>OZ005654.1:137526709-138126709 GCA_963930645.1 Salticus scenicus
AACACCACAAAACAAACTTGCAGTTAAAATTTCATCGATTTTGGTCAATAAACAAAAGATTTACATTTTAATTGCAAATTAAATTTCATCTTTACACGCCTGACATTTTATCTGTCGAAAGAGGATGCGAGTTTCAAAACGACACAAATACACTTAAGGTAAAAATATTTCTTTTTCTATTTACTTCCATTAACCGACAACCGTAGATAATGGAATTCGAAATTTCACCTGACTTACACGTTTTGAGGTGTCATGGCGCTGTAATAATTTAAAATTTCAATATTTAAAATTCTAATTATGTTTAATTTTTTTTTTTTTTTTTTTAATATGTCATTCGATACACCTTTTAAAGTACGGTTACATTATCGAAAGGGGAATTCGAGATTTCACCCGATTTACACGTTTTGAGGTCTCCTGATTAGGTTTTCTTTTGCATCGCAATAGTGGAATTCGAGATTTCAGCTTATTTACACGTTTTGAGGTCTCCTGAATGGGTTTTCTTTTGTATCTCAGCTACTAATTAAAGTGTCGAAAGTGGAATTAGAGATTTCCCCTGATTTACACGTTTGGAGGTTTCCTGAATGGGTTTTATTTTGTATCTCAGCTGCTAATTAAAATAATTTCATAAGTAATACATCATTTGAAAGCTTTGTTAATTTCGAATTGAATAGTAGATTACAGAAATTCGATATTTCGACATTTCTCCTGATTTAAACGTTTTGAGGTCTCCTGAATGGGTTTCTCTTTTGTCTCAGTTACTAATTAAAAAAATTTCATAAGTAATGCATCATTTGAAAGCTTTGTTGAGTTGGAATCGAACAGTAGATTACAGAAATTTCTACCGCCAGATGGCGCTGTAATATTTTTAAATAACAATATTTCTATTTCTAATCATGATTAATTTTTTTTTTTTAATGCGTTATTCGATACACATTTTAAAGTACTTTTACATTATCGAAAATGAATTCAAGATTTCACCAGATTTACACGTTTTGAGGTCTCCTGAATCAGTTTTCTTTTGTATCTCAACTACTAATTAAAATAATTTCATAAGTAATACATCATTAGAAAGCTTTGTTGATTTGGGATCGAACAGTGGAATACAGAAATTTCTACCGCCAGATGGCGCTGTAATATTTTCAAATTTCAATATTTCAATTTCTAATCATGATTAAATTATTTTTAATACATCATTCGAAAGATATTTTAAAGTTCTTTTATATTATCGAAAGTTTTCAGCAGATTTACACGTTTTGAGGCGTCCTGATTAGGTGTTCTTTTGCATCTCAGCTAATTGAGTAAGACCGTTCAAAATTGGTATACGTAGGTTTATTAGAAGGGGCTGAAAGGGTGGGTATGAAATAGGCGTGCACCGCGCGCGTATCGCCTAACTTGTGCGTGCGCAGCGCGCACGGAACTGCGCTGCCGAAGGCAGTGGGGACCCGGTCCGACT
Organism: Salticus scenicus; assembly: GCA_963930645.1. Lineage (NCBI taxonomy): Eukaryota > Metazoa > Arthropoda > Arachnida > Araneae > Salticidae > Salticus > Salticus scenicus. Next base: position 137,528,163 of record OZ005654.1, read on the forward strand.
TTTTAACCGATGAGAAATAATTTTTTTAATTTTCTTTTCTTAAGAATAAAAATTTGATTCGAGAAGGAATACGTGCGCGCATGGGTCTGCGCTGCCGAAGGCAGTGGGGACCCGGTGTGATTTTTTACCCGATCAGAAATGATTTTTTTTTAGGGGGCACGAAGTGTCAGGGAAGGAATGCGGGCGTGCAGCGCGTATATTCTTTAAGTCAGTGGGGACCCGGGCCGACTTTGTACCCCATGAGAAATGATTTTTTTTCTTTTCTTTTCTTAAGAATAAAAATTTGATTTGAGAAGAAATATTTGTGCGCAGCGCACATATACCTTTACACGTGCGCGCGCAGCGCGCATGGGCCTGCGCTGCCGATGGCAGTGAGGACCCGGTGTGAGTTTTTACCCGATCAGAAATGATTTTTTTTTGGGGGGGGGGGGCACGAAGGGTCAGGGAAGGAATACGCGCGCGCAGCGCGTGTATCCTTTAACTTGTGCACGCGCAGCGTGCACGGGATTGCGCTGCCGAAGGCAGTGGGGACCCGGGACGACATTTTACCCGATCAGAAATGATTTTTTTTTTAAATTTCTTTTCTTAAGACTAAAAGTTACTGTTAGTGATTCATTAATTATAGTGATTCATTTGAAAATACTGACCCGCTAGCGGGCGAAGCTCGCTAGTATATATATATATTAAGTGTTAAAATAATTCTTTTCCATTCTCCAAATGAAATTTATGGCCATAAAATTATCGAACACTGATAAAAAAATTGAAAGGGGGGGGGGAACCATGAGTGATTGGGCAAAATGGGGGTCATATTCGGATTCAGGTGGTCCTTTTACATAAGAATCAGCAAGAATGGTATCAGGGCTACAATTTTTTTTTTTTTTTTTCTTTTTTGCAGCGCAGTGTAATTTGCTTACTTTTACGCTATTTAAATGAACTTTTGACAAAAGTTGCCCAATATATCTATCGCGCATGCTCAGTGAAAACATATTTCATGATAATTTAAGATATCTGTAATCAGGTTGCAGTAAATTGTTTCAAAAGTGTTTTTTCAATTTATCGGAAAGTGGGAATAATTTTTGCTTAAAACTCCGTATATTATAAATTAAAAACATGCTGTTTTTATTTTTTTGAGTTTTAAAAGAAATGCTTATATCTCCGTTATTTAATATGCTACCGTCACACAAATTCATCCACAAATAGTACTGGGTTTATATAAACAATCCTAAAGTTACAGATCATCGTTTACTTAACGATACAAGGTGATCGCAAACATTATTGATTTTGCTCAATATGTTACTGGCCCCTTAAATTTTTTGGAAACATTTCATCGAGAGATAAATCTTTAAACTGAAAAAAAAAAAAATGATCATTTGCAAATCTTGCTAAACTTTTGAGCAGGAGAGTATTTAAGATCGCAGTAGCTGATTTCCTATTCAAAATTGTATGCATGTCGTCGCTAGTTTGAGCACATGCACAATGAAAGAAATTAAATTCGTTACTGTCTACGAGGCTTTGTTTCCTATGATCTGTAGAATCTAGGGACTATAAAAGGATATTTTTTAATTACTTTTCTGACTTTACTTTTAATTTCTTTCCAGGGCACTAAATGTAATGAAATTAGCTCCATTTTCAGATGAGCAAAAGCATATTTTCCATTGGAAATGGTTGTTTTAGCATTAATGCTTTGTTTATAGGTTCAGAAAAAAAGATTTCTGATACATTACGGGATATAAGTGGAAATGGATAAAAGTCGATTTTTAGCAGAATTAACCATTTTTAACACCTTTTTACAATTGTTCGATGAATAGTAATATTTTCAGTTTGATTTTGTTTTTCTGCCTTTGTGTCTATTGTCCGTCCGTAATAATGAATCTTTGTTTATATATAATTATCTTCTAAAAGATCAAGTTTTCAATGGATTTTCTATTGCTTGTCTATATAAAGCTTCTGAAAACTAGGTACTTAAAAAATTTTTGAATAGAAATAAATGCTTTTTTCTTTCTTTTTTTTTTCTTTTCTAAATGGCATTTTGAAGAGCTCACTTCAAGAAAAAAATAATTTTCTTCTTTTGGCCGGGGTTCGACTCCCGGTCCAGGCATTATTTTCACTCAGTCGGAAAAATAAAATTTCAATAAATATGATTTTCTTCCACAGTTGATTGTGTGATTTTAATAAAAAAAATCATATTTATTTTTTTATAAAGTGAACGGTGAATAGTTAAATTTTCACAGCAAACTTTTTGCACGTCAGTTTTTCTATCTGTTCCTTTCCCTTTTATTTCCCCCCCCCCTTCCTTTTTTTTTTTTTTTTTTTTTTTTTTTGAGATATAATAATAAACACAAATCCTTATTGATGCAACTAAAAGCGTATGAAAACTGAAAACGCATTCAGTATTCAAATTTCTCTAATGTTAAAAACGAGAACGTCGTATCTTATCTGCAGTGTGAGTTTTACGACTTTTACAACAGATATCGCACACTTGATCGCAATTTCATCTTATGATCTTTTAAATAATCTGCTAGAGATGTATATGTTTAATCAAAAGAAAACTGATAAAAATAAATAAAAAAATTTAAACCCGGCTTTTTTTTTCTCTGAAGAATATAACTTTTATTCATAGTTAAATAAATAGATGTAAGCAAAATTTATGTTATAAACAACAGGTTGATTTCCATTTTTTTTTTTTTTTTTTTTTTTTTTAATGAAGACATTTTAAAAAACAGAAAAATATTTTCTTTGAAAAATTTTGATAAGTAAAACTAATTTGAAAGATTAAGATTAGACTATGCTTAAATTCTTTTTTTTCTTCTTATTGTTAGAAAATTATATATACAAGTTGATATAAATTTAATAATTAAAAAAAAAATACTCTTAATTGTGCATATATTAGATGATAAAAATAAAAATATGTATCTTTTTACTTTCCGAACATACATTACTGTAAAGAAATTAATCATGAAAAATATTTGACTATGAGATTTTGGTGTATCTATACTATTCATTTGTGCTATTTTCACGGTCATGTATCTATGTGTGTAAGTGTACACGTTTTGATTAAACGTGTCCAACTTTCTTTTCGTTGTTCTCACGTTTTAATTAAACGTAAACCAACTTTCAGCTCAATAGTCAGCTGAAAGCTTAAAGAAATATTTTTTTATCATTATGACCCATGAACTTAAATTATTTGTGAGAGCGTCTAAATGCCTTATTCGATTGAGCTAAAAGTTGGTAAGTATGATTTGGCCACTGTCGCACGATTTGTATCGATTTTGATGAACGTAGAACTAATAATTCGTTTTGATTGACACAAAAAAATTCTATACTACAGACTCGAATTATTTAAATGCATTAGCGTTTAAATATCCAATCTCTATATTAAGATATAAATTGTGCGAGCTCAGCCACTTATAGTTCTTTCGCAGGGGCGCACAAAAGAATTTGGATACATTACGATCCATTAAATGGCATACAGTACAGTACTCTCCCGATTATCCGCGAGCGAATTATGCACGTTGCGGGCACAGGAAAATGGTGAGGTCAAGAAAGCACAAGATCAGGAAGCATTTTCTCAAAACAGAAACAAAAACAAATGTCTGACTTTTATAAAATAAATAAGTAAATAAATAAAAAGAAGTACATTGTTTTTATTATTTGTTTATTTACTTATTTATTTTGTAAATAAAAATATTTTTCTATATGTGTGAATACTTTCACTGTTTGTATTATGTTTTATATACAATACAATCAAGTTTTTGAAATAGAATTTTTTTTTTTTTTTTTTTTTTTTTTTTTTTAAAGGACCGAGGACTATTAGTCTCAATCTGAGATTTTTGCGGTGTCATTTTTCGATAGTTGGACATTTATCGAAAAAAAGAAAAAAAAAAAAACTAATAGTCCTCCGTCCTAAACTAAATTGTGCTTTTACCAGAATTTCATTAAAATCTTTTTTTTTTTTTTTTTTTTTCTGGAAAGAAAAAGAAAAGAAAATTAATGATAATCAGTATCGAAACAAAAACTATCAAAAAAGGTTTTTTTTTTAAATAATTTTGAATTAGGAAATAAAAAGTACGTGTGCAAAATGAAATAAAAATAAGTAAAAAAAAAAAAAAAATTAATGATTTAATTTTTATATAAAACATGATCGCATGCTATCTTAAAAAGTAGATGTAAAATTTAAAGTTCATGTGGTGGCGTGTGTCATCTATAAAAATTGTTTTAAGAAATAGAATAAAATAAAGAAAGCAACGATGTTGGTTGCATTTTGTTATATAGTTTGAAAATTTTTTGTATTATTTTATTATATATATATATATATATATATATATTGGATAATTCCTTTGATCTTCAAAAAGTGAATTATGAAGTAAGTCTTACTCTTTAAATAAAATGAAATAAATAATAATAATAATATATATATATATATATATATATATATATTATTTTATTTTGCCCCTATTCTCAGCCTTCTTACGGTTTATCCGAAAAGCCGTGCCACTTGTCCTGTTCACGGATAATCTAGATTTTACTGTACAATTTGGGGAGAAATACTTAAACAGGTATTATGATTTTCCCTTTTTATATAATTAATAACTTCCCTCTTTTAAATTTATTTAAACAACCGTTAATCACTAAATGTTTGGAAAGTGGACTGGAGTCACTCCAGATTTTTTATTATTACCGTTAAATGCATTTACTGTTGACTTTTTTAATTTCGAAACAAAATTGATGTGCAGAACTTTCGGAAAATAAATAAATAAATAAATGAATAAAAAAAAAAAATAATAAAGTGTATTTTGGATGGAGTGAGAGGGGGGGGAGGGGGGAGATGTGTATGTTCCACACATCTATATGAACACTGGTAAAAATTTAGACCTACACTAAACAAAAATTTTCTGTTATACTAGATTTAATTAAAAGATGTTTTCTGTAGTTTGATAATTTATGTGAACTATGAAGGTTAATTAGTTCGAAACCAAATATTAATAAATATATATATACACTAAGCGATAAAAAAGAAAAAAAAAAAAAAAAAAAAAAAGCCGCACTACAGAAAAATTGACTTATACCTTTTGGGTTTGTAATAATTTAAAAACTAATGATTGCAACAGATAAAATTGTTATGTTTGTATAATACGGAAGTCATAGCATGATACCTATGTACATTTTCGATTTAATAATTCGTTTTGTTACACTCGATTAAGTATTTAATAAAAATCTACATAAAATTTTCTTTTTAAATATAATATAATAAAAATATACTTTCATTATATCATGATTTATTATATGAAATAAACAAGTGCTATTTTAATATATGAAATAAAACTATTTATTTGTTAAATCTAAAGAATTATAAAAATATGTATTCTGGATTGGATAATTCCGCCTTTATATGGAATTACTGCTTTAATGCGCAATGGCATATTATTTTACAGTTTTTTAACATGAAACTCAGAAATTTCACTGTGCCAAGTATCATAAATATTTTTTTCTAGTTCTATCAAAGTTGTAGGCTACAAATTTTTAATCCCCACCCACTTTTATAGACTAAACAATTTCGAGCGGATTGAGATTAGGACAATTTTCAGGTCTAATAAAGAAGAAATTCTGCTATATTCTTTGTGGGATTTAATTTTAAGTAAAAAAAGTTATGATAACTTACAAAATTATAGATACTCATGAGAATGGATAAGTAATTTTAACTATTTGAATCAAATAAATGTATCACAAGCGCCATATAACAAGGTGTTCTATCATCTTGAAATGCTGATTATGGAAGAGTCTGAAATACCCCCAAAGTAGTCGGTCAGGTATCAATTTTTTAATGGCCAAATTTTATTTCGGGTTAATTGATCCCTTGAACAGGAAAATTTGCCAGACTCACCGAAAAATTATGCATCTTCGTATCGTAATGTACGGGGAATATGTTATTGTTTTAAAAGTGCGATTTCCATTAAGTCAGTCACATTTTCGTGATCAGATCTGCTTGTTTCCGTCCGTTTGAAATGAGTTAAACTTGACTCATCAGAGAGAACAACTTCAGCCAAATAATTAATTGATCCTTTTTTAATTTTTTTAACCCTCTAATGTCTTGGTTTGCTAATTTTTTTCGTTAAGAATGAATTTTTTTCAGACTTTCTAGCAATTAAACCTGCTTTGTTTAATTGCTATTTCACTGTATTTAGATGAATTATGTTACTAAACACTTTTTCTGAATCCCTGCTATGTTCTAAATGTAATACAAACTGATTTTTTAAGCGCTGGCTTTTTAACTTGCGGTCATCTCGACCGGATGAGTAACGTGGCCGCCTAAGGACAAATGTGCAGTTTAAACAGCCAAAAAATATTATATCTTGTTAAAAACTAGATCACTAATATTTTGTTGACATTTAATCCTTTTCACATCCCACGTATTAAAATATTTTTTTTTTTTTTTTTTTCACTCTAAAATTAATATATTTTGTGGTATCGTTAATTGCCTTATTCTTGCCATTTTTGAAACACTTTCTAAAATTACAATTTTCCGAACAATTGCACCTTGTTCCTAACACTTGGCTCAATTCTAAATTGCACGCCGAACACAACGTAATAAAATCTGTTCAAAAATTTACATTTGAAACAATAAAATTAGCGATTACAGAAAGAAAAATTGAAAATATCCAAGTGCGACTTTTTTTTGTCGCTTAGTGTATATATATTTAAACTTCGTTTTTAAGTTACTCTTCCATTAGATCATTTTCCATTGATCTCACTCATCATCGGTCGTTGAATTTCAAATGAGCAATTTCGAACTTTTTTGAATTTTGATCGCTATGGGCAATTTGAAACACTGTGATTTATTAGAAATTAAATTTTTCATAACAAGACGGAGTACGGCAATATTTCACATAAATTTGAATTATGAATATTATTGTACGGTAAATAGTATGGCATTGCCAGAAAACTAAAATATGAAATTGAAATCAGCATAATTACGAAACTAGTTAGGGTAAGGCAAATGTATCGAAGCAGCAGGACAGCCTAATGAGTGAGGCATTTCAATTTCTGACAGTACGGGGTGACTAGTTGAGTTTATTGTTATTATGAATATAGTATAATTTATGAAGTTAAAAAAACAAAATGTATGATGAAAACTAAACAGAGTCTACACCTATGTTTATTAGTTTATCTCATTATTAGCTATTTGATCCAGTGTCGTGCTTTGGGAGGGTGTGTGTGTGTATGGGGGGGGGGGGGTAACTGGGCGGTCGCCTAGGGCGGCTAAAAATTACGAAGTGCAACTGAAAATTAAGTTTACTAAAATTGGCTGTCAGGTTTTTTTTTTTTTTTTTTTTTTTTTAAATCTTTACTGGTTTAAAAAAAAAAAAAAAAAAAAAAAAAAGAGCAGCTTTATCAGAAAGTTTTGAGAAGCAGAGAGAGGATAATAAGTTCAGCGCTGCAAAGTTTATTTATTTATTTTTTAATTCTCGTGTTTTATTCGCAGTATTCTTAAAAGAGCATGCCCCCGGGCCAAACATGTGTATGTCTAAAAATATACCTTCAACACATCTTCTTTATACAAGGATTGAAACCTCCCTCCTCACAAAGCAGTCAGAAAACAAAATCTTTAATCGAACACATAGGCCAAGTGTCTCACTTCCCGTGGTTATGCAGTACTTTTTGAAATTATTAGTTATAGAGGTTAGATGTTTGTCAGCTAAACTCTTTCGGCTACAGCGGCTAAAAGTGTAGGCACAGCCCTAACTTGATCATTTACTTCCTTAAGTGAAGCATTGCTTAGTGGGTTTAATATCATGTTTGAAGCATAATGTTATTAATATGTTGAAGTTTTCATAATACTCACGTTAGAAAAATTTGCATCCGTAATTTCAAATTTAAAAAGAAAGTTATTTGATTAATTTTGTGCATATTTAGCTTGTCTGTACATGGTTCCCGGATTTTAAGTAACCTAATGTTGTAAATTCTTGTAATGCAAGCATAAATTGCATAAATTTACCTATCTGTTTTAATTTTAGTTTAATTTGCTTATTTTTATTTAGCAGAAATCGTAAGACTCAGTCAAATGCAGGATTCTAAAAATGCTAGAAATGGGTAACAGCGCGGAAATGAAATCTTGAATCATTCAATGCGGAATTGAAATCTTCATCCTTTCTTTCAAATGCATTATACATAAAACTCTCTAATTATTAAAAAAAAAAAAAAAAAAAAATTATAATTAACTTTTAATGCATATGAATTGAACAATCAAATTCAAATACAATACAAAGATAAATTACAAGAGCGAATTCGTTTGCATGAAGAAATCTAAGAAGGAAAGCGCTTAGAGATGAGTTTACGAAATACATTTTACATTTAACTATTTTTTCCATTAATAAATATTATTTTTTTACAATGCAGACATTCAAAGGTTACTAAAAATTAATTACCCTCTTCTATTCCAACCGCTACAATAATAATTTGAATAATATTTAAAATATTAACGCTATTTTTAAATTAACAACATTTTATAAATGAAATACGTAAATTTCTAACAATCATTTATTTATTTATTTATTTTTTCCCTTGATTGTTTTTCTCAATAAAAATAACATTTTTTAAAAATTTTACGAATTGCAATTTTGCATGATAAAGTAAAATATCTTGAATGATTTTACTCGACTATCTGAATGTTTAATAGTTATCGGGAAAAATATTGTTTTTCTTCCCACGTTAGTAATTAATCTGTGGTTAGTACTACAATAATAATAATAGATCGTAATCTCTTTCTCTCGTATGTTTGAATATGTGTGTGAGAGAGAAAAAGAGAGGATCGTGCAAAAAATAACAATAAATGAAACTTTTTTAAATACTATATTAGTTTCAGTCTGCTTTAAATAATTTAATGTATTCCAGATAACTAACCTCATAGGATGATGTATAATTTTTTTTTTTTTAGTTTTCACTTAAAATACTGTAAACAATTTGCACATTATTTGCCATAATGATCATACTTAACTGAAGCAATGTATAGATACATCAAAATTTTAATTTTTTTTTTTATTTTTAACAATTACAATACTTTCGTGGCATAGAATATATGTTCGAAAAGTAAAAAAATAATAATTGGAATTTAATATAATCTTAAGATTTTCATTAAAGGAGGGAATTTCCCTGTTGAAAACTAATGCTATTAAAAGATTAATTATATCATTCAGCAACAGAAAATTATTAAAGATGAATTCGAGACAACTCTAACATTTTAAAATAAATCTGAACGTTAAAAAATAAAATAAATAAAAACTCACCTATCAAATTTCTTGAAATTTTTCCAAGTTCTTTCAACATTTTTTTTTTTTTTTTTTTTTTTATTTACATAAATTTGCAATTATATTTAGTCATTTAGTTTTAACAGAGAACAAAATCTCCTATGCATAGTCATAATATAGTTTATTACATGTACTAAAATGTTACTATTTACTACAAAAGAATTGGATAACGTTTTCAATTATTAAAAATTTACAATAAATTTGAACGCCGCCAAGATAAGCATTTAAACAAAATACAATATGAATAAAAATCATGAGATTAATTATTCTACCTAAAAGAAATGCAAAGTGGAACTATTTATTCACATCATAAAATAATTTACGGACGCAGAAAATATGCATTTATATAAAACTCTTCAGACGATAATTTAATTAATTTTTATTTAATCTTCATTCTTCAGTATTAAATATTGTTTCTTGAATACACAGAATTCAGACTTATTCTAATTGGCTAATTATCTTACTTCCACTCATCATAAATGTAATACGCATAATAAAAATAATGCAACTCAACTTAACACCAATTTACGAATTTACAGATAAGTAAATTCAATCCGCGATTGTAATGATCGATAGATGGCGCTTTCTCAGCACTGCAGTTGTTTGTAAACATTATAGACACGTGTGTTCCATTATTGTTCTTTTTGTTATTCTACTTAATATTCGTACTATAATTTCTCCGCCATTACATCATGGAAAATTGATTGCTTTTGGAAAAAATACTTCAGTTTATTCAAAGTTCGATCGGAAGTAGATTTTTAACTGAAGTTGAACAAATATTAGTTTCAAATCATCTGATTAATTCTTTACTTCCATTAGCCGAAGCAACTGAAATTTTAAATTTGTCATTTGGAAATAAATGGAAGCTCAATTCTGGATTTCTTGATCCTATCGAGTTAGATTGTAGCACACAACAGTATGTGTTATCTTTTTTACCGTATTTATTCATTTTTATTCAATAAATATATGTGAAACTAAATATCGGCAAGCAATGGCGGACGTATGGAATTCGAATTAAACCACGTTTATTGTAATTTCACCTTAGCCCACCAGAGGGCGAGCATTTCATTACAATCGCGGATTGATAAACCACTTCCACTTATTTCCTTTCATTAAATTTTGAAAGTTGTTGCTCTCAAAAATAATTCTTCCTAGCTTTTAGCAAATTTCACGAGAAAATTTTTCTGATAAATTATATTCATTATTAAATCAAGAAATTAAAATACCACACAACACGACCATTTTTTCCCTGCTCTGTATTATGTAACATAGAAAAGAAGGAAAAGTTTAGAAACAAAGTAAAACAATAATCCGAACTTAATATAATCCTATCAAGATAATCAGTAAAGAAGAAGAAAAAAAAAGAGTTTTTCATCCTGCTAATGGAAACTAATGTCATTATTAAGAGGTTAATTATATGATTCCAGAAGAGTGAGTTGTTTTAAAAACATCTCCAGCATTATAAATAAAATCTGGGGTCTAGATTAAATGCATTCGAGTTTATTATATTTTTCCAATCGTTTCATTAGTGAAAAAATTGTTGAAATTAGTTTAAATATAAGTCAACAATATAGTTATGGTGTTTTTGGTTTAAACATTCAGTTAGTTAATCACAAGAAAGGTTTTATCAAATAGTAATTAAAACTGTTTTCATTTTATTCACAAGTTTCATTTTTTTCAAAGGGATAAGATTAAGTACTTTTTAATTATTAAATCAACCGTTTCTTGAATCAATCATTGATCAATCAACCAATCACTCAAAGTACATATACACACGTCTGCATAAATACATATATCTAGCAACTTTATAGTGTTGTATACAGTATATATATCGATATACCAGCATATACCATGATATAGTAATAAGACATAGATTGATCAGCGAGAGGGAAAAAGTGATACCTTTTTTCTCGGGAAAAGTCACTCTAATGGCTGTCTTTCCCCGAGTAAATTACACACAGGAATACACACGGATAATTTAGTAGATAAAATTTATGAATAATTTATTTACTAAAGGTGAATGAAAAACTCCAGACACAATTTCGAATTCATATTTCTATTTTTCAATACTCTCTAATGGCTGATTTTAGAACTTTTTTTCGGCATCAAAAATATTTGCTCGATAACATGGGGATGCTAGATCTATATATATTACTATATCTATGGTATATGCCAAGATTTGCCCCAACTAATTGTAATCAGAACATAAAAACATATATGTGAGAGAGAGTATGTAGAGGTGTACAGCCTTTTAGGGGCAAGACTCGTACAGCCGATTGGGTATAGGTGATCACTCAATTTGATTATAGCTCATTGGGAGTAGAGATAATCACTCAATCTCAATATAGCTGATTGAGTTATGAAAGGCTGCCATGAAGGTTAATGTCTGTTTACATTTATGCTTTTGTACTGGTAAAGCAGAAAATCGCCCCTGAACTTGTGGCCTACAGACCGAATATTTTTCTAACTCTCAATAGTAAATTTAATAAAGGCTATGCAGGTATGAAGACTATCCCTATCGCCGCTGGAAGACGAAGCTATTGTTATTTGAAATATAATAATATTATAGTTTTAAAAAATTAAAGAACACGCTTTCATAGAAATGTGAACGAAAAAGCTCAAAATATCTATCTTAGTATTAAAATGCAGGGTAAGAGAAAATCGTGCGAGTGACACACCATAATATTTACATACATTTAAATCTTTAATTAAAATAATTTAGAATTAAACAAAAACCTTTTTTAAAAAATCTCCCCTTTCTGGGATCGAACGCTGGACCTTTAGGTTCGTAGCGCGGAGCTTTACCTCTCAGCCACATCGCTCACGTAGGGGAAGTCTTTTTTTACAATATAGATTTTTTTGTTTGCTCCCAGAGTGGTTACAAACATACATACAGGTGAAGCTAATAAAAGCGTGTTAAAAAATTGAAACAATAAATTTTGGGAAAACGAGTACTAATTTAACGGCCTTCTTCACTTACCGTCGCCGGAAGCTTAAGCCAATGTTATTCTATGGGAAATTTTTCTTTACTTATAACTCATTAACTAATACATATTTTTGAATTCTGTTTTCGCATTCAGAAAAATCAGAACTGTGAAATTGACGGACCTTTTTTTAAAAACAGACTTTTTTTTTTTTTTTTTTTTTTTTTTTTGAAATTCTAATATGAAAAATTTCACATATTGAAAATTTGTATTTTACAGCTTCAAAATAAAATATTAAAATTAAAAAACGTTTTTAAAAAAGGTCCGTCAATTTAACAGTTGTGAACTTTCTGAATATGAAAACAGAATTAAAAAAACATGTACTAGTTAATGAGTTACAAGTAAAGAAAATTTTCCCATAGAATAACATTGGCATAAGCTTCGGGCGTCGGTAAGTGAAGTGGGTCCTTAACTGTAGTGAATTTTTAGAATAATGAAAAGAAATTGAAAAAAAAAATAAGTGGAGAGCAATTATATCAACAAATTTCTCCATAAAGTTCCATGGAATTTGATGAGATGACTAGAGACGGGCAACAGCCTTGGTAATGGTCCTTCATACTTCAAACCCTAATGAACTGTACGAGTGGATCTCGCCTTTAAATTTTATGCACATGCTAAAAACTGTTTAAGAGGCCTCTCCACTAATCGTCCCCAGAAGCCAGAGCCAATGTTATTCTATGGAGAATTTCGCTCCAGTATAACTTATTAACTAATATGCATTTTTAAATTCCATTTTCACATTCAGAAACTTCACAACTATTAAAAAAATTATCGCTTTCTAAAAATTATTTTTAAAAATTTTTAATATTATATTTTGAGGTTGTAAAATGCGAATCTTTGCAATGTGAATTTTTTCATTTTTGAGCTTAAAAATAAAATATTAAAAATAAAATAAAATAGTACTTTTTGGCCACCACAAGACTTTCTTCTATATTTTCCTATACAAATTCACTCAGTAACAACATTAAAAAAAAAAAAAAAAATCCAAGTTTTTTTTTTTTTTTTTTTTTGTTAAAAGTAAAAAAACTCGATAATTATATTTTAAATTATCACATATTTGTAGTTCAACCATTCGTTTTAAAGGTATTGACGAGACCTTTCGAAAGATACCCATCTTGAAAATTTACCCTCCCCCGGGGGGGGGGGAACGATGCCCCATATGCAAAAAACTTTTTCCTAATTAACTACTACTATTATCAATAATTTATATTAATTTTACAATCACAGGGTAAGAATAACTCTCATTATATACATTTATGCGAAATTTTGTCCTATAGTGCCACTTTAAAAATTTAGAGAAAATACGATCACAGCTCCTCCTGTTGAGCGATTGATCCCCAAATCTAATAAGCACCAGTTTATGTCAGGGGCCAACTAAATACCAAGTTTGGTTAAATTTCGTTTAAAAAAGAAAAAAAATCGATAACTTTGTTTTAAATTATCACAGATTTATAGTTCAACCAATCGTTTTAAAGGTATTGACGAGACCTTTCGAAAGATACCCATCTTGAAAATTTACTCCCCTCGAGAGGGGACTTCCTCCCCAGGGGGGTTGACGTGGCTCCTACACATACAAAAATTTTTTCCCAGTTGACTATCTCTATTATAAATAATTCTTGTAAATTTCATAATGATTACTAAAAAATAATTCTCTTTATGCACATTTGTACAAAATTTTGTCCTATATCACCATGTTAAAAATTTAGAAAAAGCGGGATGGCAACGCAACCTGTAAGACAATTTTTACCAAAAGTTGATAGGCACTAATTTATGTCAAGGCGCAACTACATACCAATTTGTATACAATTCTGTGCAGTAGTTCCTGAGATACAGTTGCCACAAAATTTTGTCACACACACACACAGACAGACAGACAGACATATAGACATTTTCTAAGAATGGTCAAATCGTGTTCTACAGCTCTCAAAACGTGTAAATCCATCAAAAACCCGAGGTCGAAAATTTTTACGAATCCAATAATTTCTTCTATTGAATATAGAATAAAGTAAACTAGTATGTTGTGGCCACCACAAGACTTTCTTCTATATTTTCCTATACATATTCAATCAGTAACAATATTAAAAAAAAAAAAAAAAAAAATTTTTTTTTCTTTTTTTTTTTTTTTTTGTGAAAATTAATACATATTCAATCACTAACAATAATAAAAAAAAAAAAAAAAAAAAAAAAAAAAAAAAAAATCGAATTTTTTTTCTAAGTTTTTTTTTTTTTTTTGGTTAAAAGTAAAAAAAAATCGATAACTTTGTTTTAAATTATCACAGATTTATAGTTCAACCATTCGTTTTAAATGTACCCCCCAAGGGGGGAAGCGATGCCCCCCCCCATGCACAAAATTTTTTTCCTAGTTACGTACTACTATTATCAATAATTCATATTAATCTTACAATCACAAGTGTAAAATAACTCTTATTATGCACATGTATACGAATTTTTGTCCTATGCTGCCATGTTAAAAATTTAGATAAAATGCTATCACAGCGCCACCTGTTGAGCTATTGATCCCCAAATATAATCAGCAACAGTTTATGTCGGGGACCAACTAAATACCAAGTTTGGTAAAATTTCGTTTAAAAAAAAAAAAAAAAAAAAAAAAAAAAAAAAAAAAAAGATTTTTTTTGTTTTTTTTTTGTTAAAAGTAAAAAAAATCGATAACTTTGTTTTAAATTATCACAGATTTATGGTTCAACCATTCGTTTTAAAGGTATTGACGAGATCTTTCGAATGATACCCATCTTCAAAATTTAACCCCCCCGGGGGGGTACTTCCCCACCAGGGGGGGAACCGATGCCCCCCCATGCACAAATTTTTTTTCCTAGTTAACTACTACTATCATCAATAATTCAAATTAATTTTACAATCACAAGTTTAAAATAACTCTCATTATGCCCATTTATACGGAATTTTGTCCTATGCTGCCATGTTAAAAATTTGCATAAAATGCGATTACAGCGCCACCTGTTGAGCTATTGATCCCCAAATCTAATGGGCACCAGTTCATGTCAGGGTGCAACTAAATACCAAGTTTGGTTAAATTTCATTCATATGTTCGTGAGATACAGCGTCCACAAAAAAATGATACAGACACACAGACAGACAGACAGACACACAGACAGACAGACAGACAGACAGACACACAGACAGACATTTTCTAAAAACTATCAATTCGTGTTCAGGACATCCCAAAACGTGTAGATCCGTCAAAAAACGGAGGTCGAAAATTTTCGCGAATCCAATACTTTCTCTATATTACATATAGAAGAAAGTAAAAAATCAATTTTTAGAAAGCGATAAATTGTTTAATAATAGTTGTGAAGTTTCTGAATGTGAAAACGGAGTTTAAAAATATGTATAGTTAATGAATTATAATGGGGCAAAATTTCCCATAGAATAACATTCGCTTCGGCTTTCGGAGACGGTGAGCACGCGCATACGTTAACAAAATTCCTCATGCATAAATATTTTAGCAAAATGTTCAGAGCTTCTCATAATAAACCCAAGAAAATATCGTGAAATATATGCGATAGAATCTGTTGGATTTTAGTTTCTCCTAAAATGAAGCAAATTGATAAAGGATTTTGTAAATATTTTGAATCAATATATACGGTATTACCATTAATTAATTAAAAGTGTCTATGAATCGTCTTACCGATTTGCTTCATTGTGAAAACAACTGAAATTAAACTTATTCTATCGCATATATTTTTCTGAATTTTCACAGTATTTGCTTGGTTTTACTATAAGAGTTGCTCTATACATTTGACTAAGAAATTGCGCACAAGAAATTTCGTTGATGTAGTTGCAATTGAAGGTTATTTAGCAAAAATGATCGTGATCAACATATGCATATTTAACGGAATACTTAATATTATTATATTCTGATTTCTATATGCTGTCTCTACTGTACTAAGGTTTCTATAAAAATTTGTTTTGAGAACAATGTATTATTAACAAAAAGAATTTTTGGTTGTGTTGTTAAAGAAACCTATATCTTCATGGATATACGTGTTACTCTCATATAAATAAATGTAAATAATTTAAAAAAATCTGGTGTGTAACAATCACACGACTCCCATTACCCACTATTACGTAGATCATATGCATTTTTGAGTATAATGTGGTCAAAAGACGTAAAATTGATCTAACATATCATACATCTAACAATTTTTCTGTGAGAGAAAACTCATACAGGTGTAAAGACATATAAAGAGAGTTTACATAGAGAGTTAAAAAAAAATAAAAAAATCGGTGGAGCTTTTTTCTGAAATACCGATTTCCAAGATTTAAAACTGACTTATCTAATCAGGATAGCTATCAATTTTCCTTTGATAACCATGTGATGCATGAGAAAGGATATTTAAAAAGGGGTTTGTGTAGCAATTTTCAAGAAAATTGTTAAAACCGTTTTTGAGACAGCGACTTTCACCAAAACTTGGCAGATCCCATTATTGACAGGCAAACAATTACATACGAATGGATACCTAAAAGAGGTTTAATATAGCCAGTTGAAAAAAAAAAAAAATCCATACAGTCGTTTATAAAGGAACGCACTTGCGAGACCTCAAATTGGCCTACTTATACAAGACGCTTACCAATTTTCATGAACTAACCAACTATTACAGACGAAAGGACATTTAATAGGGTGTTTATATAGCAACTTTGAAGAAAATCATTAGAGCCATTTTTTAGATACGGACTTATGGTCCTAATTCTGGTTTCATATGTCCCACTTCCGGTTTTCCAATTTTCACCAAAAGTTTAAAAAAATAAAAATAATAAATAAAAAAATAAAAAATCATCTATATACCAAACTTAACTCAATTTGAAATTTTGTTGTTCTACCTTTATTAGTTTCGGAGATATAATAAAGAGAAAATTCCTCACATACATACATACACACACACATATACACTGACCAATTGCCAAAAATTACTTTTTTGGACTCAAGAGACTTTAAATATGTAAATCAGGTGAAAACTCGATATCGAATTTTTGAACCGAATACAATACTTCCATTGCCTACGTAATAGGGTAATAGAAGTAAAAGGCATCTTAATTACGTTATAGCTACAAGTACAATGCTTAAAATGCATTGTATTTTACAGGGTGAGCCTAAGAATTTTCGTTCTTTACATTGTTACATTATTGGTCCTCTTTCAGCATTTGAAACAAAACGTTTATTGAAATTGAAATATATGAGGTACAACAATAGAAGGCGATCCAAGCAAAAATTGAGGTCCTTTCGCTGCTCCTTCACAATATTCAAATCTATAAAATGAGCCTTTTCACAAAATTCAAATTAATAAAATGGGCGCCTTCACAAAATTCAGATTCATAAAAACGACCCTTTCACAATTTTTGTTTTAAAAAAATTATCCTTTTTATAATTTTTTTCCATGTTTTTAGTATTATTTGAAATATTATCTCTTGGTGCAATGAAGCCCTATTAACTTGAAATTAAACATTATGTAGAGTGATTTATAAAATTTGAGGGTTTACACGACATTTATTTATTTTTTCACAAAAATAAAATAAAATCATTCACAAATATATGTATATATATTAGAAAAATATTTTGATTTTCACAAAAATAGGCCTAAAAAATAATATTATTATACTTTTAAAAAATTAAAGAAAACGCTTTTTTAGAAATGTGAACTAAAAAGCACAAAATATCTATCTTAGTATTAAAATGCAGGGTAAGAGAAATTCGCGTGAGTGACACACCATAATACTTACATACATTTAAATCTTTAATTAAAATAATTTAGAATTAAACAAAAACCATTTTTTTAAAATATCCCCTGACTGGGATCGAACGCTAAACCTTCAGGTTCGCAGCGCGGCTCTTTACCTCGCAGCCACGGCGTTCACGTACGAAAAGTCTTTTTTTTACAATATAGATTTTTAGTTTGCTCCCAGAGCGGTTACAAACATACATACAGGTGCTAATAAAAGCTAATAACAGCGTGTTAAAAATCTGGATCGATCACTGAACACATTATTTACATCCCTGAAGTTTTAGGATAATTCGTCAAGTATTCTTCAAGTTAATCTACAAAACTGAAAATTAAAAGTAAACTTAGACTTTTTTAACACACTACATTAAACTATGTCAATGGAATTCTATAATTCAAACTGCAGAAAATGGTTTGATCTGACTGCGGGTTTTTTAAATAAAACTTTTACTTTTACTTTCAGTAAAACAAATAAGAAATTTAGGCCGTAAAAATATAAATTTTAAGGGATGGTTTAATATAACTGCGGGTTTAAAACATTTTTAGAAAGCTCGAACCTTTGCTTAAAGCTATAAAAGTAGATTTATATTTAGGATAAAATAAAATCTAGTAGAGAATTAAATATTCCTATAACGTCATCAGAATATTAGACTACTGCTGTGAATATGCGGTAAAGCAAATTAATTGTAAATTAATCAAAATATAAAAACAAACTTATTTTTAAGTTTTGTGAGTACATTTCTTTGATTAGGCTAAATATTTTGCAAGATTATTTAATGTTTTTCATCGTCACATTGAACACAAACTTTCTAGGGAAATATGTTATAGAACAGCTGAACTAAATTAAGTGCATTAGAAACCTTAAAAATACCTCAAATGGAATAGAATGGGAAAAAATATCGCAAAAAGTGTTACTTGAATTAAGTGCATACAAAATCTTACGTATCTCAAATAGAATAAAAGAAAAGAAAAACTTGCAAACCTGTGTTATATTTTTCAAAATTATGGAAACTTTTTTTAAATACCCAGTATATTTAAATATAAATAAACGTAGTCTAGTTTCATAACTTGATGTGTTTATGACACCGTTAAACAAAGCAAAAGAAATTCAGAATTTTATGCGGTTAATATTACAAAATAATCTGGTGTGTCACTCACACGACTTTCTCTTACCCTGAAAATTAATACTATATAAATACAGGTTGGAGATTAAGAGGTAAGATAAAGATGTTATGTAAACCTATGTTAAACAATTCAAATTAGGCTTCGGAAGAGTTTTATATGATAATTAATTCTGTGTGAGGTGGGCTACCGCCCCCCACAACCCCCCGTTTCATTAATGCACCTAGATTTATATAAAATTTAATTCGGTTATTAAAAAATAATTCTGTTTTTAAAAAATAATTTATAAAAATTATTATTTAAAAAAATTATCTTTTATGATAATGCAGACGATTTCCATATTAGAGAAGTAGTATAACACTAAATATCCAAAATAAAGTCCATTTTATTCTCAATATTAAAAAAAAAAAAAAAAAAAAAAAAAAAAAAATTTTTTGTCTTTTTTTCGTTAAAAGTAAAAAAAATCGATAACTTTTAAATTATCGCAGATCGACGTTCAACCATTCGTTTTAAAGGTATTGGCGAGCTCTTTTGAAAGATACCCATCATGAAAATTTACTCCCGTCGAAGGGGGACTTCCCCCTCAGGGGGGGGGGGGGGTGAGGCTCCTACATACACAAATTTTTTTTCCCAGTTGACTATCTCCATTACAAAAAATATATATTTGTTTCATTTGGTTTAGTGCAGTCAATAGACGTTAAACTCTACTTACCTGCAATTTCCCCCACAGACGTAATGTATTAGAATTCTCTTGATTGTCCCTGTACACGAACCATTTGCTTGATCTCAACGAAAAGCTTACTGTAGCATCTATATATGATACACATTTAGAATACCAAGTTTGGAATGTCTGCTACTATTTGTTCTTGAGATATGCTGATAACAGACAGACACACAGACATACACACAGACCATTTGTTAAAAACATGATTTTCGTATTCAGGGGACCTCAAAACGTGTAAATATAACAAAATCTCGCGTTCGAAAATTTGACCCAAAAACAATACTTTCTCTACCTTATGGGTAAGAGAAAGTAACTCTTTCTTATCTTACGTATTATTTTAAGATTAATTCACAGTTAATAAAAAAGAGATTATAGTAATCTATTAATTGCATTTAATATTTTCAACTCCATTAGTAATCTTAAATAGTTAAATAGCACTCGACAATATGATTTAAAAGAAAAAGTACAATATTAATATTTTGATTTATTGTACTATATATTTATGTACATTTAAATAATGCAATTCATAAATTTACTTTCCTTAATGTGCTTTATAAAAACAGGACGATGATGTTTGAATAAAACGTTTTTAGCAGCGCATTTTCTGGAGAACGTTCTCCATTAGTAGGAAATCCAATCAAATATGTTCCAGATTTTATAATAGTATCTGCAGTATTCTAAGAACAGAAAAATCGTGATTCACTGAAATTGCATTTAAAATATTTCACGGGTTCTTGAAGTGAAGATCGGGATGATATTAAATTTCTATCATTTAAAAATAGAGAGAAAAAAAAATTAAGATAATGTTTTCACTTTGAAGAATAGTTAGATAAACTGGTATGCAAAATTAAGCAGCATCTAGTTTCTTTTGCTTATAATTTATTAACTAATGGACTTATGAACATAAAATTTGAATGGCAAGCTCGTTATAAAATCATTAATCGAATTTTACATTATTTTAAACTGATATTAATTCGATGTTTCAAATGTAAGCTTTGGTAAAAATGAAAAGTTAAACAGTTTTAGAAAAAATTTTAAAAACTAAATGAGAATTGGTGATAAAAATGCTTTACAGATTGGTGAATGTACACATATATATCAAAAGTATGTATTAGACGGACACTTTTTTTTAATCCTTTTGATTTTTCTCTAATTTTTCTGAATTATTAATTTTTTTTTTTTTTTTTTCCTTTTTTTATTCTTTAATTTGTCCAGGCTTCAGGTCAGGTTTGGCTCTGATTCAGGACGGTAAAACTCTCTTGCGGGTTCGGATCGATAAAAATTGTTTCTCGAGTTTCCGGTTAATTTTAAACTTAGCTGTTATGTTTGGGCGACACGTATATGACTAACAAAGCTCAACATTGGCATACCTTTTCTGAAACAAGAAAATTATTACTATTTGCTACAGTTAAACTGCGGTTTCAAATTTTTTAGCCGAAGTTAAATGTGTGAAAAAAAAAGATAATTTAAGAATAAAAAATTTTGAGAAATCTGTAAAATTTCGGGAGGAAGGGGGGGGGGGGCGCAGAGTTGAGCCTCCAAAATCCCTTTTGACTACGACCGTAGTCTATAAAAATGTAGGGTAAATATGTCTACTACACCAGATCATTAAATGTTTGTTGACTGATTTTACAAAAATCTATAATTTTAGAAGATAAAATTAAATAAATAATAACTAATAAACTTACTGAAGTTAAAAGCACCGAAACAATTTGATGTTGAATAATGAAGAAAAAGAAATAAAAACATTATACACAAAATCTGTAAAATGAACAAATACACAACAAATATTTGTGGAAGAAACAATTAAGCACGATCCAATGTGAACAGTATTGCCAGATTTAGGGACTTTTTACTTTCCCTTACCCTTACGGTAGAAAAAATATTGTTTTAGGGTCAAATTTTCGAAAGTGAGTTTTTGTTATATTTACATGTTCTGAGGTTCCCTGAATACGAAAATCGTGTTTTTAGCGAATGGTCTCTGTGTGTGTGTGTCTGTCTGTCATCAGCATATCTCAAGAACAAACGATAGCAGAAATTCCAAACTCGGCATTCTAAATGTGTATCATATAGGGATGCTACACTAAGCTTTTCGTTGAGATGAAGCAAATGATTCGTGTACAGGGACACTCAAAAGTATTCAATGTGGGAAATTACAGGTAAGTTAGAGTTTAACACCTATAGACTGCACTAAACCAAATGAAATGAATATATATTTTTTGTAATAGAGATAGTCAACTGGGAAAAAAAATTAAGCATGTAGGAGCCTCGCCTCCCCCCCCCACCTGGGGGGAAGTCCCCCCTCGAGGGGAGTAAATTTTCATGATGGGTATCTTTCAAAACAGCTTGCCAATACCTTCAGAACGAATGATTGAACCATCGATCTGCGATAATTTTAAATAAAGTTATCGATTTTTTTTCATTTTTAACAATTTTCTTTTTTTTTTTTTTTAATGTAATATTGAGAATAAATTTAACTTTTTCTTTGGCTATTTAGTGTTATATTACTTCTCTAAGATGGAAATCGTTTGCATTATCATGGAAGATAATTTTTTTAAATAATAATTTTAATAAATTATTTTTACTGAGTGAATTTGTATTGGAAAATATAGAATAAAGTCATGTGGTGGGAACAACACACTAGTTATTTGTTGTTAGTGGATGTGCTTTAATAATAATATTTTACCATTTCTAGGAAAGCTGTTCGGAAATTGAAATAAATTCCTCATAGAGATATGGTAAATAATGTATGTTTTAAGCTAAATATTCATCACTTGTTTTTTGTATATTTACACGTTTTGAGGCTTCCTGATTACCGTAGTCAAGTTTCTTAACGTTTGATCTTTGTGTGTGTCTCTTAGAGTAAATTAAAAACGAATAATTTTAGGAGATCCAAATGTTGTATTTTGAAGTTAATATAAGTTTGTTTCTGGAAAAGTTTGATCAAGATTGATAAGTTTCAATGAATGTTGCGTGTGAAAATTGTCTGTATAATTTTAAGTGAACTTTTAATTTTAATAACAGAATTAAATTCTATATAAATGTAGGTGCATTAATGAAACGGGGGGGGGAGGGTTGAGGGGGGTAGTAGCCCCCCCCCCCTCACACAGAACTAATTATCACATAAAACTCTTCCGAAGCCTAATTTGAATTGTTTAACATAGGTTTACATAACAGTAGTCGTTATCTTACCTCTTAATCTGCAACCTGTATTTATAGTATTAAATTTCAGGGTAAGAGAAAGTCGTGTAAGTGACACACCAGATTGTTTTTATTCAATATCCATCACTAAATTTTAATTGTAACGGTTGGCTAATCACTATCACGTCTCAAAATTACAGGTGATTGAATAAAAAAGTCCCCAAAGTCTGACAGCACTGAATGCGAAGCAAAAAAAAAAAAAAGGGTAGAAACGGGCATAATGCGAAAGCAACAAACACAAAAACAATTTTACGGGTAATGTAGAGATAGCGCACAAAAATCTTTAAAATTTCTGAAGCGATAATTTCAATTGAATTAAAGTTTTAAAAAACATTTGACTTTTGTCATCTTTCCATTAACTTTTATTGTAACCGAATAACAGCCCAAATAAGAAGCAGGCTCTTAAACGATCACATTTTTTTTTAATAATACAAACATTTTGAAAAAAAAAACCATTTAAAAAGAACTTTTTAACACGCGAATACAGATTTATCTCGGCAACAATGAGCGACATAACAGAAAACTATCAATGTCACTCACTACTGATTTCATTCCAGTACATTTTACTTTTCTGGTGAAACAGTGTTCGTGTTATAAAACTTAATTTTAACTTTTTTTTTTTTTTTTTTAAATACAATGTTGTGCACTGTTATTTACGTTCTGCACTCATGTTTTTTTTTTTTTTTCACCCTATTTTGTATTTGTGTATTTTATGTTTGTTTAGAAACTTTTCATTCTTAAATAATAAAATACATAAACTATACAGTAGTTTATACTAAAAAAAGTACAATTATTTAAGAGAAATACGTTAAAATTTAGTAAAAAAAAAAAAAAAAAAAAAAAAAAAAAAAAGAAATCACGAATTTGGATACATTTCCGTTGTAGTTATTTCCATTAGAATGCCAGCGAACATGCTAAGATTTGGTTTTCCATTGGAAAATGAATTCTGAAAAGACGCTTTTGATTTATATTATTATAATAATGATTCATTAATATAATTTGAACAATATTAGAATAGCATTGGGGAAAAAAAAATCTAGAAATAAAGTATCGGATAATAGTGATTTTGTACTGGGGATGTATTAAAAAAAACTTTCATAAATTAAAAAAACAAAAATTAAATAGAAGTCTTATTTATGATTAATTTAATCCTAATTTATTTATTTTTACATCTATACCCAATAAAGATTATTGGTATATGTACGTTTATGCGCTGATATATTGGCCAACAAACATTTTCTGATTACTTTGATAGCTGCGCATATAAATTATCGCTCTTGGCTCGGTTAATGGATTTTCTTTGCCATTAAAGCGTTATTAGAAAAGCGTTGACATGGCTCCGTATATTACGTCACAGAGAAAGTCATCAAAGTATTTCTGATATTAAGGTAATGAAAATGTCTAAAAAAATATATATAATTTATTAATTATCAGAATTTTTACTATTAGAAAATTGATAAAAAAGAAAATTAAAAAAGTACCCCTTCACCTATTCGTTGAAAAGAGATAAATAATAAATAAATAAATAAAAATTACGTTAATGTTTATTATTATTAATGTAACATACACCAAATCTCTTGAATTATTTAAATAAGTTGCGAAATTTTATTTATTTATTTATTTTTATGTAATATATTTTCAATCTGCATTTCCTTAAAATTGCTTAGTTAAAAAACTAAAAACAAACCATTTTAAAAAGGTTATGATATAACAGAAACAAACCTTAATTATAAATTTTTATGTAATTGCAATGGAAATTTGAAACTGCGTAAACATGTTTGCAATGTGAATTAGATATAATAAAATCAATAATAATCAATTCAGCAGGCGCTATGCTTCATTTCTAAATCATTTGCATAATACATGTATCTCGGCATCTATAGAATATAAAACAGTTTTGGCGATTATCTCTTAAAAATGAACTCAAACCTTTTTTGATGGCCACAGAACTTTTCTTAATATTAGAAACATATCTACAATATTTAAAAAAAAAGTTTCCAAAAGAACCTAACTAAAAACTTTTCATACAGTAAGAGTATAAACTTTTAATATTCATAACCAATTAATTTATTTTTGTGTATTTTAATAAAATGCGACATTCACATGTTTTCTGTGAAACTTGTTACACAAATAATTCGAGATTAAACAATGAACAAAGGTAACTTAAGCCAGCGACAAAATTCATAAAGACAAACAATAATAAGGAAATTTTATCAAGTAAAATATACTGATTGGTCTGGAAAAAAATGCAGTTATTTTATTTATTTTTTAACTACGTAAGTAAAAATTTGAATATTCAATTGCAATACAATAAAAAAAAAAAAAAAAAAAAAAAAAAAAAAAAAACGAAAGAAAGAAAGAAGAATTCAATGTCAAACGTATAAACTTCATCAATTTAAATTTTTTTTTTAAAGAAAAAGGCATTTTCTATGTTTCTTAAATTACATCACTGACATGCTTTGATTTTCATTATTTATTTATTTATTTATTTATTTTAATATTTAATAAACAATGGCATTCAGATTTAGTTTAATTGTTTTGTGATGATGAAATATCAGTTTAAAATTCGATATTGTCAAAGTTTTCGGATCGTATTCAATGGAAAATATATTATATAGAAAACTCAAGTCGGGGGGGGGGGGGAGAAAAGAAAGAAATAACAGAAAAAGAAGAGAAAAATTCAACTGCATGATTTTTTTTGGGGGGGTGGGGTGAGGTGGGGAAACTTAATGTTTGCCAGCATGCTGAATCCAAATTTAATAGGGGATTCAAAAGAAAAAAAAAATTACTAATTTTCTTATGTTGAACCAAACATATTTTTTTTTCTCATAATTAAACAAACACAATTTCTTTATGATACATTAAACATTCTGTGTTTTGCCGGCGAAACCTTTTATTCTCTTTGAGACACCTCCTATACCTCTTGCTTTCTATTTCTATTATTTTTTAGATTTATTCTTTCTCATAAATATCATTCTGAACCCCGAAATAACTAATGAAAATGGTTTTTATAATCAACAACAGCATACCACACTTTATCTTGAATTTCATGCAAAATTAAACAAAAATATATGTTTAAGTTCCTTCTCCTCTGGCAACGACAGACTTCATTTTAGTACGACATGACTAATTTGTATATTACAATCCTATAGTATATATATATTAATCATTTTCGAATATCTGTTGGCTATATCCAGAAGATATAGCCAACAAATATTCAGAAGCCATTATCAACACATATCCAAAAGAAATAGCTAACAAATATTCAGAAGCCACAATCAATATATATCTTGAAGATATCGCCAACAAGTATTCAGAAGTCATAGTCAATACATATTCTGAAGGTATCTCCAACAAATATTCAGAAGCCATCATCAATACATATTCAGAAGACATCGCCAACAAATATTCAGAAACCAACATCAATATATGTGATTCTACTCCGAAAAGGGGTGGACGCTATCACTGAGATGTGCATTTCCCGAAATTTTACCTCTGACGGTTTCCTTCCATCTCTATTTTGATAAAATCGTAGCAGACCTGACGCATGCGTAATAGCGATCATCAGACTTTAATCGAGAAATAAACAGTACTTCGCTCTTTTTTTTTTTTTTTTCTTTTCTTTTTTAAAGCTTTCTTTACATGCTTAAGTATAAGTATTAGTGGCGATACCAATGTTTTGCCACTCTACCCATAACTTGACATAACGTGCCCTTTCCTTATTCAGAAGATCAGAAGATATTGCCAACAAATATTCAGAAGCCATCCAATTTATGAATGGCGATTGTCTTGGATACCGAGATCGGCAATTGCTTTTTACATAAAATCCAAGATGAATTTCTCACTTATCAGTAGGTTTTGAAAAACGTAAAAGTTTTTACAGATTCGACATAATATTTTAAGATAATTTAAGCAATTAAATGGTAAAATTGGATATTGGCGAGAATCTTGGCAAATTCAAGATGTAACACCATAAACGGCGACAGTGTAAAATTGCTGTCCGAAAGAAATAGTCTTGTAATAAAAAAATGTCACGACGAAACATTATTTTTTCTTCTTTTCGCTGTAAGTGAGTAAGAAAATAGTTAAAACAACTTATGCAGTTTTTTGGTTTCCGATTTGTGCAAATTGTGTCTGTACGAAATATATATTTATATATCATAAATTACTGTTCAAGCGCCCTCTCATTCTTCAAGGAAAATCGGGATATATTTGGGGAAGGGCAAAAAATTGCATAAATTGCAAAATTAAACGGCAAAAAATTGCAAAAATAAAAAATTCACATGCTTTTTCCTGGTACAATTTCAATTAACTACAATAAAAATGATTTTAAAACAAAACGTATTTTAAATAACAATGACAAAAATAAATTCTTGATCAACTGACTGGCATCAACTAATTGGAAGAACTCTTAAAAACTCTCTCTAGCCCCCTTTCCAAAAAATTGTTTTACAGTATTTTCTGCTATTTTTTAGGATGCAAACATAAAAAATATAACACAGTAAACATCATTTATTTATTTATTTTATTTTATTTATTTATTTATTTTATTTATGTATTTTTTTTCCTTATTGTTTTACATTCTACTATACAATATATGATTAGTGATATGTACTCATATAATGTAGTGAACTTTTAATCTCATATCGTTAATGATCTTCATTAAGTACAAAATAATTGTATGAACATTGATTATACAATTCTAAATATGTCACAGAAAACTGAAAATATATGTACATTTTATTACTAAAACAAATACCTTTTATTTTATTTTATGCAGTAGAATTTATATATTTAAATAACCTTTATTCATAAATAAAGCTTATGCCAAAAAGATTATTATTATTAGCATTAAAGTCGCCGATTTTCATTAGGAAAGAATGCCTTGTAATTTCTCTTTTTCACTCATTAAAGAGAGATAGCATTGATAGCATGCGCATCGAGTACAAAATCTTATACATACTGAACCACTCATTCTTTTACAATTCATCTAATCATGTCATAAATATTTTAGTCAAAAATTTAATAGGAATATACGAGATGTCAAAAAAGATATCCGTTTTAAAATCTCTCTAAATTGGAAAATCTATATATATATATAAAAAAAAAAAAAAAAAAAAAAATTAGTCCTATTTTCCGATGCTTAATATGTTATCGCAAAAAGAAATTTAGCCCCATTAAACGTGCAAAAATAATACACTGGTTCTCATAATTACACGGGCACCTGTTTTTCTATATTAACTAAACACTGAACACTATTATTCAAAAACAAATATAATTTTTATTAATTTGAATTTCATTAATAGACGATATTTAAAAATTTTTATCATTTTTCTATCTTAAAAAACTTTCAATTCGGTCAAAAAAAAAAAAAAAAAAAAAAAAAAAAAAAAATAATAATAATAATAATAATAATAGTAGTAATATTTTTCAGGTGTTCACAATTATAAGGACAGCTCGAATCTTAGTAATTTTTTTTCAGTTATTCTTTAAATTATTATTTTATGGGGTCTCTTTTTAGGGTGAAACAGGACATTCTCTCTGGCATATATATTAGGGGAACCGGAAAGTAATGTCGTTTCTGTGCATGTCGATATTTGATTGTCATTTGGTAGCTCATTACGTACTTGGAAGGCGTGTCAAAGAGATTTTGAGGTTATTGTATCATATTTGCTTCTGAATAATTAAGTATTAGACTTTTTTTTTGCAATTTGGGGTGAAATGGCCAGACAAATACCAGAAGAGCATATCCGGCACTGTATGCTTTTTGAGTTTCGCAAGGGTAATACCGCAACTGCTGAGACTAAAAACATTTGCGATGTTTTATCCAAGCGCATTGGACGTTCGAAAATGCCAAAGATGTTTCTCCAAGTTCAGATCAGGCAATTTTGATCTCTCGGACGCCCATCGATCAGGAAGACCAACAACATTAGATAACGACATGCTAAGGGCAGAAGTGGAAGCAAATCCATGTCAAACAATTGAGGAACTCTCAAACAGCCTTAACCAACCTTGGTCAACCATCCAAGAACATTTGCCGCAGATTGGAAAAATAAGCAGAGCTGGTGTTTGGGTCACCCATAATCTGTCCGAACAGAATAAAGCCAACCGGTCCATCACATGCAACGTATTGCTTCAACGGCACCGTACAGATTCGTTTTTTGATCGCTTGATCACTGGAGACGAAAAATGGGTCCTGTAGGCAGTGGCTCAGCCGAAATGAATTACCACGAACTACTGTAAAGCCGGGTTTACACCCCAAAAAGGCACTTCTGTGTGTTTGGTGGAATACACGCGGAGTTGTTCACTTTGAAGTGTTAAAACCTGGACAAACTGTTAAAGCAGATGTCTATTGTGAACAATTGGAACGAGTAAACCAGTCTTTGATTGAAAAGTATCCGGCAATTGTCAACAGAAAAGGAGTTATTCTGCAACACGACAATGCAAGACCGCACTGTGCAAAACGGACCTTAGAAAAAATTAACGAATTGGGGTGGGAGGTATTGCCTCACCCACCATACTCGCCCGATATTGCACCCACGGATTACTATTTATTCCGATCACTGCAACATTGTCTTAGTGGCAAAAAATTAGAAAATTTTGATGATGTCCAAAATGCTATCTCGACATATTTTACAGAAAAACCGATTGATTTTTACCACTCCGGCATTGAAAATTTGTATACTAGATGGCAAAAGGTTGTTCATAACGAAGGTGAATATATTGTTGATTAGAAATAAAAACTTGTTAAAAATGTAGTCGTGTGAATTTAACTTAAGAAAACGACATTACTTTCCGGTCCCCCTAATATATATATATATATATGTATATATATATATATATATTTAATATTCAGTTTCAATACCATTTCATACAGCATAGATGATATTCTGAATACATTTAAACTATTTAAAATTGCTTTCCACTTGCATGCACTTTTCTAACATAAGTTAAGGTTTTTTCAACTTTTAGGCTACGGGAAAAGCAATAATACAGAAGTTTATTTCTTCAAACTATTTTCTATTGTTCTAGAAGTAGAGCAAAAATGTAAGTTTTGTTGGAAAAAAAAATTATTACCCATCCCCCTTCCACCCCCCTCTAAAATCTAACAAAAATCTGAGAATTCCACGTTTAAAATTTGCGGTTATTCTCTTGATGTTCATAATAACAGAAAAAATTACTAAATTCATTCTGCCTTCAGTAGAAACAGCTCCCCAGAGCACCATAGATCCACCTTTAAAATGCCCGATTCATATCTGCCTTTAAAAAATCTACTCTGTCTTTCGCTATCTTCAGATCGTTCCAGTAACTGTTAAAACCATTTGGTAATTCAAGAATAAAATGTTTTTCATCCGAAAATGCACCATTTTACCATTTCATAATGTCTTTATTCAAATTTAACACAGACGTTCTTTCCTCCATTAAATGCTTATTGATTATTACAGGTTTTTTATTCATTTTAACATATTATTAATTATTTTAAACATCCATAAATGTGGACCCCAACCTTTCGTTAAAAATTACAAGCAAATTCAGCAGCAGTCATTTTGAGTAGAACAGTAAAAGGAATTATGAGTCTTCGATCTCTGTAAAACAACTCTGATTTTGCATTATATCTCTCTCCTATCGAACCAGCAGTTAAATGTTTGATCACATTTCCTTCAGCAATTTTAGATCTTCGAATTTCATTAGAAATACGGCGGATTGAAACTATTCCTCCACTTAAAAAACACATTTATCATACTTCACTACATGAACGTTCTGTATTTTTCGAGAAATATCAGTAAATAAAACGAAAAAAATCTTGATTGTCCCGATAATTATGAACATCTAAAAACGTGGAGAAAAAAATATTTTGCATTATTTTTTTAATAATTTTGTTTCATATTAAAAAAAAAAAAAAAATTATAGCAGTTTTGGTTTTTAGAATACTAGATATATTAAGTGCACTTAGTATAATCTTGTTCACAATTATTTTTGCAGTAGTTACTTCAAAACATAAAGTGTGCTTATACAAATATGAGAAGGAGTGTATATGTATGTTGCAACAAACCACACACACATAACTCAATGTTTCTGTGAAGTATTGGCTCACTTGCATGCAATTTCTCTAGAAATGATCGATACGAATAACGCAATGTCTTTCGCAGGAGAGGAATTTCGTAAATATAATTTATGTTTAGTGCATTTAAGTCAAAAGAGAAAACTTGCATGTAAAGTAAGTATAATAAATTGCAGTCATTTTAACATATTTCCATTTCATTTAAAAATGAAAAACAAATTTTTACTTTCTCTTTCCTATAAGGTAGAGGAAGTATTGTTTTCAGGTCAAAGTTTCGAAAGTGAGTTTTTGTTATATGTACACGTTTTGAGGTGCCCTGAATGCGAAAATGTTTTTAACAGTTGGTCTGTGTGTGTGTCTGTTATCAGCATATCTCAAGAACAAATAGCACCAGAAAGTCCAAACTTGGTATTCTAAATGTGTACCATATAGGGACGCTACACTAACCTTTTCGTTGAGATGAAGCAAATGGGTTCGTGTACAGGGACCCAAGTTAAAATCCATGCTAGTACCAGCAAAGAAAATAGGCTAGTTATTGCTATGTTTTGCTTTGTCTGCTAGATTTTCATGCTGTTATATGCTTTATAATGCTAGCCAGCATAAAATGCTATATTAGCTAGCTTACACAGCAATAGCACGACAAGCTATATACAAGCATTTTATGCTTATTTGTTGTTTAAGCTTTTCCAAAGCTTGGAGAGGTATGTACCTTAACAAGCTATTATGTGCTTTTCTATGCTTGCCAGCGTAATATTTATGTCGGCAGCTTAAGTAGAAATAGCATGGCATGCTAGATGCCAGTGAGAAGTGAGAAAATAGCAACAAAAAAGCATCTGTTGGTTGTGAATTACTGCTAGTATAGCAGAAATTTCAAGCAAATAGTAGTCATAATTACTGCTGGACCAGCAACATACTATTCAAGCAACAGAAGCTTGATTATGTATGCTGGACAAGCAATAAACTGTGCCAATACACACCATGACTTGCTGGTAATTTTGGTGGAACCAGCAAATATTTTTGGTATTTTATGCTATTTTACATGCTGGGATACAGCATTTAATGCTAGACTAGCAAACAAATACCAGCAAGAATTTTAACTTGGGGACACTCATGTGTATTCAAATACATTACGTCTATGGGGGAGATTACAGGTAAGTAGAATTTAACATCTATAGACTGCACTAAACCAAATTAAATGAATATATATTTTAAATATGCGTAAAAACATGTCTCATGTAGAATATGGCAGGGAAATCATTCACTGTTCATTTACAATGCCACACAAAAGAACTAGATTATAGTACGACAATAGCTGAAAATTGATAGAAGCGCATTTCAGGTTGTGCCGTATATTATTAGTATTACTATAAGATTATATTTAGGTGCACTATGGGGTTTGTACATTATCTTCAAAAGATATACAGGGCTGCAAATATTTAAGCGAGTATATATATAAACATATATATATATATATATATATATATATATATATATATATATATATATATATATATATATATATATATATATAAATAATAGATAACGTAATAAAATTTAATCTTAAAATTTAGCAATTAATAGAACTAAAACAATAACAGCACACTAAAATATAGAACTGAATTTAACATAGAGGAAAGAATGACACAAAAAGTTGCGATATAGTTAAGGAACCAATGAGTTACCATATTAACTTAAAATACTTACGCCGACCTGAAGGATAATAAAAAAGGACCATTAAACTTGTGAAAGAGAAAAAAGATGAAAAAAGATAAAAAAGACGAAAAAAGATATATATTTACACATTTTGAGGATTCCCGATTACCGAAGTCAAGTTTTTTAAAGTTTGATCTTTGTCTGTGTCTCTTAGAGTAATGTAAAAAAGAATAATTTCAAGTGATCCAAAAGTCGTATTTTCAAATTAATATAAGTTTGTTGCTGGTAAAGTTTGATCAAGACTGATAACTTTCAAGGAGTTGTCTAAATAATTTCAAGCGAACTTTTAATTTTAATAACAGATTTAAATTCTATATAAATATAGGTAAAGTAATAAAACGGGGGGTTCAGGAGGGCGGTAGCCCCCTCACACGTAACTAATTATCATATAAAACTCTTCCGAAGCCTAATTTGAATTGTTTTTACATAGGTTTACATAACAGTACTCATTATGTTACCTCTTAATATCCAAAATGTATTTATAGCATTAAGTTTCAGGGTAAGAGAAAGTCGTGTGAGTGACACACCAGATTATTTTTAATCACAGACTAAAATACTTTTTATTTAATGCATATGAGATGTTAAAAATAAATAAATAAATGAAAATGTTATGAGTATTAAGAGGTGTGTTGGCATAACAGTTCTTAAAAATTGTATTATCTTTTATTAAACATCCCGTATAATAGTTTTAATTTTGGATTAAAAATATAATTCAATAGTACAGGTTTCTTTTCTTAGGCAAGAGGTTACCCAAGAAAAATGCAAATCCCCTGGCACACGTGTTCTCAAAAATCTATTTTATTTATTTATTTGTATTTTATTTTTTAAGAGATTTTCAAAATATATGGTACTGAATTTTTAGCATCATGTTTATATTCGTTTTCAAATATTGCAAAATTTCAATATCTGTTCTATTATTGTCATATTAGCAAAAAAAAAAAACAAGTATGCTGTGGCCACCACAAGACTTTCTTCTATATTTTCCTATACAAATTCACGCAGTAACAATATTAAAAAAAAAAAAAAAAAAAAAAAAAAAAATTACGATTTTTTTTTTTCAAAGTTTTTTTTCGTTAAAAAAAAAAATCGATAACTTTGATTTAAATTATCACATATTTATAGTTCAACCATTCGTTTTAAAGATATTGACGAGACCTTTCGAAAGATACCCATCTTGAAAATTTACCCCCCCCCCGGGGGGGTACTTTCCCCTGGGGGGGGGGAAGCGATGAC
This sequence comes from Salticus scenicus, assembly GCA_963930645.1. Classification (NCBI taxonomy): domain Eukaryota; kingdom Metazoa; phylum Arthropoda; class Arachnida; order Araneae; family Salticidae; genus Salticus; species Salticus scenicus. Next base: position 137,562,257 of record OZ005654.1, read on the forward strand.
CGAGATTTTTTCCCTAATTAACTACTACTATTATCAATAATTCATATTAATTTCACAATCACAGGTTAAGAATAACTCCCATTATTTTATACGAAATTTTGTCCTATACTGCCATGTTAAAAATTTAGAAAAAATACGATCACAGCACCACCTGTTGAGTGATCCCCAAATCTAATCAGCCCCAGTTTATGTCAGGGGCCAACTAAATACCAAATCTGGTTAAATTTCGTTAAATAATAATAATAATAATAATAATAATAATAAAATATGATTTTTTTTCTAAGTTACTTTTTGTTAAAAGTAAAAAAAATCGATAACTTTGTTTTAAATTATCACAGATTTATAGTTCAACCATTCGTTTTAAAGGTATTGACGAGACCTTTCGAAAGATACCCATCTTGAAAATTTACTCCCCTCGAGGGGGGACTCCCCCCCAGGGGGGTTCACGAGGCTCCTACGCATACAAAATTTTTTCCCCAGTTGACTACCTCTATTATAAATAATTCTTGTAAATTTCATAATGATTACTAAAAAATAATTCCCTTTATGCATATTTATGCAAAATTTTGTCCTATATCACCATGTTAAAAATTTAGAAAAAGCGGGATGGCAACGCAACCTGTAAGACAATTTTTACCAAAAGTTGATAGGCACTAATTTATGTCAAGGTGCAACTACATACTAATTTGTATGAAATCCAGTGCAGTAGTTCCTGAGATACAGTTGCCACAAAATTTTGTCACACACACACACAGACAGACTGACAGACAGACAGACAGACAGACAGACATTTTCTAAAAAGGGTCAAATCGTGTTCTACAGCTCTCAAAACGTGTAAATCCATCAAAAACCCGAGGTCGAAAATTTTTACGAATCCAATACTTTCTCTATATTACATATAGAAGAAAGTAATAATAATAATAATAATTATAACTAGAAATAATAATAAAATATGTTAAATAAAATGCATTAATCTACAATGTCTTTATATTTGAGAAAATCGTTAGGATTCAGTTTAAAGAAAAAAAAAATCTATAATTAATTTTATTTTTAGAATTTATATCTATTTTAAGAAGATCATCTTTGTAATTTGGACTCAAAACAGATAGTATTACGTTTCTACATAGATCAAAAACAAAAAGTATCATGAATTGGATATGTTTGATAGCAGAAACAGCGATAAAGGTCAATTTCATTAACATTATAACTCTTAATTTACTCAAAGAAGAGAAGTGAGAGTTATAAAAACACAGTTTCTTTAATATAATGAGAACTTCACAACAGACTAAAAATAAAAACTAGCATGTTGTGGCCACCACAAGACTTTCTTCTATATTTACCTATACATATTCAATCAGTAACAATATTAAAAAAAAAAAAAAAGTACGATTTTTTTTTTCTAAGTTTTTTTTTTTTTTTTTTTTTTTTGTTAAAAGTGAAAAAAATCGATAACTTTGTTTTAAATTATCACAGATTTATAGTTCAACCATTCGTTTTAAAGGTATTGACGAGACCTTTCGAAAGATACCCATCTTGAAAATTTATCCCCCCCGGGGGGGTACTTCCCCCCAGGGGGGGAAGCGATGCCCCCCCATGCAGAAAATTTTTTTCCTAGTTACATACTACTATTATCAATAATTCATATTAATTTTACAATCACAAGTTTAAAACAACTCTAATTATGCACATTTATACGAATTTTTGTCCTATGCTGCCATGTTAAAAATTTAGATAAAATGCTATCACAGCGCCACTTGTTGAGCTATTGATCCCCAAACATAATCAGCACCAGTTTATGTCGGGGACCAACTAAATACCAAGTTTGGTTAAATTTCGTTAAAAAAAAAAAAAAAAAAAATTGCGGTATTTTTCTAAGTTTTTTTTTGTTAAAAGTTAAAAAAATCGATAACTTTGGTTTAAATTATCACAGATTTATCGTTCAACCATTCGTTTTAAAGGTATTGACGAGATCTTTCGAAAGATACCCATCTTGAAACTTTGCCCCCCCGGGTGGGAACTTCCCCCCCGGTTGGGGGGGCAACCGATGCCCCCACATGCACAAAAATTTTTTCCTAGTTAACTACTACTATTATCAACCTGATCTTTCGAAAGATACCCAATGTGAAAATTTACCCCCCCTGGGGGGTATTTCCCCCCTAGGGGGGGGGAAGCGATGCCCCCCCCATGCAAAAATTTTTTTTCCTAGTTACATACTACTATTATCAATAATTCGTATTAATTTTACAATCACAAGTTTAAAACAACTCTAATTATGCACATTTATACGAATTTTTGTCCTATGCTGCCATGTTAAAAATTTAGATAAAATGCTATCACAGCGCCACCTGTTGAGCTATTGATCCCCAAACATAATCAGCACCAGTTTATGTCGGGGACCAACTAAATACCAAGTTTGGTTAAATTTCGTTAAAAAAAAAAAAAAATTGCGATATTTTTCTGTTTTTTTTTTGTTAAAAGTTAAAAAAATCGATAACTTTGGTTTAAATTATCACAGATTTATCGTTCAACCATTCGTTTTAAAGGTATTGACGAGATCTTTCGAAAGATACCCATCTTGAAACTTTGCCCCCCCGGGTGGGAACTTCCCCCCCCGGCGGGGGGCAACCGATGCCCCCACATACACAAAATTTTTTTCCAAGTTAACTATTACTATTATCAACGAGACCTTTCGAAAGATACCCATCTTGAAAATTTACTTCTCCGGGGGGAGATTTTCCCCCCCGGGGGGGGAACCGATGCCCCCCCATGCACAAAATTTTTTTCCTAGCTAACTACTACTATTATCAATAATTCATATTAATTTTACAATCACAAGTGTAAAATAACTCTCTTTATGCCCATTTATACGGAATTTTGTCCTATGCTGCCATGTTAAAAATTTGCATAAAATGCGATCACAACGCCACCTATTGAGCGATTGATCCCAAAATCTAATCAGCACCAGTTTATGTCAGGGTGCAACTAAATACCAAGTTTGGTTAAGTTTCATTCATTGGTTCGTGAGATACAGCGTCCACAAAAAAATGATACAGACAGACAGACAGACAGACAGACAGACAGACATTTTTTAAAAACTATTAATTCGTGTTCTCCATATCCCAAAACATGTAAATCCATCAAAAAATGGACTTCGAAAATTTTCGCGAATCCAATACTTTCTCTATATTACATATAGAAGAAAGTAATAACAGCAATATTATGACTTCACACGCAATAATAGAAAATACACTTTCCTCTCATTTCTACATACACAACCAACTATAATTCTGCCAGAACACTGAATTTACTCTCTTCATTTTACTTCAGTTTTTACAAGCGTAAAATATCAGACGATATTTACGAAGAATGGCGACAGCGCCCTTTACTTGATGGTAAATTATGCTAAATATTACAAAACATTTAGTAGGAGGAGAGTACAGTTTGTTTAAAGCATAGAAAATTTTAACCTTACATTAATGCAATATTTCTTCATTGATATTAAATATTTGACTTTAACTTTTTCAATTTATAACATCAAATTGATTTAAACTCGCACCATTTGAACTATTTTTAATAACAGGTCCCACTATACGTATTCCTCTTTTCATTTTATGATTTATGTTTAAAAAAAAATCCTGTACGCAAATATTATATATATTGTTTTATATATTTAAAAATATTGTTTTATATATTTAAAAAAAAAAAAAAAAAAAAAAAGAAAAGAAAAAAAAAAAAAAACGGTTGTTTCATAAATTCAATCGATAATTCATACGATATCAGTTAAAAATAAATGAATGAATACTGTATATGGTACGAATATTAAATTTAATGTGTAACATAATACAGTCTATAAAAAAGTTTGAAAAGTTGTAACGGTGGCCTGTTTCGACATAATTTAGAAAAAGGAAGGCTAACAAATCGACAGGACAAATATTCACTTTTTTGTACTTTTTAAAACTAGTTTATTGTGACCACAACGAGACTTTCTTCTATATAATCTTATACAAACTCACGAAGTACAAATTATTTATTAAATTCTTATTTATCAAAGTTTTTTTTCAGGATGAATGTAGACGATTTTTATCTCAAAGTAGTATAACACGAAATGCCGAAAAATCAATTTTTTAACTTTTTTTTTTTCGTTCAAAAGAAAAAAAAAAAAAAGGATAACTTTATTATAAATTATCGCAAGCCTATGACTCAACCACTCGTTTTAAAGGTATTAAACGAGTTCTTTCGAAAGATACCCGTATAGAAAAATTACACCCCTCAGAGGGGGTGGGGAGATGCTCCTACACGCACATATATTTTTTCCTACTACTATTATCAATACTTCACATTAATTTTACAATCACGCATTAAAAATAAATCATTATGTACATTTATACGAAAGTTAGTCCTATACTGCCATGTTAAAAATATAGAAAAAAGGGGATGACAACGCTACTAGTTGAGCAATTGATCTCCAAGTGTAATCAACACCAGTTTCATTCAAGGTCTAACTGAACACTAAGTTTGGTTAAATTCAGTTCATTAGTTCGTGAGATACAGTGTTCACAGAATTTGTGATACACAGACATTTACTAAAAACAGTCGAATCGTGTTCACGATATCTCAAAACGCGTAAATACATCAAAACCGGAGTGTAAATTTTCTAAAAATTATAATGAACCCTACTAACATGAGTCGTTAGCCCATCAGATGATAATGGATCACTTGTTTATTTGGGATAGTTACAGTTGACCAACGTCTCTTTCTTTCTTTCTTTTTAGTTCCCCATCATACTATAGGTATGGGGAACCTAGGTAATCGTGAAAATTTTCGACCTCGGTTTTTTGACTTTTCTACACGTTTTCAGGTGTGAGGAATCCGAAAATGACAAAATTTGTATGGTATCTGTCTGTAGGGTGTCTGTTAGTCCGTTAGTCCGTTAGTCTGTGTACACGATATCTCAAGAACAAATTGTCGCAGAGAGGTCAGATCAGTTTTGAAATGTTACTTTCGACACTGGCAAGAACCCTATTCATTTGCAACATTCGATTTTAAAAACTTCGCAAGTTATTAGAAATTTACGATTTTCTTAACATGGGAGAATAGGACAAAAATTCACTTAAACGTGCATTAAATGGAAACTTTTTACTGTAAAATTGTCAGACCAGTTTTAAAATATCAGTTTTGATGCCGGAATGAACATCAGTAACTATAAATATGCTTCTTTGAAAATTTCGCAAGTTATTGGAAATTTACGAATTTCTTAACATGGTGGTATAGGGCGAAATTTCACATAAACGTCAATTTTGAGAGATATTTTCATCGTAAAGATGCCAGACTACTTTTGAAATATTATTTAGGACACTGGCATGAATATTGATGACTATGAATTTTCCAATATAAAAATTTCGTAAGTTATTGGAAATTTACGAATTTCTTATCACAATAGAATAGGGCAAAATTTTACACAAACGTCAAATCTTGAGGGATATTTTCATCGTAAAGATGTCAAACCACTTTTGAAATATTATGTAGGATACTTACATAAATACCATAGAGTATGAATTTTCCAATTTAAAAAAATCGTAAGTTATTTGGAATTTACGATTTTCTTAAAATGGCAGAATAAGGCAAAATCGAGCACAAACGTCCATTTTGAGGATCATAAATATATCAGACAATTTCAAAATAACATTTATGATACTTGAATGAACATGATTGACTACAAATATTCTAATGGGAAAATTTCGTAAGTTATTCGAAATTTAAGATTTTATCAACATAGCAAAATGTTGCGATATTTCATATAAATATGCATTTTTGGGATTGTTGCATTGGAAATATTAGCATGAAAAATAAACTACGAAATTGATCCCCAAAAAAAATAAATTAATAGATTAGAATAAGATAAATATGTTGAACTGAATGGTGGGTAGCCTATTAGGTGAGGATTTCGTTCTGTCATTGTGCCAAGCGTTTGGTCAAATTCATTTCTCTTAACATGAATATAATATGTCCTGTACAAGAAATTTATGAGAACATACATATGATGGGGAACTGAGCAGAGTCCACCTATGCCAACTAGTTTTTTTCTGTCCCCTCCGTTGTCATTTTATTTGTAGGTGTAGCTACGGTTGTCCCACCACAATGAACAACATTATGTGCCCAACAATTATCAATGCGTTAAATTTGCATAAAATGTCTCATTTTTAACCATTGCAAAACTTCAAAGAAAATATATAATTTTATTACACACATTACAATATTGTCGAGGATGTTGATTATTCGCAAGAAAATATAAAAATAGCAAATAATAAATACCAAAATGTATTGCCAAAGTAAAATACTGTATAAGGCCAACGGTTTGCCAACATTGGGCCGTTAATCCAGCCAACGGCCATTTATAACCGTTGGCCAACAAAAACCTAAAGTTTTTTCAGGATTGGCCCACATAAATTATTTTGTTTGTAGGGGTGCGAAACTTTTCGAATAAATATAGCAAACGTAATAAAAACTTTTAATTACAATACCAATTCTAAAAAAAAAAAAAAAGATAATCTAAACATTCTTTAAAAGAAGGGGGGGAAAAGTAATGTATTATAGACTTCAATGCAGTAAATGATACATTACAGTATATGGTATGAGTATGACAACAGAAACAGTATTACTTGTTAATAAAAAGAATAACTTGCACCATGAAAAATGAAGTCACATCAAAACATTTTTCTATGTTGGCAGATTTTGACATAAAAATATAGAGCCCAGTTAATGGCCTAAATCCATTTTTACGCATTTTATCAGGAGCATCACCGCAAAATCAGATATACATAAACGCTGTTCCACATACAAAACGCTAGCAAGTTTTAAATATTATCTTAATAACTTTTTAAGAGAGTGGAAGAGATTTTGGGCATCAAGCTAATGGATTCTCCCTTCCATTAACGGGTAATTAGAGAGTTAATGGTCACACGTAGATGTAACACTATGTATTAATTTTGATACAATTTTTAGATGCAAGAGGAGAGATTTTAATTGATAGCTCAAGAGCGGCTGGCAGGCCTTATAGGTAGATCCTTGACAATCAGTTGAAGTTACACCCCTCCCCTAGTGTTTTTCCTTTTAAAAGATTTTTTTTTTTTTTTTTTTTTTTCGTTTCTTCCCTTCTATGGTTTTCCTTTTCCCTCGGCATTTTAAAATATTTAATAACTTTAAAATAAAAAATGGAAGAAGAAAAACTGTGCAATTGGAATATATATATATATATATATATATATATATTATATATATTTAATGTCAGGAAAATATTCTGCTCTTAGGCAAAAATAAATTCAATTTTAACACGTTGAGTACCATGTCAGCCATCGATGGCTGACATTTAACTTTTCGTTTAGGCCTCGTCAACCCCCGATGGCTGACAGTGTAAAATGCGATATAAAACTAACAATAATAACATTGTATTAAGTAATTAATTTTACTTAATTTCTATTTATTACAGGATTATATCATTAAAGCATTTTAATGGAATTTATTAAAACACGGTAAACGTAACACGCTTCTAAGCAGCGTGGCCTGACGGGGATTTCCTTAAGAATTCGTGTGGCGCTGAACGTGTTAAGAAATGAGCGAAAAATTAATATGCTATGGCCATCACAAAGCTTTCTTCTATATTTTCTAATATATTAATTGGTCAGAAAACATGAAAATGTATGCACAACGATGTCATCTATCGACCTATTTCCCCCAAAATTAAATCAGAAAAGTTACTTTTCTTTTTCTTTTCTTTTTTTTTTTTTTAATAATGAAAAAGGAAAAAAGGAAATTTGATGAACTTATATACATAATAGAAGCTGAAATACACCATTCTCATAAATGGAGAAAATTGCAGCATAACAGCGTCCCCTTTAGCCGAAATGCACCCCAATTTCAGTCGGCATAAATTTTCGTAATAGGATTCTCACATAAAAGTTGAGTGCACTTATACATTACAGAATCTGGGATATAGCCTCCATAAATTGAAAAGAAATTGAAGCCTGTCGGAGCCACCTATAGGCCAATATGCACTCAAATTAAGTGAACGAAGCTTTACATATATAACGACTTTACATATTTAGTTTTGTGCATTTATACCATATAGAAGCTGAGATGTAGCTTTCCCCTAAATGGGAAAAATCACAACATAGTATAGCCATCTAACGGTTTATAAAGTTGATAGACACCAATTTATGTTCATATGCAACTAAATAAAGTTTCATGAAATTCTGTGCATTAGTTCTTGATCTAAAACTGTTACAAAATTTTTGTCTCACACACACACACACAGACGGTTTTCCTAAAAATGGTCAAATTGTGTTCGGGGCATCTCATAACGTGTAAATACGTCGAAAACCAAATTGGAAAGTTTTATCAAAACTTTTTTCTTATAATTTTTTTTTTTTTTTTTTTTTTAACGTTAAGCAAATTTATTCAATATAAATATCAGTGCCACATTGAATCCAAATCAAAGAGAGACTTATACATATCAGTTTATTTACCATTAGTAGAATGTTAATAAACTAATTGAAAATACATAAATTGTAAAAAGCTTCTAGACTGAAACCTATGCAAACAAAATAACATAAATCTGAGATTTTTTCTTTTTTTTTTTTTTTTTTTTTTTAACAGTTTTTCTTCATAGCAGTTATATAGTATTTCAAAATTGAGAGAGATACTTTTCACTAAGATCATAAAAGGTTTGAATGATGGAAATATAGCTGAAGAAATCTGAGAATAGATATATTTGGTTTAAAACCATTAAATCTCAAGCATACATTGAACACACTCTTATTTTTCTGTTCCAGTTCATGCAATAATCTGATAGATTTAGAATAAATTAAATTTAATTAAAATATAACTTCACTTTTATTTATTAAAAGATTATATAAAGTGTAGTATATTAAATTATAATAATTCGGAGCAGCATTACATGCGTACCATGGTCACCTGAAACTGTATAGATACAACCCAGATTCAAAATAATAGAATAACAGTATTTTCTGAACAGAACTTGGCAATGCGTCGTGTAAAACGAACGTATGTAAATTAAAAAAGTGATGTATGTTACTCAGGAATTGGCAAAACAATTTTCAATAACTATACAGGTATTATTTTGATAATTTAAGGCTCTTTAACACATTTAAAAATTATGTTGACTTTTTATATGGGTCATAAAATTAGAATAATCAATTCATTCAATAGATAAATTTAAAAAGCAGAGGAAAAATTGCATATCTGTAAACCGATAGGTTGCGACAAGTATAAAGCTTGGGGTTCGGAAGATCTTAAGTTAGTCTTTTGCTTAAAATGGGTCGTCAACGGGATATTTTGGAAACAACGAAAACGTGTATTGTATTATTGTTTAAAGCTGGAAAAAAGCAACAGTTTATCTCAGATCAAGTGAAGGTTTCGCAGTCTACGGTTTCGAAGGTTTTAAAAAATACAGAAGAACCGGCCAACTAAAGAATATACGGAGTAAATGTGGTAGAAAGCTTGTAACAACTGCCAGAGATGAACGTAAATTAAAACGAATCGTCCAAAATAATCCCTTTAAAAGTGTTTCTTATTACAATAAGTGTTAGAAAGAATCTGGAGTTGCCGTGCCAAAGTCAACTACGCTTAGGCGATTGCATAAATTGGAGTTTCAATCGCGGGTCCCCAAAGCAAAGCCAAAGCTGAACATAAAACAGAGACGTGCACGCTCTGGTGCAAAGACAAGTTCTTCTGGGGGCAACAAGAGTGGCAAAGTATTTTATTCAGTGATGAATCGTTATTTCAAATGTCTATTGACGAAGGAGGTGTTCGGGTTTGGCAATTAAAAGGTAAAGCTTTTGAAAAATCTTGTATAAGGCGTTCCATCAAATTTGAGACATCCGTCATGGTATGGGGATGCATGAGTGCTTCTGGAAAGGACAGTTATGTATTTTAAAACAACGTGTAAATTTCGCAGTGTATCGAGATGTACTGGAGCACTACAATATACCCACTTCTGAGGATTTATGCAAAGACCCGTTTATCTTTCAACAAGATTCCGCTTCGTGTCAGACTTCGAAATCCACTCGTAAATGGCTAACGGAAAGAGGAATTTCGGTATTAACCTGGCCAAGTAATTCTCCGGATCTAAATCAAATCGAGAATTTGGGGCACCATCTAAAGAAAAATGTTCAGGACCTAGTTCCCATCAATAAAATTGAACTCATTGCTGCACTAAAGAGTTCATGGAACAGTATCAGTAACGATGGATGTAAACAGCTGGTGGAAACCATGCCTGAAAGGATCAGTGCTGTAATTCTAGCAAAAGATGACGCGACAAAGTATTAATATTGTTTTGTTTGAAATTTTATTTATTTTATTTGATTGATTTATTATTTTTGTTTTAATATTCTAATATTTTGACTCTATTTAAACCATCATCACTGTAAGCTTTTTGATAATTCAGTTTAGTATTGATTTGAATTAAGTGCATATCAAATGCTATGTATACTTTAAAGCCTAAGAAAGGTCACACGTTCATTTAAATGTCTATTTTGTACTTATTTTTTGCTAGATTAAACTTAATTTTGATAAGTGATAAATATTCTTTTTTTTTTTTTTTTTTTTTTTTTTTTTTTTTTGGGGGGGGGGGGGGGTTGTATAATATATATATCCTTTAATTAAAACGAGCACAGATTGTAAGTAGCGTCTTTATTGAAAAACAACCCCAAAAAATTTATTACAAAATTAATTACAAAAGTTTTTTTTTTTTTTTTTTTAGGACGGAGGACTGTTAGTCTCAATCTACGGGTTTTTACGATACCAGTTTAACGATAGTTGGGCATTTACTGAAATCGAAAATTTATCGAAAATATAATTGAATAATTTGAAAGCGATGTTATAATTTGAAAAAAAAAAAAGAAAAAGAAAACTAATAGCCCTCCGTACTAAACTAAATTCTGCTTTTGCCAGAATTTCATCAAAATCGTCTCAATCTACGGATAAAACGTTGTCGCCAGTTTTGCGATAGTTGGACATTTATCGAAATCGAAAATTTATCGAAAATATAATTGAATAATTTGAAAACGATGTTATAATTTGAAAAAAAAAAAAAAAAAAAAAACTAATAGTCCTCCATACTAAACTAAATTCTGCTTTTGCCAGAATTTCATCAAAATCGTATTTTCTGTTTCTTTTCTTAGAAAGAAAAAGAAGAGAAAAGAAAATTAATAATAATCAGTATCTTCCCCCCCCCCCCCAAAAAAAAAAAAAAAACTTAATACGGGCATTATAAGACATAAATTTCATATAAATGCAGGTAATGAGAATTATTCTGTTAGTTGACTCCCCTCCCCCCCCCAAAAAAAAGGGGGGGGGGAGAAATACTTATCGATTACAATTCTCCTTTTTTTATTTTATTTTATTTTTTGAATTTAATTTAAATTATGTATGTTTTATTTATTTTTATTTATTTATTTATTTATTTAGTGTGTGTGTGTGTGTGTAATTATTTTCAACTAAAATTTCTGGATTACAGTCATGGTGCAGTTATGAAATCAATTAAAATATAAAATTACACTGAGAAACTAATTGTTTAAATATTTTTAAATAGTCCATATGTTTATATAGTCACTCATTTTACTGAAAATAAACACAATATTTAAAATTATAATAAAAGTAAATAATAAATTACAAATTTTTGAAACAGAGAAATTTGTGCGAAGAATAAGTTGTTAGTAAATCCCGCTTCACAAATATTACTGTAATATAACAAAACTGTACTTAAAAAAAAAAAAAAATAATAATAATAATAAAAAAATAAAAAAATATTTGGACTAAAAAGTGATTGATGTGAAATTAAATTAACTACTTAAATAAATTACTAAAGGGAAACAAAGTTATTTGTTTAAGTGAATTATTAAAATGAAACATTAAGCTAATTACAAATCTACATATTCTGATGTAAGAAACAATACGTTTGTTTCCGCTCAAATTTATTTAAATTAAATAAAAAAAAAATTATATTTAAAATAAGTTTATAAAAAATAACTTAATTAAAACTTTGTTTTAAACATTAAAAATCCGTGATTGAAAATCCCCCATTGAAAACCACCCCCCATTATGGTTTTCAATTTTCCATATTCTAATGACTATTCGTGTTTGTCCAGGTATGTATTTATATATTCTTGTATTTTATATTGAAGTATTATATTTTGTACTTGATTTCTGAATTTAATTGTTTTTTATGCTTTTTATGCTTTGTATTAATTAAAATTCGTTTGCTGTATGGCCTTGCTTACATCTGTGAGAAGTTGGGGGCTAGAAACGTGTTTTTTTTTTTTTTTTTTTTTTGGTTAAATTACCAGCATTTCGCCAGAAACTTCTCATTTTCCTTTCACTACATGGGGGAGCTCCCCTGATGAAGGCCCTCGTGTGTTTTGGGAATAATTTTTCATCTGGCTTTAATTATTTTGCCTATTTATCATAGTTTTATATTTCCTTTCGCTGCATTTGCGCATTGGTTAACTCTGTTCTAGTTCTATATATTTAATAATTCAAGTTTTATTCCATCCTATATTTAAATTTTATTATATATATATATATATATATATATATAGAGAGAGAGAGAGAGAGAGAGAGAGGGTAGGTGCTCCAATGATTGGCATGCTCCAGTAATTGACATCTATCCGAAATAATAACTAAGAAAAATAATAAAATCATATATTTTACATATAAGACTTAACATTTTATGCCAAACACTGGAGCATAGGATGCTAATAACTGGTAAAATGAATAACTAGCAGTGTCAAACACTGGAACATAGGGTGCCAATTACTGATAAATTAAAAAACTAGCAGTGTCAATTACTGAAACATTGAGAGGGTGTCAAATAAAAATTCATTTAAAAAAAATTGTTATCAAATGTGCATATTTTAAAATATATGCGGCTCTGAATGTCTTTACCATATGTACTAACTTAAGATTTCTGAAAATATTTTCTGATGACTAGAACTTTAAAAACATCACAGATTGCTCTAAAAGTGTCAATTACTGGTGCACTTACCCTATATATTGAAAACTTTTCCAAACACTGCAGTAAATGAAAACAAGAACTACGGAAAAAAAAAAAAACCGCGAATAAAGATGACTAAAAATTGAGTATAGCTTGATATTAAAACATACAAAAACATTACTTTTTCAAGGGCATAGAATGAATGTAGCATGCAAATAAAGTAATGTTTTGGTCGTGCAGTATGCAATTTGCTTAAAATTTACAGCACTATATGCCCCAATATCACCCATAAGACATGAAAATAATTTAAAACTAAAAGAGAAACTAACAAAGTGAAAAACACACTTTTATATCAACAATCATCAATATTACTGAATAAATAATTTTATTCTTCAGATTAAATAATGAAACCAAAATTATTACTCAATCTACAACTACAAAACACGCCTAAAACAGCGCAAACGCACAACCACAGCCATGAGGCTGAATATAGTTAAATTTACAGTTAATTAAAGAGTCGTATTTATCTACTGAACTATTAAGTAAAAATTTATTTTAAATTGTTTCTGCGAATTTTAATAACTAATAAACTATAAAATTAAAATAAATTTATTTGATTAAATTTTAAATTTAGATTAATCTGAGATACGTAAATTCGCAATATATATATATATATATATATATATATATATATATATATATATATATATATATAATCCTTTTATAGTAAAAGAAAATAATGAGAACGAAGAATAGTCAGTCAAATAATTCACCAAAGAAACATACACAATCCAAACAAAATAACTAGATATCTTAAATTGTTTTAATTTTTAAGATTATTAATAACTTTAATTTTTAAGACTACAGTACCTGATGAAAATTAAATAGGACCATGTAATAATATTCTGAAGAAAAGAAAGTTAACACATTATTTTAGGGGGGGGGGGAGGGAACAATGCTATGAAATGAACCTATTAATTTTGAGATGAGGAAAAGAAGATCAGACCAAAACAGAACAAAACTGAATTTATGCTTAAAAGCTCATAATGCTATAAGACGTTTTCACGTGCTATCCTCATAGCATTGAGCGAAGAATTGTAGGTTTTCTGTAATTAATACGCATTTTAGCAAAATATCAATTGATAGCACGAACCTACAAGAAAAATTAACCTGAAATGAATTAGATGAAATAATGACAAAATATTTTTTAAAGAAATAAAAACAGAGAACTAAAAACTATATATGTATATTATATATATTTTAATTCCATTATCACCTTAAGTAACAGGGCACGAAATGGTAAAAGATAATCGATAGTGTATTAAACCTTACATAACTAAACTGAATCGTGAGGCATCTACTATTTACTCTATTAATTTAGAGTCAAGGTTACCAGTTGACAAAAGATCACGATCGTACTGACGAGCTGCAGAATTAACTTATGCAAAGACAATAGTCCGACTCTTCTTTCGCATGACTCTGAAATTTTCGTGACTTCGACAAGAAACTGTCCTTGTAAAAAAATCTCATTCGATAAAAGCAAGTATTTTAAGAAGTTTTTTGTAAAATCTAAACTTACACTTTATACATTAGCATCTGTAACGTGAAGAAGCAGACGTTAAAAATTTTAATAAAAATGTGAAATCTGGACACAAGATTCTACAGCGTTATTTTAGAATGGTGCATAGACTTATTATTATATTATTATTATTAAACTGCTATATGAATTTTTTAACCCCAAAAATACCAGCAGTAAAAAACGGCAAATGAAAACGTGCGTAGATTTTTTTAAAGCATTCTGTAAATTAGAATGGTATTTATTCTGTTCGTTTTGATAGAGATTCATAAGCATTTTAATCTTACGTTTAGAGCGTACAATTCCTAACTTTGCCGACAACCAAAGCCTGTTTTGTTTTATGGGGACTTTTATTTCCATAATTACTCATTACCTAATGATTTTTTTTTTTTTTTTAAATTCCGTTTTCACATTCAGAAAATTCGCAATCTTTAATTTGCCCTCGTTTCCCCAAAAATTATTTTTAAAATTTTCAATATTTTAGTTTTTTTAGATTAAGAATACGAAAAATTAGCTCAGTGTGCATTTTTCGCATTTTTTAGCTTCAAAAATCAAATATTAAAATTCACTTATTTATTTATTAAGAAAACGAGTAGCAATTTAATGGTGTGAATTTACTAAATGTAAAGATGGAATTTAATTATGGAAACAAATTTCCTCATGGAATAATATTGACTTCGGCTGTTGGCGAAGTATCGTACGCTCGTAAGGCTGTACTTGAGTGGCCTCTGACGGTATGTTTATGTAAGAAAATATGAAAGGATGAATTGGAGAATTCAATTTTCAAAAACCAGTAATCACATACTTATACAACATCTGATAAACACAACAGCGTCGTTCTCTCTATTATTATAAGATTAGTAATTACAGATAGTTTTCAAATATTAAGATATTCTTCAGAGGTGACCAAATTTTTTTTCCCTATTATTCAAGATAAATTATTTTAAATAAATAACTCTCTTTATTAAAATAACAATTTAATACATTTTATAAGAGCTACTATTCATACAACACAACTTATCTTTTTTATTTTATAAATAATGCTGTTTATTTCTCTTCTATTTCTATATATTTCTGTTTCACTTTCTCTAACCCAGATCTTGAAATTTCAACCACGAACCTAAGTAAAAGGTGACGCAACGCACAGGTTAAACCTGTCGAGATCGTTTCTCCGATAACGACATGTCCAATTTGCCCCAATTATATACGCGAAAGCTTCTTGATTGATTCAAACAAGTTGTTTTATTTAAGATTCACAAGTTGCGAATAAAGTTATTTTTGGAATTTCTTTTCTAGTTATTGTCAAATGCTTGATAGTTTTGTCCAGCGAGATACCATTCTCCATAAAAATAAAAAAATTTTAAAAAGTTATTATTTTTTACTACGTTCAATTGAAAAAAATATTGGTTTAGTGAAAATTTTTGACTTCCGGTTTTTGATGGATTTACACATTTTGAGAGGTTCAGAGCACGATTTAATTATTTTTAGAAAATGTTTGTCTGTCTATGTGTATAACAAAAATTATGAGGCGACTGTATCCCAAGAACTATTGCACAGAAATGAATATAAATTTATATGTATATCTTGACATAAATTAGTGGCTATCAATTTTTGATGAAAATCGTCCAACAGGTGGCGTTTATTTTAATATGGCAGTATAAGACAAAATTTTCATATAAATGTGTACAATGAGAACTACTTTCAATGAATCATTATAAATTAAAAATAATTATTTATAATAGTAAGCTAGGAATTATGTGTATACATATAGAAGCATCGCCACCTTCCCAGGGAGAAAATGCCCCTGGAATGTATTTTTTTCCCCCGATTCGTGATTTTTCTCCATGTAGATAGACAATTATTCTTGGTAACAACGCCCCTTCATACCCTAATTAACTGAGTGGCCTTCTATAGCGCAATTAACAGTACAAGTGTTGTCCCTCCTAAAAGATTTATATCTATATATAGATATAAATCTTTTATTTACAGATTTACACACATGAGGAGAAAGTATGAGAATTCTCAAAACGATTGACTTCCGTTTTTCGATGAATTTACAAAAGATATTTTGCAGTTTTTAGCGAATATCTGGGTGTGTAATCGAAATTGTGTGGTCTCTGATGTAACTGAAGAACTGAGATTACGTATGTTCGGAAAGTAACAAGTGAACATTATACCACGTTCCTCAAATATGTATATATGTGAGGAAAGTATTGTAAACATGACAAAAGTTTGACTTTTGGTGATGATTTTGGTAATGTATCTTTGACTGTGGTGATGTATCTTTGGTGATTTGACTTTTGATTTGAGATTTTGGTGATGTATCTATGTGTGATGAGAAGTTCATTCCCTTCCAGGAGTTCATTTTTGCTCTTTTTACGATGGTGCATGTATGTGTGTCTTTCTGTATGTACGTATACAGGGTGGTTATAATTAAACTTCCCCTATAAACAGCATCCTACAGCGCAAATGGGTGAACGGAATACACGAAATTTGGTACACAGACTATACACAAGATGCGCTCACGGAATTTCGAAAAAAAAAAAAAAAAAATTAGCTCCAAACTGTCCACCAGAGGGTGCCTTTTTCTGGAAAAACATTAATTTCAACACAATGAACGACCAAAACGGAATACAGAAACAATATTAACAATCCAGAACAAGAATTATGAGTAATAAAATATAAAACCGGGAAAAGCTGTCAGTTCTAGGAAAAAAAATGTCGAGATTTGCATGTTTGTGAAGAAGAGGAAGCATTATGCAAAACAGGTATTACTTAATGTGGTTCGATGACAAGATGATCAGAAACTAGTCAATAAATGTTAATATTGTTTCTGTGTTGCGTTTTGGTCGTTTATTGTGTTAAATTTAATGTTTTTTCGGAAAAGGCGCCCGCTGGTGGGCATTTAAGAACTAAATATTTTTTTTCCGAAATTCCGTGAGCGCATCTCGTGTATAGTCTATATACCAAATTTCGTTGCATTTCGTTTACCCGTTTGCACTGTAGGATGCTGTTTATAAGGGAAGTTTAATTACAACCCCCTCCCCCCGTATTTGTGAGTGAACACGATAACGTCTAATTGCCTTGTTCGAATGAACTGAAAATTGGTACATATGATATAGGTCACCTTAGCACGAATTGCATAGATTTTGGTGAATCTAACAGTTATAAGTTTTTAAATTTACAGGGACACAAAGAAAAATTATTCATCATTATTTTCTATGGGCTTAAATTATTTAAAGTGCGATAGCATCAAAATGCCTTATTCGAATGAACTGACAGTTTATATACACGCTATAGATCACCGCCGCATGAACTGTAGAGATTTTGATGATCCTAGCACTTTTTTTTTTTTTTTTTTTTTAAATAGGGGCACAGCAATATCTTTGTCATTATAGCCTATGGGCTGAAATTATTTAAGTATGATAACATCCAAATGCCTTATTGGATTGAGCTTTAAAGTGAGCTTCACCGTGTTGCACGAACTGTATAGATTTTGGTGAAACTACACTGTAAAAAAATAACTATTACCAGCTGCAAGAAATTATTTTCTCCAATCACAGAAAGTTTCTTGCAGCTGGTAATAGTTATTTTTTTACAGTGTAGCACTTACAGATTTTTACAGGGACACAACGAAAAATTCTTTATCATTATGACCTATGGACTCAAATAACATGAAGTGCAATAGCGTTCAATTAAGCAACAAACGCCATGTTATAATTTTCACTTTTGTTTATTTAATGACTTCTCTTACTTTAATTTATTTAAACAACTGTTAATTACTTAATGTTCGAAAAGTCGAGTGGAGTCACTCCAGATTATTATTATTTATTTTTATTAGTATTATTATCAAGTTTTTCTATGTATCTGAAGAAAAATTAGCGAAATACATATAATCTTACAAATTTGTAATCAGAGTACATATAAATCCTTTTACATAATATTCAATAAGTGTTTTTTAAATAAATTCTTATAATCTAAGAAATGGATTTCTATTGTAATCTCATAAATTGATAGAAATGATGAACGCAAATATAAGCCTCTCAACTTCCTGAAAGGGAAGAAATTCTATTAGCGCAATATATTTTCGGCTTTAGTGAGAAAAGAAAGATTTTCTGCGTATGTATATATATATATATTATTTATTTTTTGTGTTATTGTACTGTGTATGTACCCTTTGACATTCTGAACAGCATCTGCCAACAACAATGTCTAAGTAAAATTTCAGAAATGCTGCGTGAAAGAACATTACATAATGAAATGCCATTCATAATGATGGAAAATTCAAATTAATGTCATTTTTCTTGCTTCTTCATTATGGAATACCTCTGCAACCGGAAAAGTTAACATGTCTGTGACATATTTTCTATATAAATGAAAAATTACTGATAAATTAACATTTGTCTGTCTTTTGCTGAACCATTTCTTAATTTTAGGGGAGGGGGGGGGGATAGGCATGATTAGTTATTTGACTACAACCGGTCATTAAATATAATTAATCTTATTTGCTACAAAAAGTGTTGTCACCTACACTCTCCGGTAACAGCTATTTAAAAATGAAAAATTACAACACACCACACTCACAATATCAATCTTATACGATTGAAAATAATAATAATAGAGTTTTTTTTTTTTTTTTTTTTTTTTTAACTTTCGAACATACAAGGAAAGTATTGTAATCATGACAAAATTTCGACTTTGCGAATTTAGAGTATCAGTACGTATTGAGATTCTCTGAGTTCATTTTTGTTATTTTTACGGCTATATTTATGTGCGTGCGCATGTATGTGAATAAACACGATAACACCTAAATGCTTTGATAGATTGAACTGAAAGTTGGTATGTATGTTATAGGCATATTCCCCAGTAGCACGAACCCTATTGTTTTTGATGAATCCAGGCCCTTACAGATTTTTACAGGGAAGCAAAGAAAAATTCTTTATCATTATAGTTTATAGGCTCAAATTATTTAAAGTACTGTGGCGTATAATCACCTTATTCGAATAAATTGAAAATTTATATATGTATTATAGATTGCAGTCACACGAACTGTAGAAAATTTGGAGAATCTAGCACTTACAGTTTTTTTTTTTTTTTTTTTTTTTTTCTTTAACAGAGACACGACGAAAAATTCTTCATCATTATGGTTTATGCGCTCAAATTATTTAAAATGCCATAGCGTCTAAATGCCTTATCCGATTCAGCTGAAAATTTATATATCTTATCTTATACTATTAAGTGAGCAATATTTGTATATATATTTCACTGTTCTCGAAAACGGTAGCTCGGACAGTCACGAGATTTAACACAAAGGTGCCCCCCGAAGGCTCATTGTGCACATCGAAGTCAGATTAGTTTTTTCTTAATTCATTAAAATGTGAAAATAATAACCTTCTAATTTCTGATAAATAAGCTATTTAAATTTTATCCATAATTTAATTGTTGCCATTTTTTTTTTTCGACAGAATAATAATAATTTAAAAAAAAAACGTACATTTATTTAAAATGAGGAAAATAAATCAGAAAGATTAGAAAATAAATTAGAAATATCAGTCGTATCGTTACAAATAAGATACCAAATGAAAGGGAAAATTTTTGTGAATCCGATGTATTAAACAGCTTATCAATCGGACAATTAGATTTTTTAAAATTAACTAAAGTATGAATTTTAGGTAGAAACAGCAGAAGATTGTATGGAAACCGTTAGGAGGAAAAAAAAAAAAAAAAAAAAATCTGCTTCACATTAAGTCACATGTTTTTGAAGTGGGATTAAAAATTGCAGATTTCAAATTCTTTTAAATTTTCTCTCACGAACACAAAAATATAATATACAACCTGTACTTCACAAGACCAACTTGCATTTCAAATTTCATCAATTTTTTTTGGTTAATAAACAAAAAAGTTACATTTTTTTTTTTTTTTTTTTTTTCAAATTAAGTTTTATTCTAACTTCGAAAAGTTTTATGTGATCATAGATATAATAATATATATAGATCTACCATCCCCATATTATCGTGCAAAGATTTTTGATGCCGAAAAAAAAGCTTTGGAATCAGCCATTAAGTGGTATTGAAAAAAAAAAAAAAAAAGGAAAAGAAGAAAAATGAATTTTAAACTATATCTGGAGTTTTTCATTCACCTTTAGTAAATAAATTATTCATTAATTTTATTTGCTAAAATATTAGTGTGTACTCCCGTGTGTATTCACTCGGGGAAAGACTGCCATATTTTGGTAAAATCGCCGTCTTTTCCCGAGTGAAAAGGAATTACTTTTTTCTCCCCAATGATCAATCTATATATTATTACTTTTTCTATGTATGTGATACGATACATTAAGAATTTGGGTTTTAAAAGTTTTTTTAAATAGATTATTTAAACTCTATGAACCATATTTTTATTTTATCAGTTTCTTTAATAGATCCTGCTAAGCGATTTTTTAAATTTTGGTGTTGAAATACACCGAACGTTTTTCGACAAGAAGTTTAATACAGCAACAACCATTTTAATCTAAGTAGCGCATCAAATATATAAAAAATTTACAGAAAAAAATGCAGTTTTAAACATAGGAAATTTATTTCAACAAGCACTATTTTAAACCTAAAAACCATTAAAAATATAAGCAGAATATGAAGGATTCTTATGTATAAACAAAAAAGAGTCTGATAAAATTATTAGAAAAACAGTCTTCCCCTTTTCATACAAAAAAAAAAAAAAAAAAAAAAAAAAAAATCCATCGCTAATATGGCGACAAAAATTCAAAATCCGCCAATGGAGCGACGTAATAAAGTTGTGTAGCACAATAATGTTTACCTATTTATTTATTTTTTTATATAATAATCACTATGCTAATATATCATACAAACAAATGAGTCTCTGTGTGTTACTGCACTTGCACGCTGTCGAACAGAAATATTTGAATAATTCAAATTAATATTTAAATAAATAAATAAAAATAAATATGTTTAATGGGAAATAAATATAAAAATAAAAAGATCAGTTGTCTAAAATACGGCAGAAATAGCGCTCATAGCATATTGTTACAAGGGATTAAGTCTTATTGTTACAATGGATTAAAAGTCTAAAATGGTGACAAAAATTCAAAAGTCGCCAAAGAGAACTATATTAAGGCTGTACTATCAGGTTTACAAACCATGAATTATATATAAACACAAAAAATTAATTGTCTCATGCGACAGACGTAGCCGGTCACAGCATATTATAATATTTGGCGTGAAATTGCTGTCATTTTATGGTTGATTGGATAAACAAAATAAACATAGGAAATAACGTAAAAGCAAATATTATGTGCACCACGTATAGTGTTCTTCACATGTAACTGGGATTCAAATATAAAAGGGAAACTCCAACTTTTTCGATACTATCTATTTCGAAACTGTTATATAATAAGCACCTAAATGGAAGTTCATTGGTAAACCATTGTCGCAGGTAATAGGGACAAGCGCCCGAGTTGCAGTGGATGACCAAATCGCTGCCGAAGGCAGTAGGGACCTGAAGCGAGGTTTTGAACAATTTCAGTAATTTATTTTATTTTATTTTTATAAAGCTATATAGAAAAGAATTTCCCTTAAATTTAGTGACCAGCGAAGCGGACAAAGCCTGCTAGTAGATATTATAAGTCACAATCCCATTTTTAACTATAGATTTTGATGAATCTAGCATTCAGATTTTTACAGGGACACAACGAAAAATTCTTTATCACTATGATTTATGAGCTCAAATTACGCGTTAAATTAAAAAAAAAAAAAAAAAAAAAAAAACATGCTGCAAGAAGAAAAATACTTAAACACACTAATTTTCTTTTTTTGCTTTTTACCAACTTACATTACTTTAATTTATTTATACACCGGTTAATTAATTAATGTTCGAAAAGTCGAATAGAGTCACTCTAGATTTTTTTTAGTTTATGTTTTTTGTATAATATACTAAAAATTCGTCGTAAATAAGATCTTATAACTTTTCTTAAAATCTTCTGCCATTTTAAGAGGATCGTAAATTCCAAATAACTTACGAATTTCTTAAATTCATACTCTATAAAATTCATATTCTATGGTATTCATGTCAGCATCCTAAATAATATTTCAAAAGTGGTCTGAAATCTTTACGATGAAAATATCTCTCAAAATTGGCGTTTATGTGAAATTTTGCCCTATACTGCCATGTTAAGAAATTCGTAAATTTCCAATAACTTGCGAAATTTTCAAAGTAGCATATTTATAGTTACTGATGTTCATTCCGGCATCAAAACTGATATTTTAAAACCGGTCTGACATTTTTACAGTAAAAAGTTTCCATTTAAGGCACGTTTAAGTGAAATTTTGTCCTATTCTTCCATGTTAAGAAAATCGTAAATTTCTAATAACTTACGAAGTTTTTTAATTCGAATGTTGCAAATGAATAGGGTTCTTGCCAGTATCGAAAGTAATATTTTAAAACTGGTCTGACCTCTCTGCGATCATTTGTTCGTGAGATATCGTGTAAACAGACTAACAAACTAACGGACTAACACACTAACAGCACTAACAGAAACCCTACAGACAGACACCATACAAATTTTGTCATTTTCGGATTCCTCACACCTGAAAACGTGTAAAAAAGTCAAAGAAACGAGGTCGAAAATTTTCACGATTAAAGTTCTTTGATTACTACCTAAGTTCCCCAACTAATAAGTATGTTTCCATTCCTTAGGATAAAGCATCCTTCTTTCTACTGCGCCTTCACCTTGGTCGAAAAGTTGAAGTGATGAACGGAAAGTGTTTGGTTCTATTCCCAGGTTGAAATCATTAGTCGAAACGTTCGAAATTTTCCATGGTTTTTATTTCCGTATCTCGCATGAAATCGGGATAGGAACACCTAGAAACACCCTACACACAAACACACGGAAGGCAAGGCACTTAGACTTAAAGGTCGTAAACCAGACAACAAGCCTTAAATTATTACTTACAAACTTTGAATAAACACCATAAAATGCAATAAACTCGCAACAATTGTTTCGGGTCGAAAAAACACACGACCCTTCATCAGGCGAACAAAGTAAGCACGAGTGCTGCAGTCAAAGCGGCAACGCACAAAATCGTTTAAAATGAAAAGAAAAAGTTTATAAAGTAGAAACTAAATATAGCTACTGGTGTGAGTAGAATTGTACAAATAAACAAGAAAATAAATAAATGAGTGAGATTAAACATATAACAATCTAAGGATAACAAAAATTAAACTAAAATCTAAGTTACGTGAGTAATTTCCAAGCATCAGAGAAGAAAGGAGTGGAAGAAATATCATTAACAAGATTTTTCGAATTTTTAAATATGTAAAATGCTTCATGAATATCCAAATGGGAGGAGCAGACAGGAGATGAAATTATGTTAGTTTTGGAAAAATCAAAACGATGACCTTGAGACCAGCAGTGGGAAGCAATAGAAGATTTGGTAATCTCTTCATTACGAACATTCCGACGGTGCTCATTTATTCTGTATTTCAAACGCCTCCTAGTTTGACCAATATAACCTAAGTTGCAGGACGAACACGGAATTAAATAAATTCCAGAACGGTTTTCGGTGGGAATGGGATCCTTAAGAGAAGATAATTTTATTTTATTGACGGGTTTGTAAATAACTTTGAAACCAAACGGTGAAAGAATTTTAGAGATTTTAAAAGAGAGTGAAGAATAAAAAGGTAAAACAACTGGGATGAGACTGTGATCGTTTAATTTGGGAGCAGAACGTTTAGGATTCTTAAATTTATATAGAGCTTTATCGATGATAGATGGGTTATAGCCACGAGAGAGGGCAAGAGATTTTAAATAATTAATTTCTTTCGAAAGATTAGACGGATCAGAACAAATGTGTAAGGCACGGTAAACATAAGTGTAAAAAGCAGACATTTTTAGTTGAGGGGCGTGGTTAGAGAGAGCATGCGGCGGCAAAGAGACTGAGAATGGTTTTCTAAAAACAGTAGTTGAGAAACAATCCTTTTCTTTATTCACAAGAACGTCAAGGAAGGGCAAAGAGCAATCCTGTTCAACCTCAAAAGTGAATTGAATGCATGGGTCAATCGAGTTGACCAAAGAAAGTAAATTGGACAAATCGACGTCAGGGGAGACAAGAACGAAAGTGTCATCCACATATCTAAACCAGTGAGGAAATATATATACACCGAAGAGTTTTTCTTCAAAATAGTGCATATAGATGTCGCAAAGTAAAGGAGAGAGAGGATAGTTCATTTGTGTATCAGGCAAACTGCCTTCATTTTTAATGGTACTTATTATTCCCAAAATGATGGTATGGCCATGGGTAGTCCTCTCTCTCCTTTACTTTGCGACATCTATATGCACTATTTTGAAGAAAAACTCTTCGGTGTATATATATTTCCTCACTGGTTTAGATATGTGGATGACACTTTCGTTCTTGTCTCCCCTGACGTCGATTTGTCCAATTTACTTTCTTTGGTCAACTCGATTGACCCATGCATTCAATTCACTTTTGAGGTTGAACAGGATTGCTCTTTGCCCTTCCTTGACGTTCTTGTGAATAAAGAAAAGGATTGTTTCTCAACTACTGTTTTTAGAAAACCATTCTCAGTCTCTTTGCCGCCGCATGCTCTCTCTAACCACGCCCCTCAACAAAAAATGTCTGCTTTTTACACTTATGTTTACCGTGCCTTACACATTTGTTCTGATCCGTCTAATCTTTCGAAAGAAATTAATTATTTAAAATCTCTTGCCCTCTCTCGTGGCTATAACCCATCTATCATCGATAAAGCTCTATATAAATTTAAGAATCCTAAACGTTCTGCTCCCAAATTAAACGATCACAGTCTCATCCCAGTTGTTTTACCTTTTTATTCTTCACTCTCTTTTAAAATCTCTAAAATTCTTTCACCGTTTGGTTTCAAAGTTATTTACAAACCCGTCAATAAAATAAAATTATCTTCTCTTAAGGATCCCATTCCCACCGAAAACCGTTCTGGAATTTATTTAATTCCGTGTTCGTCCTGCAACTTAGGTTATATTGGTCAAACTAGGAGGCGTTTGAAATACAGAATAAATGAGCACCGTCGGAATGTTCGTAATGAAGAGATTACCAAATCTTCTATTGCTTCCCACTGCTGGTCTCAAGGTCATCGTTTTGATTTTTCCAAAACTAACATAATTTCATCTCCTGTCTGCTCCTCCCATTTGGATATTCATGAAGCATTTTACATATTTAAAAATTCGAAAAATCTTGTTAATGATATTTCTTCCACTCCTTTCTTCTCTGATGCTTGGAAATTACTCACGTAACTTAGATTTTAGTTTAATTTTTGTTATCCTTAGATTGTTATATGTTTAATTTCACTCATTTATTTATTTTCTTGTTTATTTGTACAATTCTACTCACACCAGTAGCTATATTTAGTTTCTACTTTATAAACTTTTTCTTTTCATTTTAAACGATTTTGTGCGTTGCCGCTTTGACTGCAGCACTCGTGCTTACTTTGTTCGCCTGATGAAGGGTCGTGTGTTTTTTCGACCCGAAACAATTGTTGCGAGTTTATTGCATTTTATGGTGTTTATTCAAAGTTTGTAAGTAATAATTTTTACAACGCCAGTTTTGTGATGCTTCTTTATTAAACAAGCCTTAAACCCAACGCCACCTACTCGAGGGCGGAAAAAAAAAAAAAAAAAAACTTTAAAGATTATAAAACAGAATTGTACTTTCGGTTTTTAAAAAATGTTGTGAATTCTCTGTAGAAAATCATTTTTAAATAAGATATTATACGGAATAGACACGGAAGTATTAGAACACTTAACATTTTCCCTTCACTTTAAATTTACTGAATAAACTTCATTTTTTTCCCCTTGTCATATCAGTTGTGCCAGAATTATTAGATGCGTCAGACTTGATTTAGGCCGAATAACTCAGACTTCACGTCAATTAAAGACGTTTTATTAACGTGGAAGGGAAAAAATATACACTTAGTTTTCGAAGAGCATGAAGGCTCCTTAACGAAAAAAAAGAGAGAGAGAGAGAACTTTGCCCACGATTTGTAAATACTAGAAACCCACAAATTTTAGATTTTTGAATTATAATTTTTGTTTACAAATATTAAATATATAAAATTATAATGCCTTATGTGGCAGATGTTTCAAAAAGATTCTTACATATATATAATTTATTTTTTTCCACAAAGCAGTACTTTCCTGTATTATTAAATATAGCATTATCCTACGAAATCATAAGGTTACAAAAGTAAAATTCATAAAAAGATCACGATATACGATTTTGGGAACGACCACGCAAATTATGAGTACCATTTAGCGCAGTATTAAACTTTTTAAAATAACAAAAATATACAGAAGACATTGGAAATTTAAAATATTCAATTAGATTTAAGCAATGTTTCAACTTTTTTTTTTTTTTTTTAAGCAATATTTTTTGTTTGTTCAGTTATGGAGTCCTTGCAACATTTGGGTACTATCAAATAGACGATCAAAATGTTTACTTTAAAATGGAACTATATGATTTAATGAGATCTAAAAATTATATAAGCCTGGTTTGGGGTTGTCTCTCTGTGGTCATTATTTGTACATTTCTAAGATTCTAAGACGGAAAGAAGCCGCTCACCACTATGCAGTGGTTTTGAGCGTTTTTAACCTTTAGAGAGGGGCTCCAAAGCCACTGTGGAGATTCAGAAGAGCCCGTCTCCAAAGGTTAAGCCTCCCCCGTTGTTTATTGCATAGCAAATAAAAAAAAAAAAAAGTAAAGAAAAAAAAATTACAAAGGTCGCCAGAGCAGAGCTCTCCCGCGACAAAGTTGCATGAAAGTGAAAAGGACCGGAGCCAAGTGGAAGTCTATTTACAAAGTTCATTCATGTAATGTACAAATTTCACAGTCTTTATACAGTGTTCTCGCAGTCTTTATATCAAGCCCAAGTTGGTTAGCAACATCATGCGCAGGATGATTGCTTTCCGAGAGTACTTCAGTGGAATTCTGTAGCATCAGACATGACCAGTATTCGCCATGTAGGAGAGGAGGAAAAATTTAGGAAAGATAAAGAAGGAATTTAGTTTGTTGAGTTTCTTTAGACCGAGACCTACACTTTGAAGTGGATATTGAACCACTACAAATAATTATGCCGGAAATCGGCATTCAAACTCGGGCTCTGGAAATTGAAGGCGCGAGCCTTCAAGAGATTATCATCTCTAATCATTCTGCCACCACGAGGGCTGCAAGATTTTGTAAGTGGAAATAAAATCATAATAGTGTGGTACCCAATGTTAAACTTTAAAAATAAAATATCCTCATCTAACAAGGTTAATCAATCATTTTATTTTAGGTGAAATAATTAAATTTCATAACAAATAGTATGAGATTTTTTTTTAATTGTTATTTTTATTATTAACTTATAATTTAAAAAAATTAAAAAACAAATGCTACTGAATAGCACTTCCGAACATTTATTTAGAACAATTTTATTACTTTTAATTCTTCATCTAAAGTGTTTGGAAACTTCTAATATAAGTATATATGAAAAACTGCAATATTAAATTTCAAGTGACTGAGAAAATAACCTGTAAATGTATTTATGCAATAGAAAATATTATTAAGCTCCTGTAACAACGTTTTAAATATTTTACTTTCATAATAAATATATTTGCTTATTTTTAATGAT
This sequence comes from Salticus scenicus, assembly GCA_963930645.1. Lineage (NCBI taxonomy): Eukaryota > Metazoa > Arthropoda > Arachnida > Araneae > Salticidae > Salticus > Salticus scenicus. The sequence continues at coordinate 137,590,510 of OZ005654.1, forward strand.
TTTTTATTTTTTTTAATTGCTTGATATCTATAGAAATATAAATAAAGCATTTTTTGGCTTCATCAAATTATTACTATGCAAATTGCATAAGAGGTGAAATCCATACGGTAAAAATTGCAAAAATTTTAAAAAATTTATCATGTTCTAATGTAAAAGTTTATATAGATACGCCTAGTTAGTAAAAAATAACATATTAAATCAAATGAACACTAAAATAAACTATCTTTACAGAGAGATTTGCTGTAAATTGATTGTATAGCTTATGTAATGGGCTTATAAGAATAACCATTACAGACTGATTTATTATTAGAATCAATATCCTTTGTAGTCACTAGATTTGAATTTTTTATCTTGCGGCACAGGATTACAATACGTAGTTGAACGCAAGTTAGATTCCCGATGAATTTCAAGTAGAATGTTTGAAGAGTGGATGAAATTATTTGTTCAGCCTTCCCTTCAAGAGAGATGGATCGCTAAAATAACCGTAAATATCGGATTTAGTTCATTTCAAGTACTGGAAATAGGTGACTTTATTTTATATCAAGATTTATTTATAAAAAAAAAAAAAAAAAAAAAAAACATAGCATTAATAGCTAAAAGATAGAGAGAGAGGTTTGCGCAAGAATAAAAGAAATATCATTTTGAACAAACTCACTTTCAGGTTAAAATTCCAATTAACATATGACAAGTGATTATTATGTAACTGCTTTAACTCGGTAAATGAAACTAAGATTTCAATGCGGTTTTCTGTGTTATGCTTTAGAATTGACTAGATGTATTTTAAATAAATAATAATCCATTTTTTCTTTCTTTTCTTTTTTTTTTTTTTTTTAAGATTCAAGTTTATAAAGGGTAGGTGCTCCAGTGACTGGCATGATCCGGTGATTGGCATCTATCCCGAAATAATTAATAAATAAGAAAAACATATCGGGTAGATGTTCCAGTGATTGGCATCTATCCCGAAATAATTAATAAATAAGAAAAATAATAAAATAATATATTTTACATATAAGAATTTTAACATTTTATGTCAAATACTGGGACGTAGGGTGGTAATAACTGGTAAAATTAATAACTAGCTTAGATCACTGTCAAACACTGGAACATAGGGTGCCAATTACTGATAAAAAGAAAAACTGGCAGTGTCACTTACTGGAACATTGAGTGTGTGTCAAATAAAAATTCATTAAAAAAAATAATTGTTATCAAATGTATATATTTTAACATATGTGGTTCTAAATGTCTTTCATGCCATATGTACTAACTTAAGATTTCTAAAAATATTTTCGGATGACTAGAACATGAAAAACATCAAAGATTGCTCTAAAAGTGTCAATCACTGGTGCACTTACCCTATTTTACACATAAGAATTTTAGCATTTTATGTCAAACACTGGAGCATAGGGTGCTAATAACTGGTAAAATGAATAACTAGCAATGCGAAATACTGGAACATAGGGGGCCAATTACTGATAAAAGGAAAAACTGGCAGTGTCAATTACTAGAACATTGAGTGGGTGTCAAATAAAAATTCATAAAAAAAAAAAAAAAAAAAAAAATGTTATCAAATGTATACATTTTAACATATATGTGGTCCTGAATGTCTTTATACCATATGTACTAACTTAAGATTTCTAAAAATACTTTCTGATGACTAGAACATTAAAAATATCAGAGATTGCTCTAAAAGTGTCAATCACTGGTGCACTTACCCTATATGGTCTCTAAAATTTACATTTGTATATAAATGTTGTATCTCAAGTCATTATCAATGTTTAGTTATTTTTGTTTAAATTTATTTTGTTTAATTAAATAAAAACAACTGAATAAAAATGGATGTATATTGTAGAAAAAGTGAATATGTTTCAATTTCTGCAACAAACTGAATTTAAATATAATTATTATCAAATTTAGTTGATACAGATTTCACACAAAAATTATAATTTGAATAAAATTTCATGGTATGTAGAGAGCATAAATTGCAATAACTTTGGTTTTTGATTTTTTTTTTTTCCCTTTAAATATTTTTACTATAAACAATGAGAAAATTATTTTTTAAATTAATTGAAATTTTCTTTTATGCTTTCAAGATTTAAACATTTTAAATTTGATAATACAGTATTTGTACAATTTAAATATTTAATATATACAAAAATTTCAAAATTTCAAGAAACGCCTCAAAATGAATTACACAATTTCCTAGACGTATCTATCAGAAATAACCTAAAAGTGTAAAATTGTCAAAAAGGAAAGTATCATCGAAATTCAGGCCTCAAAAATGACGATAATTATAAAACAACCTTTCAATAAAAGTTATGAAAGTACAATTACTCTTGGGAGAAAAAAAAAAAAAAAAAACCCTCATTTTGTAAGATAATGGTTTCCTTCAAGTGAGTCCACTTTTTCAAACTCTGCTTTACATACCATAAGAAACTGGGTGAAATATCCTTTCCTTAGTTTTTTCCACTATTTAAAAAATAATAAGTTTTTAATATGTTTACAGTTTAAGATTTTTTACTTACATTAAATCCTTACAACGTCTGTGCTGATAAGTTTATATGGACTTTTGTAAGCCGAACAGTTTTTTTTTTTTTTTTTAAACAAAAGAAGCGCAAGAAAAAATATTCCATCCTTTCTAAGTAATTAGAAAGTATGCACTAATTCTAGGTATAAGGAATAACAATTCATACTTGTTTATCTTCGAAATGTTTTTATTTCTATACATTTCGATCAGGATTTTACTTAAAGATTTTTGGCTTTTTAGAAACCAATTTTAACAATATCAGCAATTCAAATACCTATTTTCTTTCTTAAGTTCATGCGATTAAAATCTTTGGCGATACTTTTTCTAAAATGAATTTTGCAAGACTGTAATAAAAAGTTATGTAAAACGTATACTTTACACAATTGAGGAGCAAACATTCAAACCGTGTTTTCTCCAAAAATAAAAAAAAATGAGTTAGTGATTTTTCTGTGAACTCAACATTAAATAGCACAAAATTATACTATTATTTTAAACCAAAATAATTTTTATCACATTATAAATGCTCTTAGAAAGTTAGGGTTTCAATCAAACAGTGTTTCCTCCAGAGCCTGTTTTCAGTCAAACTGTGATTTCTCCAGCCAACCAGTCAGTACTGCTCTTTCTGGTCGCGTGACTCGTACATGTACCAGCTTTTATGTTTGTTTTTTCGTTAGTTCTATCTTGTTTTCTTCATTTTAGAGGAGTGTACTTTATTATTATTATTATTTATTTATTTTATTTATTTATTTTATTTATTTATTTTGTTTATTTTTTTTATTTTTTCAAATGGAAGAATTAATAGATGGTGTATTAGTGAGTACTTCTAATTATGGAACTAGAAAAAGACAGATAATTGGTGGAAAAAAAAAAAGAAGCGAAAAAGAAACGATATTCAGCACCTTTAGATAACAACATTTATGCTCCATGCAAACATTCTATTAATACTTTTTCATGCACTGATGTTAGACCTAATGACGTTAAGAAGTTTCGGGATAGATTTTACGAAATTCCGGACAAACAACGACAAGATTCTATTATAGCCTCATTGATTGTTACAAAAAATGTAACTCGACGTAGACCTAATAACCCAACCCAAAATAAATCGCAATCATCTGGCTTACAGCATGCATTTTCTGCTTCTTATTTTATTACTAGTAGCAGTGGTAGGAGAATTCCTGTGTGTAAAAACAATTTCATGGCTATAACTAAAATAGGTCGTACAATGCTAGCCGATATTGTTACTAAGGTACATGCTAGTGAACCTATTGAAGAAAAGAGAGGAGGTGATAGAAAAAGCCACTTAAGCATTAACAAAAAAAAACAAGGTAAGAGAATTCATCTCAAACTTAAAGGCATCAGAATGACGTAGACAAACTTTTACAATTACTGTATGGTGAAGAGTGAAAAAATCAGCCTGATTTTAAATGGTATAAAGATATCATTACTAATAACTTTCATGTAGAATATGAAGAAACAGAGGAAGCATGAAATTGCTTAAGTGAAGGTTTAAAAATTTAAATTTCAAATTGGCTTAAAAATTTTAGTTCTTCCCTACAAGTTGCATGATGATTTTTCAAGCGTAAATATTTAATTTAATTTTATAATTACATAACAAAATCTGTTCTGTTAATTACTTTATTACATTAAGAATGTTATTTCATCAATATTCGAGCTACATATTTTTTCATTAAAAAAATGTTTTGTCCACATTGGAAACATTCAAAATATGTTTTCTCCTCTGTGTTTCGGTCAAAACATGCTTTCTCCACATTGGAAACATTCAAAACATGTTTTCTCCTCTGTGTTTCGGTCAAAACATGCTTTCTCCAAATTTCAAATGCATTTTTCTAATTAACTCTAAGTTTATTAGGTAAAGTAGGCCTACAGATCTTCCTAGTAACCAATAATACAACTAAACAAATTATAATTAGGGTCTAAGAAAGGTTATTTTTTAATTTATCAGTTTTTTGTGTTTTCTGAAAAACTGCATTCGAAGGAGAAAACACGGTTTGAATGTTTGCTCCTCAATTAAAAAGGTAAAATGTAAATAAAATTACAACGACCACAAAAAATTATCAAAATTAAGCATATTTGGCGATTTCACACTGCTAGGCGATTGATTTTGAGTACTTGGCGGAAAAGCAAAACACGGTTCTGTTCGTACACGGCAATCTCGGTGCTAACAAACGTATCGCCTAACAGCCCTAAATCGCCAAATATGCTTAATTTTGATAATTTTTTGTGGTCGTTGTAATTAATTTCAGCCGATAATTTTTTCATTTCCTGGTGTTTTATGAAGAGTAGAATCACATATATTTTTTTTTTCAATACTTTTTGAAGATGACAACTTTTGAATGTTTCCTTGTAAGTTATTTTAATTTAATAAGTTCCTTTTAGCGAGGTAAAAACCAAATTTAATAAAAATTTTAAAATACCAATTTGTTTCTATCTTAAATTCCTTGCCTGATGTTAATTGACAGAAAATAAATAAATAAAAGCTTTTAAGGACAATATTTACTAAAAGCCTTTTAAAACCCAATAATTCCTGTTTTTTTTTTTTTTTTTTTTTTTTTTTTTTTTACACAAATGTTAGGTAAGATGACAAAGGAAAATGTATTGTTTATTGTCTATTGATACAAGGTGGTCGAACAGTGTCATTTAAATGAAACAATGAAAAGCACTTCGTGGAAAATAATAAATACATGAAAATATTTTGTACCTTAACAGAAGAAAAATAGGAAAAATTACTAAATTCTGATTTTAAAAAAATTCCAAGCAAACCAAGAGATTCAGAAATATAATTACTCGTCATCTAATGCAATCAATCAAACCAAGTAATAGGAGACGGTGAGATTGCCCACTAATTTAAATATTTTTAAGCAAATTAGTTTATGTTAGTTTCGTCGTTCACTATGGTTATTATGATTTTCCTTCATTTTTTAAAGTGGTGAATTCATACGAAAGATTGCTTTTCGAAGATGAAGACAATCGAAAAGAAAATTAAGCAATTCGATTCTCATATTTCGTTAGAGAGTGTTCTTAACTATAAATGGGCATAAAATATTTTTATTCATGTTTAGTTTATTTACTTATTTATTTTAAGAAATGACGATATAATCATTAAAATGAGCAATATTTAGGTAATGAAAAAATGTTAATAAATGATTCGGTTGAAGTCTATCAAAAATAACGTGTATAAATGAAATAAAAATCGAACTAATATCCCAATTTCATTTAAAATCTATTCATACTGACAATTCGATGGAATATTTTAAGATATTCTTTCAATACTATTTATTAAAGAAAATGCAGTTTTCTCTTCGGGTGCAACATACAGCCTCATAAACAGAGAAATTCATTTTATTAATACATAACAAAATTTTATTTTCACGATTTTCATTATATAATAATATCAAAATTCGATTTTTACTAACAAGGGGAAAAATCGTCCATTGTCGGCGTATAACGTTTAGAAAAATTATTTTACTTTCAATATCTATTTATTTATTTACTTATTTGGCATGAAAAAAATATTTTAATAAATTTTTCGAAGTTTATTATTTTAAAAGATGCTTACAAATTTAGTAAAATTTGTAAATTTAAAAAATGCAGTTCTACAGATGACATCGAAGGAATATTGACTGATTAATGGACAGCATTGTTTTGTTGAACTACAGGTAGTTCTGAAGGCGAACACTAAAATTTTATAATTTTATTAGATAATTAATAATCAACTATCTAAATATTTTCGCAGATTAAATATATGATTTTTCCGACTAGCGTTTATTACTGCAGCATCTCCTTATCTTAAAAAAGTTTTTATTTTCAAAAATGACACATTCTAAAATTAAGAAGTATTTTCATTCGGCGATTTTAGGCATCAAATGCTCAAACGAAAAGCTTTTGGAGAAGTTTAAAATGAAAAATCTTCGTATATAATTTATTATAGAAAATTATGCGACAGAGGGCAATTATTCTCCTTCCTTTTTTCCGTTTTATATTCATTACACATTAATTGGGAAAATAAAACCTACGCATAGTATGTAACTATAAAAATATTCATAACAATAATTTTAAAGATACCTGGTGGGTAAAACTAAATCTCAAACCTGAAAAGGTTTCTTTTATATACAAGATTAATACATACTATACATAACGAAATTTAAGCTTTTCTCTCCCCCTTGAATTATAACTATAGTTGAATATTTAAACTTGAATTAAAAAAAAATAAAAATAAATAAATAAAAATCCTCTAATCCTTCGAGCTGATATTCTAAATTAAATCAGCTCTATTTGCAACAGATGTTTGAAAAAAATGCATTTGATAATGCTTTTATTTGACTCTCCAAAAAATAGCAAACATGACAGATGAAATGAGATAAGTTTAAAAGGAATACAAAACAAACATCTAGTCAGATATTGAAAAGGACGGGGATAATGTGTTTATTTATGATTTTCTCTGCAGAAGATCTTAATTGACTCGCAAACAAAATAGAAAGTATCGCACGTGTCACGCTTATATATACACATACAGTGGGTAACAAAAGTGTCCGAACAATAGCAAAAATTCCTATGTAAAAAAAAGTACACTTCATATGGTTTTGTTAAATAAATCCTTGTCGAATCCTGTTCTTAGTCAGTCTAAGAACAGGATTCGATAAGGATTTAGTTAACAAAACCGTATGAAGTGTATTTTTTTTTACATAGGAATTTATGCTAGCGTTCGGACACTTCTGTTACCGACTGTACATATATTATTAATCCAGTGTCATTTATTAAGAAGTATAGTGTGATCCCTTTTCATTAATAGCACTTGAATCCTCATATCAATAGAAGCAAATTTTTACTAATATTACATATACTTTATAAAATGCAGATGTACAGGCTGTATATAAATAAATAAGAACGACGAAAAATCACGCGGTACACATTGATTATTAACACTATCCAAATGTACGTAATTGTTGTATCGTATAACTTTCAATGTTGTACGCCTACGCTATCACACAACGGACAGGCAGTAGTTCCGAAAGGCATACGGATAGACTAATTGAATTCCTAATCATTCTTAAACATTGTTAGAAAGTGTTAAAAACGCGTAACACAAAAGAAAACGTAGCTGATTGCAGCCCTTGATGTATCTGAATATTTTAGTGTAGCCCTGAAAATCTGAAGGTTAACAAAATTATATCTATATAAAATATTATTTTAGCATATTAATAATAAATGTCAATTTCTTTATAATTTTAACAATAGAAAGTTCTTTAAATGTAATTTACAAAAATGTATGTCCTAAAATGCAATGCATCGGCATTTTTTTGGGTGTCCTTATACACAAACCAGTTGTATAAGACCTATTAATGCCATTTAAAATAAGGACCATTCCATAGATAATTTGAATAACATATATATATATATATATATATATATATATATATATATATTAAAAATTCTGAAAATATTTACGGACGCTGGGGGCGGGCAGACGGACAGATAGACAGATGGACAGTCGGACAAATAGATACACAAATTGAAATCCTATTCACACTTAAAAATTTTTAGAAAGTGTTAAATCGCTTAATGTAAACGAAAATGCAATTCCAGCAAATTTCCAATAAAAGCCCTCAATGCAACTGAATATTTTTGTGTGGACCTGTAAATTTAATGCTAATCATACTGAATTCTGTAGAAAGCATTCTTTTGTGCATATGAATAACATATTTCAATTTTATTTAAGATTAGTTCAAAGTAAAGACATTAAAATTTCATTGAAATTTGTGTAAAATAAAGGAATTAAAAATACAACACGATGCTTTGGAATACTTTTGAGTGTCCTGTACACAAACTAGTAGAGGTATTCACTCCATTTTTTATAGGGAACATCTGATGGTGAACTTTAATATCATAAGTTTCAAGAAATTCTATGAATATTTACGGGAATTAGAGCGTGAATAGACAGATAGACAAACAAACCGAAGTCATTAACAGTTTTCAACCTTACTGGAAAGTGTTAAAAATATTTAGAAAGTGATAAAAACGAATAATATAAACGAAAATGCAATTCCAGCAAATTTCCAATAATACTCATTAATGTAGCTGAATACTTTTGTATGTCCTGTAAATCTAATGCTAGTCATACTGTATTCTATGGAAAGCATTCTTTTGTGCATATGAATAATATATTTTAATTTTATTAAGATTTGTGCAAAGTAAAGTTCTTAAAATTTGGTTTATAGAAATATCTCTCATAGAACGCAATGCTTTGGAATACTTTCGGGTGTCCCTGTATACAAACCAATAAAGGTATTCACTCCATTTTCAATATGGAACATCCGATAGTGAACTTGAATAATATATATCAGTTTCAAGAAATTTCATGACTATTTAAGGGAGTTAGAGCGCGGACAGAGGGTCAGACAGGCAAACCGAAGTCATTAACAATTTTCAACCTTGTTGGAAAGTGTTAAAAAGACTATCCAGAAATAAAAGCTTGTATGTCTCTGTTCTTTGGAATTGAAGTTAGCAAACTTCAACGGCAGAAGATGTCAGAATATATTTCCAGACAAAATTAATAATCGTAAGATTTTTTTTTTTTAATTGCACTTCATTATAGAAAGTTTTACAATGCAAGATTAATTTGTCTTCTTATTGGCTGGATGTCAATCCCTGCGACTTTTTCAGATATGGTTATGTTAAGGACAGAGTGTACGCGAATAAACCAAGCGTGCTTTCCTAACTTTATTGTGGTTATTAAAATAAAAATATAGTTAATATTAACATATAGTTACTCGTTTCTGCAGCTGTCAATTAAGACATAAGCTTCCGTCACGTGACAAATAATCAGGGATCACAGATCGAACCCATGATATTGTAAATTCTACGTGATGCTTTTTTAGGCAATGCTTTTCGAACCATCACATTAATTTATAAAAACTTAAGAATATTAAAAGCTCTTTTTTAGAAAGTTGTTAAAAAAAAAAAAAAAAAAAACTATATAAAAGCAACGTTCTTAAATAAAGCAAGTCACGGTAGTCAAAAGTTACGCAGATTTCACCGTAATTGACAAAATATGAATGAAGATTTCATTCTGCCACATGATTTATCTTAATATACCTGTATCATCTTAGAATTAGATTTTAAAAGAGTCACTGTTTTTAGACAATGTTTGTTTTAAAGTGCGATTAAATAAACATTGGTTTTAAAAATAGTTTAGCCAATTAAATTAAAAATGGCTGTGAAATTTTTTCCATTAATATTTATTTAAATAAACATTCTAACCATCCCAAATTTATGTATATATTAAAAAATTAGAGAACTTTAAAAGAGAAACTAATTACTTACAAAGTTAACAAGGCTTTAAATAACACACCTAAATTATATTTTTTAACAATTGAGAATTAGGATGATTAATTATAAAAAATAAATTACTCTTTATGATTAAGATTATTAATACGTCTTGCATAGACAATTACCATTAATATTCAACTTTGAATTGTGGGTCAGCCAATCTACTTTGATTTCATCTACAACCACACAGTTCTTTTTAATATCTTCAGTATTATTATATATAAACAAGTTTCACTACCCTTTTCTGCCTTTCACTAAAGCTTTTTTTTTTTTTTTCAAAATAAACTATTCCATGGTAATATGGTATTTTTTTTTTTTTTTTTTTTTTTTTTTCCTATCATTATTATTATAGTTAGTTTTCACTGTCTTTTCTCGAATCCAGTCTTAATCTAACTCATATATCTATACATTTTTGGAAGAGAAATAAAACGCGTACCACATGATTACATTTGTTAGGAACAAATTAATAGCGCACATGTTGAACCTGACATATATCCTTCATGCATACTGAAAATAGTGTGGTAAGTGTTAAGATCGATTAACTACATGGGGATCCTAGACCCTCATGGAATGACCTACGTGGGGAGTTTTTCTAAAGGGTCCTACCTCGTATTTACGCGAGTTTCGAAGAAAATAACGGAAAACTTAACAGCAAAGACAAGTATGACCTGGGGTCGAATCCGTAACGTCTCGTTAACCAGATACCAGAGCAGAATTACTTATTTTTTTAAAAATTGAATAATTATAGTTTTTATCCCCCTATTATCTCAATCAATAGTAAGTATATTACATTGTTATGACAGAGAATGGTTTTATACATGTAAACAATTATTTATAATAATAATAAATATGAACGACAAATGTTCCTTTTTCATACCTAGTAACATTTATAATTTATTCCGGACCGGAGTACTGTTAGCCCCGCCCTTTCCTTACACCAGAATGATTTTAGAAAAATTTTATCTAATATGTAATTCGGATGAAACAAGAAGAAAAACGTTTTAAAAACATACTGGTGTGAAAAAAGGGCGGGGCTAATAGTACTCCGGAATAAATTATAAATATTACCAGGTAAGCTTTTTGAGGAAAATTAATTCAGAGGAACAGACTTGACAAATAAAATAAAATACTATTCTTTTTTAAATAAAGTACATATATAGTTAGTACTATACTCATTTTGTAAAATTATAATTGGATCACTTTGTATAAATTAATTTTAATTATAGTATGTTTTCTAAACAATGTATCATTTTTAATGCAACCAATTCAAATATTTCACATTGTAACTACTAAAAAAGCCTTTATCAAGTTAAAAAAAAAAAAAAAAAAAAAAACTATAAAAACATCCTTTTATATATATAGCAAAATATTCCAATTAGTTACTTACTCACCCTTAACTTTCGACTCATCTCATTGAGTCTTCATCAGAGTTATGTTATAAATATAAATTCCATTAAAATATGTAAGTTTAGAGATACATATACAACAAAAAATAAGTCCATTAATTTAAAGTCCATGAGAGTTAAATTACTATAGAAGAATAAAATCCACATGCAATGTATCTTCTTTTTTAAATATACACATTTATAATTTACCTTTTTTCTGTAGCAACATATCAACGATATTTCTGCAATGTACTCGAATAAACTCAATATTTTGTCTTTATATTGCAGCAACAAATAATTATATCGTAATTTTTATCCGTATATATTTAGTGTTAAAATATGTAATTCAATTGACTATCGTATATTATTTTTATAAGTACTGAATTTGCACACATTATCTTATTGAGTTTATTCAAGTATATTACAGAAATATCGTTGATATGTCACTGCAGAAAAAAGGAAATTATAAATGTGACTATTTAAAAAGAAGAGACAATGCATCTGGATTTTATTCTTTTATAGTAATTTGACTCCCATGGATTTTAAATTAATGGACTTATTTCTTGTTGAATATGTATCTCAAAACTTATATATATTTTAATGGAATTTATATTATAACATAACTCTGATAAAGACTCAACGAGATGAGTCAAAAACTAAGGATGAATAAGTAACTAATTGGAATGCTTTGCTATATAAGAGAATGTTTTTATAGTTTTTTTTTTTTTTTTTTTTTTTTTTTTATTTAAATACTACTTGATAAAGGCTTTTTAGCAGTTATATTATGAAATATTTGAATTTGCTGCGTTAAAATGATACATTGTTTAGTATACATACTACAATTAAAAAGTACTATACTCGGCGGAGAAAAAATGCATCACAATTTTGTTCGCTTTTTAAATGACATTGATAGATAGATAGTTATTTTTAAAAGCTTTCTTATGCTGGAAAGTGTTTTGGATTTTCTCCATTTAATACAACTACACTAATTATTTTAATAACACGTATGAATAAGGCGAAAGAAAAAAAATCTATTCATGCGCAAGGCCCAGCAACTACCCTAGACAATTAAAGTTTTTAAAAATAATATAAATGTAAATATATATATATATATATATATATATATATATATATATATATATATATATATATAATTTCTATTTTTCAGCATTTAAAATTCAAATTTTCAATTCATGATTTTTTTTTTTTTTTAAACGGAACTCTTTGGTAATTTCATCCTTTATCTTTTCTCTAAAATGTTGACTGTTACTAATATTCAAAGTTTTTGCAAATTCTCTCATCGTTCGGCTTATGTGTTAAGTTAGTCTCTTCTGCGTTAGTACTTTAACATGTTTTTACTAATCATTGGTACTCCAATTAAATTAATACCGTGACTATTTTTAATCGATAAATCTCAAATAAAATTTAATTTTATGTTGGTATCTTCATCTATCTTTTGTCTGCTGAGTGTTATAATGGTACTAAATAATTCAAATTATATATATATATATATATATATATATGTATACATATATATATATAGATATATTTGCGAATATTTAATTTTTAGATAGTTTGAGAAACATCGAAAAAAAAAAAAAATCTCGTATCAAAGCCAATGCTGTGAAACCATGTCAGAATGTGAAAATTATTCTTAAATCTACGCGTATAACGTATTTCGTTTCGAATAAAATACGTCATGGTCGTATACGAATATTATGGTTATACGTTACGTTTAGGTTATAAACTTGTCCTAAACATCTATTTAGTGAATAAAAGTAACACACACACACAGGATTCTAAAAAAATATAGATTCAAGTTAGAGATAATAGTTTCTGTTAATATACGTAACAGAATATTAGGTAAACAATATTTTACAAACAAACTCCTTCCGAGCATGGCTATATTATCGGATGGACAAATCGGATCTTCTCCCGAGCATCGCGAATTTGAAAAGCCTCCAGATCTTTCATTTCTTTCTTTTTCTTTTACCCTCTTGGGATCCTTGGTACCCAATTGGGTACTTTCGTAAAATGTGAGTAAAATGAAAAGATTATATTTACTAGCTTTCAAATCCACAATATTCAATTGGGAAAAGACTGTTTTAATAGTTTTCCAAGAGATTGTAGTACTATATCGTGAAGTAATCAACTTTATCATAGCGTAAAATGACGTAAAGGCAAAAAACGTCGACAAAGAGGGGAAAAAAACATCTTTATACTTTTTTTAATAAAAGAAATTAAATTTGTATGTTTTAAATGATATTTTACATTAAGATGTATAATTAATATATTAGAGGTAATATTAAAAATTTTAGATTGCATTTTGTTGAAAATATTTTGTTTACAATTACGCTATTTGCAAACAAAATTACTTAATTTAAGCTAATAAAAATTTTTGAACAGTATTTTTTTCTCTATTTTTGTTTTCAATAGCGATGTTTAATCAAAAAAATACTAGAATTTTTTTAAAGCGGTATTTAATTTTCTCGGGTCTCAAAAGGATAGATTTTGAAAATCAATATACTGTGCATTTACTAATTTAATAGTAAATTTAAATTTAAAATTACAATTATTTTTAATGTTTTTTAACGATTATTCTCATTATTTTAATTAAAACCCCAATATTCTTCTCCTTTCATATAATTCCAGAAATGTTTGAGTAAGGATGCAATCATCTGTGTAATTTAACAATGATATGCAGTTGAAGCAAATGTGATGATGAAAAGGATAATTTGGCTCCCATTCATTCTGAATAACATTATTATTGTTTGTTTCCTGGATTTATTTTAGAAGTTTAATCAAATAATATGAATGTTGTGATGCAAAATATTAAATAAAATAAAAATACATAATATTCTTATTTTGAAGATATTTTATTGACGGAAAAATCTGCTCATTGAAAATATCTAAACTAATGGGATAACCAAACATTCTTATCATTACTGATAGAGTTTACACACTTAACGACACATTATATACGTGCTATGTGGTGAGTGCTTATTATACATCGGCTTATTAGACATTGCTTTATTTTCGAAATAAGAAGTGCAATACGTTCAGCAGTATATTTCTATTACAAACAAAATTTACAGGGTGTAAATATGATGACTAGATTTTTTTTTTTTTTTTTAAGAGGTCAATGTACGAGTTCAATTTAGTGCTCGAATTATACAGTTGAGAATTAGTGTAACATATAATGCCAGGGGTCGATCCAGGCAAAAATTGAGACACTTTTGATGCCCCTTCACAAAATTCAAAACTCTAAAATGGGCCCCTGCACAAAATTCAAATTCAGAAAATGAGTCCCTTCACAAAATTCAGATTTATAAAAACAGCCCTTTCACAAAATTTTGTTTTATAAAAATAATATTTTTGTAAAATTTTTCCATGTTTACTGTATTATTTTTAATGAGTGTCCATACGTTTGTTTAATAAAATGCTATTAACAACATTAGATAGAGTAACTGCTAAAATGAAAGGTTTCTAGCGACAGTTCTTTTTTTCACAAAAAGAAATAAATTTTCACAAAAATATTTTGAATTTCACAAAAATATTTTGAATTTCACAAAAATAAACAAAAATTTCACAAAAATAATTTGTTTTTTCACAAAAATGGGCCCCAAAAATTAAAACCTGGATCAACCCCTGAATGCATGGCAAGATGGGCTCCAAAATCTCTCATGTGCCATTTTGTCATGACTGGGGCCTGCTACCAAGTCCAATGTCACAAAGACAATATACAAGAAAATTTTTATTAATTCATAAGATTTATGCAAACATTTTTCTTTTCTTTTAAACATATCTAAATTTAACTAACTAAACTTAATGGCCATAAAATAAATATTACAATAATTATTTAGCATATAAGTTCGAATCAAGATATTATCATGAAACTTGATATAGTCATGCATAAAATGAATCATGGGTATATACTTGCTCGATATTATTAAAAGTAGTTCTAATTTCGACCGTCAGCAGAAAGTTTTCACTACATACGTTTAATAGATCTCAACTAAATGCAGAGAGTGCCGAATTGTAAACTGAATAGAACACATAAGTTATCAAGCAAATAATATGCTTACATTAACAGAATTTGTATTTTTTAAACATGGTTCAAATTCATAAAAGTGCTTATAATTTTAGTTTGATTCCTATATCTATATAAATAGTATATGAAATTGTAAATTTGAACAAAAGCCTAAACTTAAAACTTCTTCACACACCATAAAATTAATGAAAGCAATACCGGTTTCAAATGGACGTGACCTTTTTTCTTCAGATGCAAAACACGTTTGCCTTGGAGGCAAAAGGAAGACTGAAAGCAGGGGAAAACTCAGAGGGGGAGGGGCAACACAACTAACCAATAGGAAGCAGCCTGTAAAACCAATAAGTGGGGAGCACAACCAAAAAACAGGTAACAAGAGAAACACAAAAAAAAAATGGAGAGAAGGTATTTTATTTATTCATATATTTTTATTTTTATTTAAATACCTTAAATTTAATTTTATCGTTTCTTTTTATTGATTTATTTAATTTTAATTTGCATTTAATTTAGATTTATATTTATTTTATTTATTTATTTATTTTATTTAAAAAGATTGATTAAATAATTTCCATCATTTTGTTTAAAAAAAAAATTAAAAAAAAAATTAAAAAATAGATAAATAAATTAAGTTAATATAAATTAAAATTAAATCAATCAATAAAAAGAGACAAAATGAAATTTAATGTATTTAAATAAAATAAAAATATATAAATAAATCATTAAAGAAAAGAAAGAAAAAAAATCCACCATTTTTTGTGTTTGTTTCTCTTGTTTCCTGCTTTTTGGTTGTGTTCCTCTCTAACTGGTTTTACAGGCTCCTTCCTACTGGTTACTTGTATTGCTCCTCCCTCTTTGGGTTTTTCCCTGCTTTCAATCTTGCTTTTGCCTCCAAGGCACGTGTTTTGCACCTGAAGAAGAAAGGCCACGTCCTTTCGAAGCCGGTAGTGCTTTCATTAGTTTTATGGTGTGTAAAGAAGATTTTAAGTTTAAATATCAATTGTACACCAGTTCTTTAATTTAGTAAAAGTTTAATTGTTTGTTATCAGTTTGCTTATTCTAATCTATTTAACTGGAAAATAAATTAATATAAATTTTAACATTGTCTTTTTCCTATTATTTCCTTTCGCGCATGATATCCCTGGAATTAATTAAAAATGTAAAATATCTCTTCCGTTTATGTAAATGGTCGATTTAATTTCTGAGAGACTGAACACCATACTGATTTCCTGTCCAATTTTAAATACTAAATATTAATTTTTGTTGAAGATTTTTGGTGTACCGGTGTATCTGTAAGTCTTTCTTAAAAATAAAAAACTTAATTTGTGAAAAATAATTTACACTTAATAAGGTAAAAATGTAGTGTAACAGACATTACTAAAAAAAAAAAAAAAAAGACAGACACCATTTTCGGTGACTCATTTTTATCACTCAATTCGTCTAAACTAAAACACATTTGAAGTTCAGAAATTTTAATTTATAAAAAGAGAATTTTTCTATAATATTCAATTTTAAAAAGTTTTAAACTTTTAATATAAGAAATGAATATAAAATCATTTAATATCATGACAGACGTTACATGTGTAAAAATTTTGAATAGCTTTCGTTTACTTAATTTTAAATTTAAATTCTCTTTTTTAATTAATGATATACAAAGTTTTTTTTTTTTTTTTTTTTTTTTCATATAATGTGTTAAATTGTTTGACATGTTTATTATCAAGAAAAATTAAAAATAATTGAATTAGATGAAAAGCAAAAAATGGTCTATTACCTCACTTTCACATGAAATTAACCAACTATGTTCTGTGTTTAAAATGACCCAATTTTTCAGTTTCAAATATGGTAAATTTTTAATTTATAATTAAAATTAATCGCCTAATATTTTTTTCTGAAATTTTATTTTGTTTTCATAAAGGGTCGTTTAGCACTGTTTTTTATTCAGAAAAAAATATTACAATTTTATTACCAACTTCCAAAAAGATCAAGGACGGAATGAAATTATATGAAAAGAAAACGTTAAAAATTTATTTTAATTAGGTATTTTGTAACTAACATCGAAAATTTTTAGGAATATAATAACTGAACGATAGCATTTTTAAAGGTTGTATGAAAACAAGTATTAAATTAGTGTTCAAATCAGCAAATTTATAAATTATTTATTTATGTAACTGAAACAGACTAAAATGCGTAAGCTTTTTTTATTGATTTTTATCATGTTTAAAAAGATACGAGACCCCTTAACTTAAATTTGTATGTTGAATTTTTTTTTTTTTTTTCGAATGTCAGCATCGAATTTTACTCTACGGGGTCATAATATTAACTGTTTTTGGAGAAATCTAACAATTCCATTCAAGAAACATTTTAACCAACGATTAATTTCACAATTAGTATAAAGGATTTAAGTCCATATTCTTGTTTTTTCAGGAGACGAAAAATAAAGTTAAACTAACTAAAAACTAATCAGAAGAATCGATTAGGAAAAAGGGATTATGTTGATTTATACCCTTTAAACCGTTCAGTGATTGTCAACCTTCATTTAATAAAGGGAAAAAATTGAATTAAATATTTTATACAAAGATTAATGCTAAATTTCTGACTTGATTCTTTTTTTACCAATGGATTTTCTCAAAGACTAAATGACATGGATTTAAATCGTTTATACCAATCGATAGAGAATTTTTTTCTGGGTCTGACTATGTACTTAACTAAAAATCGACATTTTTGGACTTAAATCCTTCATACTTATCAGCACAGATATATTTACTTAAATTTGTTACCGAAAAACAACATTTTTACTGTAGAGTCACCTTTTTATTAAACTTTCCTGAACGAGTGAAA
This sequence comes from Salticus scenicus, assembly GCA_963930645.1. NCBI lineage: Eukaryota > Metazoa > Arthropoda > Arachnida > Araneae > Salticidae > Salticus > Salticus scenicus. The sequence continues at coordinate 137,608,649 of OZ005654.1, forward strand.
AACAAAATTGGATTAATATAAAAGTATCAGTAATTTTACAATGAAAAAATTGAATATGGACATTTATTTTATAGAAATAATAAGTCAATTATCTTAACACCCAAGATATAATAGAAATACATTGCAGCAGACTAAAAAGAATAACTGTTCAGCAATTTCTCTTCCCCTCCCTCAGTATAAAAAACAAATTTCAATTTTATATGAAACTTCATATTGAGTGGATTAATTTTCGATAATGATTGAAAGAATATCGAATTCTTTCAGACCCCAGATATATGAAGTGTCAACTGGTTGACACACCATATTTCATCTCCTATTATGATAGATAACCTAATTCTGAACTTCGCCTTTCAAACTCATTTTAAGAACTTCGCGATAAAAATTATAGCATAATAGACTGGACTCAATTAGATGTTTAATGACGTCGGGTAAGTTTTCTTGCGTAATTTGATTAAAATGTCCAGGTTCATAATTTAAATATTGGATGGTGGAATTATTGGGAAATGAAACCTCGAAACAATGAAAGTTTTGTTCATGACGTCATCATTCTTTTAGTCTCCGAATAAACTTATCTTTCCACGAAGAAGTTAATTTTAACAAAAGACATCTGTAATTAACTTTTCTTTTCTTTTTTTTTTTTTTAAAGAAAGTTTTACTTTGCTTTATTGCCATGCTTTTATTATCTTCTATTCTTGTTTGTTTGTTTGTATATATGTTTGTCTGTCCGGTACAAATCTTGCAATCGAATTTTAACTAACTTCCCTACTAGCTAGACATTTGAAACTTTCACAGTAGCTCAGAACCCGGTGACAACACAATACTTCGAAGTCCGATTTTCGAATTTTTGATTAGTTTTCTTATAATTAATTAAAATATGAAAATAACAACATCCTAATAGCGTTAAAATAGACATTAAAATATTAGCTATAATTTAACTGTTGCCAAAAAAAAATTTACGAGTTCATTTTCTTTCGACCTAAAAATAAATACATTTATTTCAACGTGAACGTTAAAAAATTATAAAAAGTTAAATTATTCATCTCGCAAAAATTGACGTGACGTCATTATCACTTTAAAAAAAATTATGCACATTGATAAGAGCTCTATGAATCATCAGAAAATTTAAAACATGGTATATAAAAAGTTTTTTTTTTTTTTAATCTTATAATTAATTTCGTACTCAGTTTCAGTTAAATTTTGCGACATGTTCCCCGAGGTCTCGTGTCATCTTACAAAATGAGCTTGCATTTCACGATTTCCGCAAAATATGACGATACTTTTTTGATAATACTCCTCCAAAATGGATGCTTCTTCCAAAGTAGCATTTGTTTATTCTCTTAGTAATTGATATTATAATTAATTTTAAATGTTAGTTTAAAATACTGGTTTTAAGAATATTACTTTTGATAATGCTTAATGTAATTTGTATTACAAAATATAAGTATATTTGTGATTTAAAGATATTTGAATACGTGTCCATACACCAACACTAGTGGTTCTTAAAAAAATAAATTTTAAATAACATATACATTTTATTACAATATGTTCCAAGAAAAAAATATAGGTTATATTTATTTTAGATTTATTTTATTACCTGAGCAGTATAAGTTTTCGCTGATAAGTGAGCTTTCTACTTCTAATTTTCGCTGCTATTTAATATGGTTAACATGACTAATGTTTGTTATCCAGCACTACATTCACGGATTAAGACTATCTACATTATTGAAAAAAGCAAGGTGCAAGAAAGTTGCAAACTGTGCAAATTGGAAGAATTTATCTTTAAAACTAATTGTAAAAAGTGAAAAGTATACCTACGTCTTTACGGCGACAGAAAATTACTTTAAATCCTTTCACATTAAAAATATACATAAAATAACAAATTATGCATGTATATATTTTAATAAATCTACCTCAAATTGATTTATGCATTACTCACTATCGCATTTTTAAGTCCTAAATCATATACAGACTTATTTATCTTTTTCGGACTATAATATTAATAATAGAACATGTGGAAATTTTCCTCCTAAAGTCCACTGATTAAAAGGAAAAATTAAAATCTGAACTGCACGTCTAAATCAAATAAAATTTGATGTAAGCCTTTTAGAAGAAGATTTAGGACACGCGTTTTCATGGGTATTTTACTTTTCTTTTTTAACTAAAAACAAAATTCGGTCCCGAAAAAATAAACATCGTATGAAGATTTAACCACATATATATATACATATATATATATAGGACATATATATATAGGACATTATGTAATACAATATAAATTATTTCACAAGTCATAGACACCACATGATATAGCTTTTAAATATGTAGCTTCAAAGATAATTGAAATTATAGGGTAGGTGCTCCAGTGATTGGTATGTTCCAGTAATTGACATCTATCCCGAAATAATTAATAAATAAGAAAAATAATAAAATCATACATTTTACATATAAGAATTTTAACATTTTATGTCAAACACTGGAGCATAAGGTGCTAATAACTGGTAAAATGAATAACTAGCAGTGTCAAACACTGGAACATAGGGCTCCAATTACTGATAAAATGTAAAACTGGCAGTGTTAATTACTGGAACACTGAGTGGGTGTCAAATAAAAATTCATACAAAAAAATAATTGTTATCAAATGTATATATTTTAACATGTATATATTTTATTTCACAAGTCATAGACACCACATGATATAGCTTTTAAATATGTAGCTTCAAAGATAATTGAAATTATAGGGTAGGTGCTCCAGTGATTGGCATGTTCCAGTAATTGACATCTATACCGAAATAATTAATAAATAATAAAAATAATAAAATCATACATTTTACATATAAGAATTTTAAAATTTTATGTCAAACACTGGAGCATAAGGTGCTAATAACTGGTAAAATGAATAACTAGCAGTGTCAAACACTGGAACATAGGGTTCCAATTACTGATAAAATGGAAAACTGGCAGTGTTAATTACTGGAACACTGAGTGGGTGTCAAACAAAAATTCATACAAAAAAATAATTGTTATCAAATGTATATATTTTAACATATATGTGGAGCTTTAAAAGTGTCAATCACTGGTGCACTTACCCTACATATTGTCATTCATTATGGAAAATACATGTAATAGGACCAACAGAAAACGTGTTAGTACGCGAAAAGCATTAATCGAGAAAATATAAGTAATATTAAAGTATAGTTATATGTATGAATAAAAACAGCAGTTACACGTATAAATTAAGTATTCGATATTTCCATTTTCGAATTTTATTTTATCGTTTGTTATAATAAAAGATTAGATAATCCTAACTTCGCATGTTTAACTTATTTAAAATTTTCGGATAAAAAATATTTCATAATTGGCTGAACTTACTCAGATATTTAATAATGTCAAACAAATATGAAATTATTCATTGAAATACTTATAAGTAGAAAAAAGTCTATAGTGAAAATGGAATGACGAAATTATTGGAAAAAGTTATTTCCAAATAGTACAATTTCACAATATGGCGCAATTTTAGTTTCATTTTACAAGTATATTTGTTTTCGCAATAGAAATTATTTTACGAAAGAGACATTTATCATTAATAATTTATATATATATAATAATAAACTTACAAAAAGGTTCATTATTACTGTTATTGCTGTAACATAAATATCGATTACTTACTAATAATTATTAATAAAAAATATCAAAGTTTATTATAACTAATGCATAGCTATTAAAATAACTTTTCCTTTTCTTTCTTTTTTTGCTTAAATGTCGACATTATTAAGTGTTACATGTTATTCTTTTTTCAATCCATACACACGCACATATTAGTTCATGCTTAGCTATTTACACTGTAGTGAAAGAAAATATATAACGATTTCAACAAATGAGATATCACAAGTACCGTCTTTATAAATCCCCAAGATGTCAGTGTAATACGATTTATTTATTTATTTATTTTTTAAATAAATGCAATTTTTTTGTGACACATTACGTGTACAATATATATATATATGGTGAAAGACGTATAACACTTGAATGCTTTTAAAAATTATTTAACCCGTTAGCGCCCAGTGTCCTCATTTGAGGACAGCTAATAAAATGGCATGTATGTTTTTTGTGGTTTCTTGGAACGATTTCTGCTTTTTAGTGACAGTTTATAGCGTCACTCTAAATGATCCCTGAAAGTTTTATGTGCCTACTATTAATTATTTCATAATTTGGATAGTTATTTTAAGGTTTTTTCTTTGTCGCGTCGCACATATATTTGCTTTTTGCGCGAGTATACTAACTTAAATCAAGTTGAATATATATTATAATACTTTACTTTCGAAATTCTTTGTCGACATACAATAAGAAATTAACCTGTTATCTCAAAGTTTTTCTATCTCGAAGTTTTCTCACTAAACGTCAATAAATGAGGATAGGCTTTAAATTTAAAACTATCAGAAGCATTGTTTAAGTTTATATATTTTCTGCCAGTTGTCTCATTAATTTAGAAGTGAAATAATTAGCTAATAATATATTACAAAATTAATTCGGACGTTAACGAGTTAATTGCATAGCTGCCAACTTGTACAGTTTTTTGCAACCGGAAATTTTTAACAGAAATTTTTATTACATTTTTTTAACAGTTTTCTGTAATTAAACGTTACGATTTTTTTTACAAAGAAATAATGGTGTTAAAAAAACGTACAAATTGACGCCTATGAAAAAAACACTAAAAACTTATTTTATTCATTTATTTATTAATTATTTTACACTCTCAGTCATATTCATCTTTTATTTTATTTTATTTTTTAAACTTCCACAGTCATATTGATTTTTTTTATCTCATGTCTAGACAAGGAAAAGCAAGCAAATAATTGCGAAGACTTTAAGAAAAGTCCATCGAGCTGCATTATGGCACGTACAGCAATATTTACTAAACATATTGAAAAGAACAAAAATGAACGAATAAACATAGATGCTGGCAGAAAGAAATCCAAGGAGGTACCAGACATCTTTTACGTTGATATCTAAACAATTTCGCTGTAGGTGGTTAGGGGGAGGGTGTAATGTACTTTTATAAAAACTTAAATAATATTACGAGAGAAACCTTAAGTTTTTTTTTTTTTTTTTTTTTCCCAAAAAACATTGAAAGTTAAATATAATTAAAATTAATTTTGAAATGTAGGAGAGAGGCCTTGCCCATACCCGGCGGCGCTCATTTGAATAAATAAAAATTACAGAAAATTAAAAATAATCAATATTGCTCATTAAAAAAAAAAAAAAAAAAAAAAAGTGATATATATATATATATATATATATATATATATTGAAAGAATTCTTGCAAAATTTATTACTACAAAAATAATTGAAAAACTGAGTTGAGTCCTTATTATATTGAGTCCCAGTTAAAATATATTTATATAGCCATACTATTAATAATAACAATAATTCTCTACAATGATCAGACACCAGGAAGGAAGAGCAGAATTAACCCCTTGGGTACATTTGACGTCTGAGACACGGCATTCACTTTTTTTGTTTTTTATTTTTGTTTTGCAATTCTAATTACTTGAAGACATCTTAATACTACATATGTCACCAATATTTTAGAAATAAATAAATTCTTACGTAAAATGTACTGCTTTAACATACTACTCCAAGCAACCAAAAATTATATCCGTTCCACATGCAAATATTTTCTCAAATAAATCCGTACCCAAGGGGTTAATGAACATTGAAATACATAACTAAAATAAGAAGAAAGAGAGGCCGCCGGGGCTTAAGAGGAGACAATACCTAATCTCACCGGCAGCCTTCGCCCATGTTATTCTATGGGAAAATTTGTTGCGACAATTACACATTACCTAATGAATATTTTTAAATTCTGTTTTCGCAGTCAGAAAATTCATAACCGTTAAATGAGTACTCCTTTTTGAAAAATTCATTTTTTTTAATTTTTACATTTAAATTTTGAGTTCAAAAATGCGATTTTTCATAAAATGCATTTTTCTCATTTTCTAGTCGCAAAATGAAATACTAAAATTTTAAAAAATCAATTTTTGGAAAAGAAGTACTAATTTAACGCTTATGAATTTTCTAAATGTGAAAACAGAATTGAAAAATATTCATTAGGTAATGAGTAATTATGTGAACAAATTTTCCCATAGAATAACATGGGCGAAGGCTGCCGGCGAGATTAGGTATTGTCCGCTCTTAAGGAGGGTGGAGCAAGGAGGTTAAACAAGTTTTACGAGCGCTCAACATTCCCCAAAACCTCAGCAAGACCATGTTGTACAACGTGAAAAGTTAAAATGGAGATAATTACTAAAATTACATTAACCCCCATTTTGAAGCTTAGATTACACTGCTCGGCCTCTGACACCATTTCAGCATATTCTTTTGTAAAATGACCTCCTGAATCCGAATATGAAGCCCATTTTGCCCTACCACCCACCGCTTTTTAGAAATGCCCCCCCCCCCTTTTTTTAAATCATTTTTCGGTGACTTTATGGCTATAAATTTGATTTTTAGGAGGGGGGAGGGTTATTTTAACCGTTAAATATCTTCTGAGGGGCTATAGAGTTGGAAAATTTTAAAACATGGACATTTGCGACAAGGGATTTTTTTTTTTTTTTTTGGGGGGGGGGGGATTTGCCACTGAAATTATGCATTACATATCTTATATATTTTTTATCTGTTATTAATGTTACACTTTAAACTTTATATATTTTTTTGTTTTTATGTGTTAATTATTTTTCGGGCTTCAAATGAAATTCATGGTCATAAAATTATCGAACAGGGAAAGAAATTGAGGGAGGGGCTGATGTATCTAGAAAACGGTGGGTACTGAGCAAAATGAGAGTCATATTCGGATTCAGGAGGTCATTTTACATAAGAATCAGCAAGAATGGTATCAGATCTCGGGGGGGGGGGGGATTGCAGAGCAGTGTTATTGAACCCATGAATGTTGCTATACAGTAGTGTTAATAAATCGATGTTAAAATTGCTATAATATAGTTCAATTAAAATAAATTTATTTCCTGAAATACATAGGATCAATAATTAAGCGTATTGAAATGCAGTTATTTCTTAAATATAAATAAATATAAATTGTTTAAAAATAAAATACCGGTAATTTTTACAGAAATTTTATAAAACTGAAATGGAAGAAATAAAGCAATTCAGGAGTGTACTTTTCAAAGGCGAATTAAACGAGAAACGAAAACAAAGAGGACGGGAAAATATACAGAAAACTGCATGATTTTCAAGATATTATTTTCTTATTTACGTCAACAATAAATCTCTTTTAATGTTGATTAAGGAAAGAAAAAAAAAAGTTAATTCTATATGAAAAAGAAAAACACTACCGAGCCTATGAAAAATTCTTTATCATCTGTATATATATATATATTATTCAATTAACGTAGAATATATATGGACCAAGCTTTAATTGTATAACAATGCAGCAACTACACACAAGGGCACGTATTTCATTTTTAGAGGAAAATTGAAAACAATTTTAATATCAGAATAGGAAAAATATTCAACATTCGTGAAAAATGGAGGAAATTTCAGAATTTATTTGACGGATATTGAAGTTATGTTAGGCATTTAAAATATTTTTATTAAAGATAGAGCGCGACAAATTTCCTTTTATAAAGATATAAGGCGTTCTTTTACTTATATCTATAAAGTGTTCCATCATGTACTTCTTATGATCAAATACATTAAGTAGAAATGTAATAGTTTTAATTAGCATGATAAAAAAATATTTAAAAAACAAAAATGTTTAATCAATTATTTTGTTAGTTAAAAAAAATGTTTTATTTAGTTTATAGTATATTAAGTATACTAAGTTTCATATTATAAGATATCTGTTAATTTATTTTATCTGTTCATTTTTAAAAACAAACTTAAATAGGGAAAAAATCATTTGGAATACAACTACTCAAATTTAAATATATATATATCAGAATAAAAAATGTTATCAAAAAACACATTTTTTGAAACAGAAGCTTTCAGTTTTATTTCTATAAAAACAAAAATGTGAATTTTTATGTTTACGAAGTTCTTACTTTAAACTACATTTTTTTAATTAAATATTTATATCTCAAAGTGAATTACTATGGTTTACATGCACTTTTCCAGTTTTACTTGTTATACATTTAGAAAAAACATACAATTTCATAAAAATAATTATCACACAATTTAACCGAATCGAGTAGAATTAAATCATATTTTTCACCAGTATTTCTAAAAAGAAATCTGTCACATATATTATAGACTGTTAAATAAACTGAAAACAATTTTTTAAAAATTTCCAGTATAAAGTGTCCCTTGAAAAACGGGAGACTTCGCACCTATGACTGAAGTTTTTCCGCGCGTTAAAACATCGCATTTTCAGCAATCTTTATGGGATCGTATAAAAATTTAATTTTGAAGCATTATACTTCGACTTCATTTGCTGACAAAATGTCAAGAAAGACGCAAAGCTGTCTTTCATTTATTTTAATGGAGTAAATTCCGTATATTCTAATGTGCCTGAACTGATTGCAAAGACAAATAAAATCATCGCTGCAAAATTGAAAGTGTATATCTATGACTGCTGATTATCAATAAACTATTAGGTACCGATAATACAAGATGCCATATGTAAATATAAAATGATGAATTCAAGTTGAAATTTAGTTTTAAAGAAAGTAACTGCTTGGAAGTGTGATGGCAAATTACTTCGTTAATAATCTCTCTCTCTCTCTCTCTCTCTCTCTATATATATATATATATATATATATATATATATATGTATACATTTTATTTTAGAAAACATTTTTAGTAGAGGCACTCACTAGTAAAAGCTTGTCCAGTTAAGGTCATCCTATTGCTAAAACAAGACATCCAAGGAAAAAATTATTTTTACAAAAACAAATTTTCCCGAATTAATAGTGTTCAAGCAGTGAAACTATTTTTACAGGCAAACTAATGCAATGCAAAAGAAATTTCAGTGGCATGAGTAACATATTTGTTATGTATCTCAAATGACTCTAATGTAATTAAGGCTGGTTATCAAGTGAGCGTCAAGGTCATCCAAACCCCCATGTTAACCTAGGGAATAAATAATTTCTATTATTATTCATTAAATAATGCATATTTTTAAATTCCGTTTTCACATTCAGAAAACTCATAACTGTTAAATTATTATTGTTATTATTATTATTATTATTATTTACTTGATTTTTGAAGCTGTAAAATTAAACGAAATTTTGCATTTTACAAACTACGGAAGAAATTTGAAAAGTTGAAATAATTTTTTTAAAACGAGGTATAATTTTGCAGTTAAGAATTTTCTGGTTCTGAAAAAGGTTTTAAAAAATATACATTGTTTAATAAATAATAGGGATTATTTTATCCATAAGTTAACATAGAATTTGGATGATCTTGAACCTTATTGATAAAGGGCCTTAAGATTGTGTAAATCCCTCTCTTTTTCCTACAAAAACACTACAGTTTAAAAATTTAATTTTCTTTCAGAGAAAAATTAATGAAAGACAACTTCGTTTGTGTTTTCTTTTGTCTATAAATAGATAATTTTGATTTTCTTGTAAATAAATATATTTGGTAAATTATATTTTGTTATGATATGCAATATATAAAAACTGATATATAATTATTTACAACCATTCTTCCTCTACGTATTTTTTGCATACAGTCCCGTAATTAAAATTTTGAGATTATCTGGGTTTGTAAAACGAGATTTTAGTTTTGACATAAGTCAAATATCACACGGCCAATAGATTTCTCACTTTAAATTCTGTTTTGAAATTTGATCAATCTAAAAGTACTTATTTTATGGTAGTACGTATCCCCCCCTTTCCCCCTCTTTCTTTTTTATTTATTTTTTTCTTTCATACCAAAACACCAATGAAACAAATAGCTGCAACCAGAGATATTGCTAGGATATTTTCCTAGGAGTGAAAATACTTCTTGATCTTTTTTGAAGGAGTGAATTTGGCATTATTAGGAGTAAAAAAAAAAAAAAAAAAAAGTGGAAAAGAAAAAAGTTGATCTTTTCGTGATTCATGCTAAATTTTACTTCTTTCTTAATAAGTTCAAAAATAATATATATATATATGAACTTATGTTACAAGTTTGAATTATGAGTTCAAGTTATATTATATGGACTGACCAATTGTAATATTCCTTTCAGCATAATTTATACAAAGTAATATCAAAACTCAGAATATGAACATAATGTGACTCAGTTTATAAATTTCAGTGAACATTGGAAGATGGTAACGCCCTTGATCAATCAAAATTCTCATGGTTAAAAATTTTAAGGAGTATTTTTAGATTTTAATGCGTAAAATACGCTTGTGAAAGAGTTAAAAATATCTCTGGCTGCAACACTAATCTTTTAAGATCTACCAGATTCATTAATTATTCTTACGGCAAATAATTCAATTTTAATTGAGTTCTATCATCATAAACTACAGTAAAAATCAAACTTATACTCCATATCATTTAAAAAATAAATGTTATAATATATTCCTAAATTTAAAGCAGGCTCATATGGGTAAAAAATTATCTGAAAACTACGAAGGATCACTTCCATAAAGCTTAAATCATTAGCTGAAAGTTATTCAAGATTTAGATATTTCTTTAACCCTTAAATGCATGGATTTTTTTCCCAAAAAAGTTGTATTTAACTGCAAGAAACTTTTATTACGCAGAAAACGCAACGAAAGAAAAAAGAAACAGATTTATTTTTTATGTAATGGGCTAATTTATATGTCGTATATAGATTAAATAATGAAAACTTTCCCAAAGACTACCAAAAATCCTTTATTTTCATGTTGCAGAAATGATACACTATGCATTTAAGGGTTAACCCGTTAGCGCCCAGTGTCCTCATTTGAGGACAGCTAATAAAATGGCACGTATATTTTTTGTGGTTTCTTGGAATGATTTCTGCTTTTTAGTGACAGTTTATAGCGTCACTCTATATGGTCCCTGAAAATATTTATGTGCCTATTAATTATTTCATATTTTCGATAGTCATTTTAAGATTTTTCATTCGTTGCACATATATTTGTTTTTTGCGCAGTTATACTAACTTAAATCAAGTTGAATAATAATAAATATTATAATACTTTACTTTCAAGATCTTTATCGACATATAATAGGAAATTAATCTGTTATATCAAAGTGTTTCTATCTCGAAGTTTTCTCGCTAGAACAGTAAACGTCAATAAATGAAGATAGGCTTTAAATTTAAAACTATCAGAAGAATTGTTGAAGTTTTATATTTTACTGTCAGTTGTCTATATTAATTTAGAAATGAAATAATCAGCTAATAATATTTTGCAAAAAAAAATCGGGCGTTAACGTGTTAAGTGACACGTCACTTAAAGAAATGTCTAAAGGTCAGTTTTATATGTAAGGGGCTAGATATCAGAGAGTTTCTTGTGTAATTTTAAATACTAAATATTAATTTATTTTAATGAATTTTGCTGTGCAGATATATATATTACGTATTGCTTATAAGTAATACAAAACTTTTAATTTAAGAAAATAAGTTGCATTGAATATGGTAAAAATGTAGTGTAACAGACATGACAAAAACAGATATGATTTTAGTAACTCATCTTTATCACTCAGTTGTTCAAATTGAGACACATTTGAAGTTCATAAATTTTAATTTACACAAACGAGACTTTTCTCTGTTATGTAATTTTAAGAAAAGTTCTAAAATTTAAATCAGTAAATATAATATATATATATATATATATATATATATATATTTAATATTGTGGCAGACATGACAAGAGTAAAAAATTTAGAATTACCTTTTGATTACTTATTTTTAAATTTAAATATTCATTTTTAATTAACGATATAAAAATTTTTTGTGTATATAATATGTTATATTATTTGACATGTTTCATACGTTTCCTATTAAGAAATATTAAAAATAAGTAAGTTGCTTAAAGCGTAAAAGAAAAAAAAATGTCCTTTTTGTTCACTTTTGCGTGAAATTAATATAAACTGATAAAAATGCAAAGAAAATTCAAAATAACAAGGGGGAAAAAACACTAATTTTATAAATAAATTAGTACAAATTCCTGTGGTGGAATCGAAAAATTGTAGTTATCACTCGTTATATATATATAGTTTTAAAAATGCCTAATATAGCTCAAAAATGCATTATCTGATCTTGGGATAATAACCTAGTGTAAAAAGGAGCCTTTCTTTCAAAACATTAAAAATTCTCTTGTACTTTACAAAGTATTTAAAATAAAATACTACAAATAAATAAATAAATATTACTATTAATTATTACAAATTAATATTACAAATAGAGAATCTATGTAATTCATACAACTGATTTTTGTGACAATACAATATACAAATCAATATATTAATATAATTTTGCAATATCTTTGAAAAAGTTTAATAAAACACATTTATAAAGTTTATCTTCTTTCAAAACATTGAATTTTTTCTATATTACAAATAGAGAATCTGGAAAATTTATAATAAGTAATTTTTGTGATAACATATGATACAAATCAAAGTATTAACCATAGTTTTAAATATACTAGTAAAAAAAATATTTATAAAAAGAACAATATTTCAAAATATTTAAATCTTTCTTGCATTTAATGAAATATTTAAATATAATTTCTATATTACAAATAAAAAATCCATAGAACTTATTATAGGTGATTCTTGTTATAATATAACGCACGATACAAATCAAAATATTTTTGTATGTTCAAATATACTTTAAAAAATTCTGGTGTGAAACAACCACACGACTTCCATTACCCGCTATTACATGTATTATATGCATTTTTGAGAGATAATGTGATCAGAAAACATAAAAGTGACCTAAAGAGAAAATCGTTAGAGCCGTTATTGAGATACCAACTTTTACAAAAAATCAATTATTGACCGGAAAACAATAATTACATACAAAAGCATATTTAAAAGTGAGTTAAAATGGCGAGTTTGAAAAAAATTCGTACAACCGTATTTAAAGGAACGCCTTTGCGAGGCCTGAAATTGAGCTATTTATACAGAACGCCTATCAATTTTCCTGAACTAACCAACCATATCATTCGAAAGAACATCTAATAGAGTGTTTATATAGCAAGTTTGAAGAAAATCGTTAGAGCCGTTTTCGAGATACGGACTTACGGTCCCACTTCCGGTTTCCGATGTCCCACTTCCGGTTTTTCAATTTTCACCAAAATTTGGAAATTTCATCTGTACACCAGACGTATTTCAATTCTAAAGTTTCGTAGCTCTATCTTTATTAGTTTCTGAGCTATAATAGCCAGAAGATTCTCCACATACATACACACACACACATACATACACACTGACCAATTGCCAAAAACCACTTTTTTTGGACTCGGGGGACCTTATAACATGCAAATCAGGTGAAATCCCGATATCGAATTTTCAGACCGAATACAATACTTCCATTACCTACGGTAGTAGGGTAATGGAAGTAATAATAATAAAATCCATTTATTTGATTTTATGCGTGTTTAATATTACTGTCATTTCATACTTCTGCTTCAACACTTCTTATTAATACCCCAGAAAAATAAACCCATTTCTAATTCTTTTCCCATTCAGAACCATTTATGTACGGCCAGAACACCTTCGCACTGGGGATTTCCTTCAAAATATGTCCCACGAGGCCTGAAACAAGAATCATTTTCTTATTGATGCTGGACGCAGACAAAATCAATTATCGGAAATTCCTCTTTATTCTGGTCTTTCAAGAGCTGCTAAATCGCAAGTGCGATTCAATAATAATTATTATAGTGATAATATTTTGTTAGTTTCTTCTTTCTATAGTCATAAAAAGAAAGTAATTGGATTCGTAAGAATTTTTGACTTCCGAATTTTAACGAATTTTTACCTTTTAAGAGATACTTGTACGTGTTTTAAGTACAAAACTTTGAATAAACACCATAAAATGCAATAAGTTTATGTTTATTCAACGATTATTCAAAGCAAGCAAATGTTTATTCAAAGTTTTGTACTTATTACTTTAAAACGCCAGTTCTGTGGTGCTTTCATGTTACAGTACATCTTTTGTTCTTTTTTTTTTAATGATATGTGTGTGTGACAAACATTTTGTGACAGTTCTAGATAATATATATATATTGCACAGAATTTCATAAAAATTTATAATCAGTTGCATAAAACTGAAGAAATTCAAAATTACTTGGTAGTCAGCAAAATTTTCTAATAGCCCGAAAAATTATCTTAATTGCTTTAACAAACTTCTAAGAATAGTTTTTTTTTTTTTTTTTTTAAATGCATAGAATTTTCAGCACATGAATTGAGAAAGAGTAATGACTGATGTAATAATAATAATTAACAACGTAATTTAATTACCTTAAATTACCCGACTTTAAATTATTTTATTATGAAGTTATTACATTTTATATTTATCTTTAATTTTATTTATAATTTAATGTGCATAAAAATACAATATAAACTATGTACGTCATTTTTTTTTTAATTGTCTATACAGACAATCTAAATGAGTATGAATACAGATATTTCACCATAATTTATCACAATTAACGAATAAATCAGAAAATTTTTCAATATCAAGAGAATGCTAGAGATGATTCTAAAAACTGATTGCCTGCGGCGACATAGCGATCGTATACATATATTTTAAGCTCTATAGTTGCATCTTGACATAAATTAGTATCTTTTCAACTTTTGTTGCATACCGCGCCTAACAGGCGTCGCTGTTATGCTGCAATTCCCAATCTATATCTCAACTTCTATAGTGTATAAAATCAAAAAATCTTTACAACTGTAATGTCTACAACATTACTATAGTATTTTATTGTTATAAATTATTGTCGCTATTGTTATATCACAGTCGTGAATTTCAACACAAATATGTAAAAAAATGGTTTTTATTAAAAATGTTTTATTAAATTACAAACAATGTAAACAATTTGTTTCCATAGCACTTGTTTAAAATCAATCCATGTATAATCATCGATATTTCTTTTTGTCCTGCCAAACTGCAAAATTTGGGGCACAGTTTTAAACTTTTTTTCCGAAATGTTTAAAATTGAATTACATTTCAGTTTTCATGGGGTGGGGTGGGGGGGGGTGCTTTCTACTGCAGCTATAGAGACTTTAAAAGTTAAATACACTGTAAATAAATATATAGATAACTGCATTAAGCTTGTTATTTAGAATTCATTTCGACGCAAAAGGGCCAAATTATTATTATTATCACTTTCGTTAAATCATGAAATGTACGCGCATTCTGATTCAAATATGGATACTTTAAAACAATATTATTTTCCATTTTTCCATAAAGACAAAATAGAGAAAAAAAAAATCATGAAATCTCTTTAAATAAGGCATTTTGAGTTGTTTTACGAATCAGCATTGCTTTTACATTTTAATATTTTGAGCTTTAAATCCATTTGCTATACACCGTTAAATCTGAATTTACACTCTTCTATCTTCAACAATAATTACAAAAAAAGAAGAAAAAATCATTTGGGGACGATATAAATTATTTATATAATTTGTAATTTTGATGTAATTTTGAAAATTGAACGCAAATGAATAGCTATTAATAGGAAGAAATTTTATCTCAATTCAAAACTTTTTATCTCAAATAATAATTTTTTATGACGATCAAATGTACTGAATTTAAAAGGGTTGCCAAATATATATATATATATATATATATATATATATACATATACATTTTCTATTTAAAAAAAAAATAGTAATTGGATTATTAATTAATGGTATAATCACTTTACTCCAAAATATTCATGCATTTTATGTTCAAATTTTCCCAAAGTATCATTTAAAAAACTAGTAAACTATATGTTTTTTGTTGCATTTAAATAATCGATTATTCTCTTTAATTTCGATTCATTTATTTTTCAATAATTTTTCTACTATCCTTTATGTATTTACTCTCTTACCCCCCCCCCCTTTTTTTTTCCCCCGTTTTTCGAAATTTAACAATGTTTCAAGGGAAGCCAAATGCAGGAGTCATTTTAACTTTATTAGTAGAAGCGAGTGCGTAGTAGCTGCTTTAATGATGGGTTCATGCCTCATTTTTTTTACCTGATGAAAAGCCGTGCTATTATTTCAACCTTAAACAACTGTTGCGAGTTTATTTTTATTTTATTTTTCCCCCTTGCGACTTATAGTGTTCACTAACAAAGTTACTTATCGAATTAATATTTACGATTTAATCAGGTTAACTTAATGATATTTCAAACCAAAAGTCTCTTTAAAATTAATTTTTTCTTTTTACATATTTAGTGTCATAGGATCAGCTACGTCTAATATCCACTTCTGAAATTAGTTTAGCATTTTTAAAATAAAATATAAAGTGAACGTTAAAGGGTTAAGATAAAATAAATCATAAGGCTTCATAAAGGACTTTCTATAAATCGTATTACTAATTAATTCAAGTCTTCCTTCCAAGTGTTTAATCATTATAATAATGAATTATACATATATATATATATTTTCCCCAATTCATTAATTTGTATCAATAATTATTATTAGCTTTCAATCCCCCCCCCCCCCTTTGTACATTAATGATAGCTAGTTGAACAGACTTATTTTAAATTTTAAAACATTAAATGGAAAAGAAAATTGTTTCAAATATTATTTGAGTAAAGAGACACATATAAATAAAATTTTTTACAGAGATAACATTAGCAGTAAATTACCACAAACGAGTGAATTAATTAAAAGTTAGGTAGCAATTATTAGCTAACTATCCACAAACGGTTTTTTAAAACATGGAGATCATAAACTTTATCGTCGGTGCTTTTATAGATTCGAATTTTAATTTTTCGCATCGTAGCTTTTTTTTTTTTTTTTTTTCTTTTTAAGTTTTTACTGACAGTATGTAGAACAGCGTAGAAAGCTAACTCATAAAAATTACATCAGTGTTCTATCATTGCATTTCTTCATTAAACACGTCCATTAAAATGAAAATTAACTTCTGACGATCCGTAGCTTCAAAAATTAAATATATTCCTCAAAACCTATATAACAGAATTATGCCTGTTCGCGCTATTACGTATAGGGTAGGTGCTCCAGTGATTGACTCCCGAAATAATTAATAAATAAGGAAAAATAATAAAATCATATATTTTACATATAAGAATTTTAACATTGTATGTCAAACACTGGATCATAGGGTGCCAATAATTGGTAAAATGAAAAACTAGCAGTGTCAAACACTGGAGCATAGGATGCTAATTACTGGTAAAATGAAAAAATGGCAGTGTCAATTACTGGAACATTGAGTGCGTGTATAATAAAAATTCATAATATATATATATATATATATATATTACAATAATATAATAATATCAGTGCAAAAATTTTATGAAATTCAAAGATGATTCAACCTCAGCATTAAAACAATTATTCAGATCATAATCGCATAATCGAAGACTACTCATATCGAATCAGAAAAGAATGAAGATAAATCGAAATGAATTTTGGAAATTGGAATGAGAAAAAAAGCATAATTTGCATTCTAACGTTTTCAAGGGCCTGTTAGAATGCAAATATGCTAAGAAATGGATGTTTTTCTGTTTCTCACACACACACACACACACACACACACACACACACACACACACACACACACACACATATATATATATTGAAAACCTTTTCAAACATTGAATAGATGAAAACAAGAAACATTGAAAAAGATAAAACAGAAAAATTCAAAAAGAGATTGTGACTATCAAACATACATAAATGGAAACATGCAAATTCATTACGTTTTCAAGGATATATATATATATATATTATCAAATGTATGTATTTTAACATCTATGTGGTTCTGAAAGTCTTTCATGACATATATATTAACTTAAGATTTCCAAAAATAGTTTCTGATGACTAAAACATTAAAAACAACAAAAGTATCAAAACTAAAATACTTAATTAACTCAAAAAAAAAAAAAAAAAAGAAAATTATTATCTGGCTCACAAATATTATAAGCAATAAATAATATGATTTGAAAATATACAAATAATATTTGTATTTGTTTATTTATCTATTTATCTATTTATTTATTTCAAGTAAAGTTTACAATAGAAAACTGAATTTTGTAATATAATCACAAACATTAGTTCGTCAGTGTAATACGTTTTATAAGTTTCATTTCAATTGATGCATTACAACTCATTTTCAAAACGTATATTAACGATAATAGCAATGTAAAATTTGAATTTTTCATTTCTTTTTCAAAATTTTGAGCATGTAAAAGAGCAACATTTAAACAATATTTTACAAAATGTTCATTACAAAAATTTAGAAAATTCGACCGTTAGATCCTACACTGTAGAAGAAATAGCGTCAGAAATAGCATCAGAAATAGCGTCCAACGCTTTTCTGAAGGGTCTACGAAAACCAGGACGCACCAGCGGAGTTTTCAAAAATTTTATAAAATATTTTATATGTATTGCTCAATTTTATGCTGAAATTTTTGGATAAAAAATTTTATTTATTATACTAAAAGAAAGAAAGAAAAGAAAGAAAGAAACTACATATTTTTAGACTTCGAAACCCATGTAACCCCATTAAATATGCAATAAAATTTAGAAAGTTTTAATTAAAAAAAAAAAATCCCAAAGACAACATAAACTAAATTAAACATTTTTTTAGGACTAGGAAGGACTATTAGTTTGAATCTGGATAAAAACGTCGTCCCCAGTTTTTGTAGACCAGTTTTGTGTAACACCAAAATAAATTAGAAATATCAGTCCTGTCGTTACAAATTCAGTACCAAATGAAAGGGGCGATTTTTCTGAATTCAGGGGGTGCAAACAGTTTTTCGACACGACAATTAGAATTTTTTTATTTTTTTTTTTATTAACTGAAATATGAAATTTAAGTGGCAACACTTCATTTTAAATCATTTCAATCATTTTAAAAAGTACGTGGGCCCAGCTTCACGGTCAAAATATGAGATAAAAAAAAAAAAATAAATAAAAAATTTACTGCAGAATTTTTTTTTAATTCATTTTTTTTATTCTTTTCATATATATATATATTAATCGAGATTGACACTAGAAATATTTTGTCTAATGTTAACGCTTATCTACTGTGATGGTCTAAAAATATTACTTTTATAAAATTATATGTTTTTTTTTTTTTTTTTTATCTTTAAAATTACGTCCATGGCAACAAACAATTTACTAGAACAAAAAATAAATGCATGTTGTCCGACTTTTACAATCTGAGATTCATTCTTTTGGAACCTTGACCATTATGGCGATATACATGTAACACAATACAAATGTTTTTATAAATTTGTACTTTCTGATTGAAACAGCTACAAAATTAAAAAAATTTATGCGGTCTCCCGAATCTACCAATTACATTTTGAACATAAATCTTTCCCCATTGAACATTTTGTGTAAAATTGCTGACCTAGAATTATATAAAAAAAAAAAAAGTGTACATTGAAATGTAACAATATTAAGTATATTCTAGAAAACTTTTTGTTCTTGTTGTTGTTTGCTTGTTTGTTTGTTCTAGTATACCTAATTTTTAATTTTTTCCCTTCGATTTTTCATTAGTTTAACAATATATTCGAAAAATATTTGGGTATTGTACTTAGCGGATTTATTAATTTTTTTTTATTTTTTTTTTTTTTTTGTAATATTTTTATGTTTGAATGCTAAAAATGTGCATTGAACCAGAAACATTCATATAAATAAATATGTCCCATTTGAACATTGAAATTCACAGTTAGATAATTCGATTCCACTAACATCGATATAATGTCGAAGATGAAGTAAAAATTTCTGCTGAATATTCCAATGGAGTAAATTAATTGCAAGAAAAGTTTATACCGTCAGTTATTTGTGAAAATCCCTTATTTCTCAGCACGAAAAGTGTGCCAGTGCTGAGCTACTTTTAATAATGGAATTTCATTTTGTTTTAGTAGGCAGCGTTAGAAGAAATTTATACCACTTAAAAAACTAGTCGATCACATAAAAAATTAAACCTTATAATTTTTACAGTAATGCATTTACTGGCTTAAAATATTTATATTTGCTTAAATATATTTTAAATTTTAAACGATTTTTGAAACTGAAAGTTTACTTTTGTGAATAATATTTAAGCCACAACGCATGGACAACACAGAATACTGTGTATAATAAACTAACGAGTCACCGATGTTCGATTTATGTAATAATATTAAGGCACTTTTTCAGATCAAAATAATAATAAAACTTATTTTTAGACATCGATACTTTTAAAATACTTTGGGGAAAATGCCAGTTCCAAATACATAGAGATAGAATTAGGTACGTATCAGGCAGTCTTACTTTAACTTTGTTTTAGAAACTTTAAATGCATTTCTTTCAGTTTTTTTTTTTTTTTTTTTTTTTTTTTAATGTCAATAGAAATTTGTGATATACATAATATTAAACTTTAAATTTTGAGTTATGTTGTCTTCAAAATTTAAGTTAAAGCTAAATTTAAACTAAAATTAACTTTTTACATCGCAGAAAACAAGAGAGTGGGTGATCTTTAAAATTAAAAAATCTAATTTAGTAAATACTCGATCAATTTCTGAATTACTTCTCTGTATATTTTAGACTTTTAAATCTAGTACATTATCTATAAACATCTACAGATTATACAAAATATATTTTAAAACTCGGCATATTTCTGAATAATTCAGTTTCTCGAAGCTTGTATTTGCGGATTGTCTTCAGCTAAGTGTTTCGTAAGTTATTCTCTATATATACATTAAACTATTTACCAAACTATTTATTTATTTTATTTTTTTACTTTACTTTTATAAATTGTATTCTTTAATATAAAGGGTTTTTTTAAGGCTAATTATTATAACTTCTTTTCTCATACCTTCCTCATTCTCTCTTTTTTCTCATACTCTATTGCGACCGGAATGTCGGAATCATCGTGACTGATATTCATGTAGAAATACACTGACTTAATAAACATTCATCAAGGAAAAAATAAAAAGAGAGAGAAATATGACAGTGTGACCATTTTAAAAAGAGAAATTAATATGGCCCATATGTCCAACATAGAAAATGCTGAAATAATGGTTTTGCGTTTTACATTTCTTCATAGTCGGTTTCTTAACGGCACTCTTCACTTACCGTCGCCGGAAGCCCGAGCCAATGTTATTATATGGAGAAATGTTCTTTACAAATAACTTATTAACTAATACATATTTTTAATTCTGTTTTCACATTCAGAAAATTCCCAATTGTTAAATTGACGGACTTTTTTTAAAAATGTATTTTTTTTAATTTTTAATATTTTATTTTGAAATTGCAAAATGAAAAAAATTCACATATTGAAAATTCGTATTTTGCAGCCTCAAAAAAAAAAAAAAAAAAAATATATATATATATATATATATATATATATATATATAAATAATAATTTTTTAAAGAAGGTCCGTCAATTTAACCGCTGGGAATTTTCAGAATGTGAAAACAGAATTTAAAAATATGTATTAGTTAATAAGTTATTTGTAAAGAAAAATTTCCCATAGAATAACATTAACTTCGGCTTCCGGCGGCGGTGAGTGAAACGGGCCCTCAAGAGAGTCCAGCACCTCTGAAATTTCGAAATTTGACAATAATAATAATAAAATTATAGGACTTTTAAATTAAAACCCTCCTAAGTAATGTATTCTGACAATTTTTTTAGAAAATTAGAAATTCTACTACAGCTGTTTTAACAAATATCTTTCAACTATTTTGCCCTCTAAATCGAAATCCTTAAAGATTTCGATTTAGAGGGCAAAAATTCATTTATCTCATAACTCATTTACTTTTAACTCATTATCATTTACTATCTCTTAAACTCATTTATCTCAGTTCGTTTTAGTTCAGATATTTATGACTTTCAAATAAGGGTTCATCGAATATGCTTAAAACGGCTTGCAATTTTTTTTTTTTTTTTTTTTTTAATGAACATTATACCATAAATAAGAGGTTTAAATATCAAAGTCGCGTTGTTTAAATACTTTAAAAATGACATATGGGTTATTATACATGATTTTTTCTACTTTTGTATTGAAAGGTTTTTTTTTTTTTTTCTCCTCCGAAAATAATAACGTTAAGCAAAATTCATTCCTTAAAATGTACTCAATATTTCTGTTATTGACATCATATAAAATAATCACAAGGGAAAAAAAATAATAATAATAGGCGTAACATTTTAAAATTTGTCCTAAATATTCAACATTTTTTTTTTTTTTTTTTTTTTGTGTGTGTATGTGGGGGGGAGGGGGGGGTTAAGTTATTATGATTATTAAAGCATTTATATTTGCCATTCTTTTAATATTAATGAAAACTTTTTTTAATGATTTATTTTTGAGGTGTCAAGTTCCCTAAAGTAGAAACTGCCAACTAATTGTGTTTTTCGTAAACGTAAAATTAGCAAACATTTTTAATTAAATACTTTAAAATCTAATTACATACTTCATTTTTCTATTAAAAAGTAGACGAATATACGAAAATTCTGATACTTTAACTTGTGTTTTTTTTTTTTTTTTTTTTTTTTTTTTTTTTTAATCGGATGGTATTTTTCCATTCTTCCTAATATGGTCAGGGGTCGATTCAGGTTTTAAATTTTGGGTCCCCTTTTTGTGAAAAACAAATATTTTTGTGAATTTTTTATTTATTTTTGTGAAAAAAAAAATGTAATGTATGTAAAACCTTCCATTTTAACAGTCATTCTAAGTAGTTTTTAAATATCAAATTAACATAGTTTAATTGAACCAATTAATTAAAAATACTGAAAATATAGAAAAAGGATCACTTTTATAAAATAAAAAGGCTCATTTGATAAATTTGAATTTTGTGAAGGATCCCCATTTATGATGTGGAATTTTGTGAAGGGGCAGCAAAGAGGACCCAATTTTTGCCTGGATCGACCCCTGATGGTAATGAACTTTTCCGAAGTCACGTAAGCACTTGAACCTTATTTTTGATCTACACATTCTGTTTTTTAATATTTTAATGCTTTTCCGAACATCAATGAAGAGGCGGTATCTTTTTAAGAAGTCCCAACTCGTATTCATGTAAGTTTAAGAGAAAAACTACGGAAAACTCCAAACGGTTAGGCCGACAAATGCTATCTGGGTTTAAACCCGGTACCCCCATGGCTTTGAGCGAAGCACCTCTCGGCCGCATATGGGACCTCAAGAGAGAGAGCAACCTGTTATAATTCGAAAGGCAATATGTTTAGTAATAAAGAAAAAATAACATTAGATTCCTTATAATTTTAATTGTAATGCCTGCAAATTTCACTCACTAGTCTAAAATTTTTGTGTTTTTCAGAAAAGTTATTTATTTTAGGCATATTTCATTGATCAACACTGCTTTATGAACATTGGAGTGTATTAAAACGTTACTATTCTTAACAGTTATTTTTTAAAAGTATACCTTATGAGTTTTTAAGAAGTAATAAAGTGATACACAACATATATCACTTTCGAATTAAAAATACTTTTTACTTTCAGTTTGGGGAAACGAGAAAGGCAAAATGATGGAATGAAAAAATTGTACAGATTGGAGCCTCAAGAAAACGTCAAAAACGAAAAAATATAACCAATGTAATATTTCTTCCTCAAAATTAACATTTTTTCTTTTAATTAAGAAACAGCTCAATTATTTTTTATATAAAGTATGACAACTTTTCTGAATATTTGAAATTACCATATTACATCATTTACATTTAGAAGCATCACATCAGTTACACATGGTAACCGTGGCGGATGACTTGAGCCACCTTGTAAAAAACACGGTTTTAGTTTTTAAGTATTATTTTGCTTCCTGTTTAATTTTTATCCAATTTTATCCGAAATATGGTGGGTGCCGGGTTCGAACCCAGGTCGCTCTCATTAACCTAGCCGTTCGGAGTTTTTCGTGGTTTTCTACGAAACTCGCGTAAATGCGGTCTAGGAGTATTTCTGACTCCCACGGAGAGCATTCCACCTACAGGCCTAGAACCCTAGTGTATTCAGTCGGCCTTAAGGCGCACAACCACAATCGAAATATGCCAGCTTAAAATATTCTGATCCCATGAATTTGAATCTTTTGAACAAAGTACTTTTTAAAATGACAAATTTAATAATAAGTTAAAAAAATAAAATAATTTTTTAATCCAATAAATAATTTCTTATCAGTTAATATATAAAAATAAACTCTATCCATTTGCCATAATTTAAAAAATTAAAACATAAAATAATATTATGCATTTTAATCAAAATCCATAGTTAGAAGTTAAAAGCACCTTCTCTTCTTCTCAAATAAAATTTACATAAAACCACCGGAATAAAAAGTCGAATTTGGAGAAATATAGTAAGCGTACATTTGTTTTTATTTATTTTTCTAAGTTGGAAAAAACATGCTTTTTTAAACAAACGTTTAAAAAAAAAAATCCAACTTGGAAGAAACCATGCTTAAATATACATAAAAAGAAGAAAAAAAAGTACTTTTTATTTTAACTCTCGAGCTATGATGATAAAAAATAAGATGATAATTAAAGACATTAAATAAAAACATGTCTCATGTTAAATAAAAATCTCCTTGATCAATAACATTTGTACTTTCATAATTCTTTGAAAATTTGTAAAATTATTTCGTAATACATTAAGACAAGTATGAAAATTTATATCATGAAATTAAAAAAAGAATCTTTTCGTATTTGACAAAAAAAAAAAAAAAAAAAAAAAAAAAAATCTTTAAAACATGAAATAAATATTAAAATAAATAAAAGCCACATTTTATTGTACAAAGTCTGATTTACCATTCTATTCTGCTATTATACAAAATCTGATAAGAATTAATAAAACTATAATTTATTTAAAATATATATATATTTGAATACAAATTATTAAACAGCTAATTATTAATCCAAATGAAAAAAATAAGTATATTAAATATTTTTCTTTGAATTAAATAAATAAATAATTCATGAAACAGGTGAGTGTTTTCTTATTTAATTATTTATGTTTATAGTCTAGGTAATCCATCCCTTTTTCAAAAATTATATATATAATATATTCAATGTATTTGAGTCGCAACAGCTAATCCTTATTTTAATTTTGAAAAAATAATTGTTAAATAAAGTGCGGGCGATTTTTCCCCCCAAATAAATATGCATATTTACTAGGGTCAGCTATAGATCTATCCGCACACTGACGATGCGGCAGTTAAAAGCGGCAAAACACAATTTAGATTTCCTGCTGTGGCATCAAGACAGCCTCTGAGTAAAAACATCAGAATACATAAACACAGTAACTCACCAAATGAAGTCTTTACAATGCGAACAGAAAGTGGGCTGCTTGAAAAATCGCGGGATGAATTTGTGATTCTTGATTACAGAGATATTTTTTTTCTTGAGGGCGCCTTTTCTTACCCTACCGAGCTGAAAGTAGCTCAGTGTTGTTGTAACGTCACCCTCGTCTGCCATCTTTGACGAGCTGAGCGACGAATGAGTTTTTCGCTTGGAAACGCTTCTGCCGCAGAATAGAAAACGGCATTTGGGTTTCCACCGCGCCAACGTTTCTAGCAAGTCGCCAAAGAGTTGGTTGAATATTTTCGCCCGGTTGCTACATTTGGCAGGTAATCATGCGAAACACGTTCATTTTCCTGCTATGCCCCAAGAAACGATCGATTCACAGAAATGACAAATTAAAAGGACTTCCGAGCCTACGAGTATGGGTTCCAATGAATGTACAAGAAATCTGCCACCCACCGCAAAAGAGAAAAAAGGGGGCGGAAAATATCGAGAATTTATTATTTATTTTTGAGTAATTTCTAAGAAAAAAAAAAAGGTCACATGAGATAGAAAATTCTTCGAAACTTCTCTCTTATTTTTGATACTAGAACAGAATAAACTGGAAAAAATTGGAAATAAAGAATCGTTAAGACATTTATTTAATAGTTAATCTTAACGAAGAATCCAAGCACCTTGTAAAATTTTTCTAAGCAAACCGTATGAACCTTAACATTCTAAAAGATTTTTTTTTTTCCTTATTTTCTAAATATATTTTTAATGTTTCAATACTATTTCACGATTTGAGAATATATATATATATATATCGTTTAAATTACGAGAACCTAACATTTTCTAAATTTATTGGATTAAATTATTATATATATATATGTATATATTTCTAATTAATTTTGACATTTTATAAATTAATAAATTCTCTCAAATTTTTAATACAAATAAAATTAGAATCAATAAATATAATAAATTGAGTTATTAAGTTAATCAATTAAATCGATCATAGCCTCGGATTAAATTTTTACATTTATACTAATTAATTTTAACATTTTATAAATTAATAAATATAATCACAGTTTTGTAATGCTGTAAATAAAATTAGAAGTATAATAAATTAATTATTTCAATCATTCAGTTAATCACTGTAATCATTTTAAGTCAATCATGATCATAAGTTAATTGTTAAATTCATATTTGTAAATAAACTATGATATGCATACCAAAACTCATTGCATGAGAGAGGTAAAGTCAAAATGTATAAAAATACTATATTGGCATTTTTATTTATTTATTTTTTAATTATTTATTATTGTTAATGACAGAGTAACTCTTATTCTCATTTTGTATGCCGTGGGAAGGGGAGAAATGTTCACATAGAAGAAATCATGAAATACCTATATTAAAGAGAAATTATATTATATTAAATATTTTCTTCTACAAACATATTTCTTCCTTCAGAAAAATATTGCATTTAGTCATCCGATTATAGGAAAAGGAAAAGCTGCATTTTTATGGGAAGGAAACAATCACTCTGTTATAAAAAAATAAGACACAAAAAGAAAGGGAAATCATACAGTTCACATAGATTATAAAGCATTTTCCAACTACACTTTTCAACTTTCTTTGTAAAGTATTAAAAATGTACAGCACAAATATAATACAGTAAAGCACCGTTTATACGTATCTCGTTCATACGTCTTTTACATTTAGACGTCCTTTTAGCGAAGTCCCGATTCATTCCTATTTATTTTAAGGGGTTAGGGGTAGTCAGAGACACGAAAAAATGATAATTTTCAGTAATTTTTTTTCGCTATTAAATCATTTTATTTTACAAAAGTAATAATATGGCATTATTATACAATGTTTTGACTTGAAGTCACGAAAATTTGAAAAAAAAAATTATAATTTCCAAAGTTATAGCTGTTTCTGTTGACCCAGTCCAAAAAAAAGGTCCTTGCGGTGACAATGATAAGTCCTTGGAGATTCATCTAAAATCAATCGGATAAGAAAAATTAGTTTTATAAATAGATAATCCTGGGCCTGATCGAAGCTTTTTTTTTTTTTTTTTTTTTTCAAAAATTAAAAAAATGGCGGACTCAGGAAATTTTTTTCTAAATTTTTGGGAAAAAGTCAACAGTTAATTGGTCTTAAAAAATCGAAATTTTTGAAAAAAAAAAAAATCCTTCGATCAGGCCCGAGTTTATTATGTATTCTAAAAGCTGTATAAATTTCATTAAAATCTACTGAGCGGTTTTCAAGTTACAGTTGTCACCAGTTCAAAAAACATAGTTTTGAGAAAAACGCATTTAAAGTTTCGCACTAGATTTACGTACAGAAATACGAATTATTTAATCACTTACACTGAGTCATCTATTCCTGGGCCATATAATAGTTCTTCAGCCATTGTGGAAGTTTCCAAAACATCAATTTGCCGTTGCCTACGAAGCATTCTGCCTTCCCGAGTGTTGTCGTTGGCGCGCTGATCTGCCACTTTCACACGTGCAGCATCCTTTTTTTTTGCATACTGATGGGAATTAGACCCACTCGAAAAGTAATTATCGGATCAACTTCAAATTTTCAGAGAATATTTATAAGATATTACACTTTAAGAAAATGCAAAAAAAAAAAAAAAATTGATTTTTTGAAAATCCTGACTACCCCTAACCCCTTAATGCAAAAATTCTTCGGTTATACGTCTTTTCCACTTTACTAAAATACGCAAAATTTCTCGACCTGTCATTATTTTCCATTCTAAATACGATGGATATATATACTCCGGTTGACTTGAAAATTTGGGGAAATTTTCTAGATAAATTGTACTATGCGGTTTTTAAAAAAAAATGAATTTTTTGAAATTTCCAAACGGGTGTAACTCTTTAAAGAAAACTTGCAAAAGCAGGTTTGTACTTGAATAATGTAAAGTTAATCTTTTTATGCTTTGTGCAATATAGATACTAAAGTACGCTTTAAAAATAATAATAATAATAATATATTTAAAGGGGACTAATGTGCAAGTTGTACCTGACGGGACTAAAGTGACAGTTGTACCTCAAGGGACTAATGTGAAAGTTGTACCTCACGGGACTAATGTGCAAGTTGCACCGAACGAACAAACAGACAGACTATTTCTTTCAACGAAAATGCCTACTAACCCTGGACGATAGGTCTAATATATCGTATCATATTATATATCGTATTTATCGTAATATAACTCAATACTTATTTCGCTTCCTTCTTCGACTCGTTTTAATACGCATTTTTTATATGCATGAGCAGCCCCCGAAAAACAAAAACATTAAATCATTAAATTCCTTTTTTTACTTATTTTTATTTCATATTATTTCACGCGCACTTTTTATTCCCTAATTCAAAATTATTAAAAAAAAACTTTTTCGATATCGCTTGTAACGATACTGAGTATTATTAATTTTCTTTTCTTTTAATAATAATAATAATAATAACGATAATAAAAAGATTTTGATGAAATTCTGGCAAAAGCAGAATTTAGTTTAGGACGGAGGACTATTAGTTTTTTTTTTTTTTTTTTTTTTCAAATTATAACATCGCTTTCAAATTATTCAATTATATTTTCGATAAATTTTCGATTTCGACAAATGTCCAACTATCGAAATCGACAACGCAAAAATCCTAGATTGAGACTAATAGGCCCTCAGTCCTCTTAAAAAAAAAAAAAAAAAAAAAAAAAAATCCATTTTATAAGCATATCTGTATTCCTTTGAAAGTCCTTATATACAAGCCAGTAGTGCTATTTATACCATTTTCGAAAAGGAAGCATATGCTATAGTGACATATATCAGTTTCGAGCTATTCTAAAAATATTTACGGAAAAAGAATAGCGAATAGACAACCAAGGCAAAGGCAGGATAAGCAAACAAACAAAATTGATAGCCATTTTTTTTTTTTTTCAGTTTGCCTACAAAAGAAGACAATTTGCTTCAATGTTTTCATTTCGTATAATATACTTTTAACTCTTATAGACATATCTGTAAATGAATATTAAATATTCGAAATCATTTCCTATTTTTGTGTTGAAAGTTTTGTATTATCATATACATTGTATCATCAATAATTTTTGTGTTAGACATTTTTATTTTAAACTTTGTATGCACTGTGTATATTATTATTCTACGTTATAGAGTTATTTTTAATTAAATTATAACATTAAAAAGTAACGCTTAAAAATAGATTAAGTTACATTTGTGTTTAAGAAAACCATCCTTCGTACATTTAGGGCGAAATTTTTCCTTTCTCACGATATCTCTCAAAAAAAGCGTATTAAGTTATTACAGATTTTTTTTTTTTTTTTTTTTTCGCAGTATTCTATGTAGGAAAAAATAAATTTGCCACATATTGTATTTGAAATTAATTGTATATTTCAAATATAGAGTAATTTGAAAATGATTTTTCCCCTTCATGATATTCTATAGAAAAAACTGATTTGATAAGTATAAAGTAATTTGAAAATTGGATTTTATTTCCCAATATCCTATATAAAAATTATCATAATAATAAAATTAGATTTTTCCCCATGAAATCCTAAAGAAAAAAAAAAGTATGTAAATATAGTTTTAAAACCGGATTTATTTCCATGAAGTATATTATAGGAAAAACTTATTTAGTATACAGAGTAATTTAAAAGTTGATCCCCCCCCCCCATACACCCACACACACAAAATAAATAAATAAATAAATCTTTGAAAGAGGGATATCCCCCCCCCCCCGCCACACACACACACAAAAAATCATAAGAAAATCTTATTTGGTCGGCCCACAGAGTAACTTTGGGCGGGGGGGGGGGGAGGTAAACCTTACCCTTATTAAATATTTTACAGAAAAAGGTTAATTGGTAAATATAGAAATATTTATCTTTTTTTCGATATTCTACTGGAAAAATTGAAAAAATTGGATTAATTTTTCAACGATGTCATATGGAAAAAGACATATTTGGTAACTGCAAAGTAAATGTTTTTTTTTTTTTTTTTTTTTTTTTTTTTAACCTAACATGAAATTTTATTATTAAGAAAGAGGAATAGTTTTATTGCTACTACTTTTTTTCTTAGTAGCACTGAAACGCACTCGTTTGCGAAAATAAATAAATAAAATCTTACCCTCCTTCTTTTTCTTTTTTTTTAAATACAAACATCTTGTATGATTTATAAATTTTAAAAACAATTTTTAAAAATAATAAACATACTTTTAAAAGGAAAAAAAAAAAGAAAGAAAGTACTTTTCTGATTTTGAACATTTTATATAATTTAAATTTTTATTATAGTTAATGTCTTGTTTCTATAATTTATCCAAAATTTTTAACAATATAAAAGAAATTTTAACTGTGTTTTAAATGATAAATAATACAGCATTGTGCATAAAAACGCTATCTTGAAATCTGAATCAAATCACGGATTTATAAAAAAATAACCTGACAAAGTCTTAGTAATTTAAAATCTGACAAAAGTAGAAAAATATTATTTTAGCTCTTTTGTTAGAAAAAATATTAAAATGTTTATGCCTTTATGATTTTATAACTTTGTTTAAAGGGGAAAATATATATCATTCAGCTTTTAATGGAATATTTTATTTACACAGTGATTTAAATCAATTATTTTGTAATTTTAAATCAATCAATCAAACTCATATTTGATTCATTTATTTTTTCAAATATTAACCAATTCGCATGCATACATACATCTCTTCCGCATGCTTAATATTATCATATTTACGTATTACAATACATATAAATACATAATTTGTACACAATCTACTTACAAACGATGCAATATCTAAAACAATTTAGATTGTTTACGAAAGAAAATATCATTATGTTTAATAAACAGGTATTTTAAATTAAGGTTCGTCCATTATTCTAACCAGTGTTTAAAAAATAAATAAATAAATAAAAAATCACTATTGTTTTTCAGATAAATCATAACAATAACAAAAACAAATTTAGTAATTAATACTTTATTGATCGCAAAATAATTTTTGCTAGATATGTATCAAAGACTAATGCTCTCAAATCATTAAAATCAAATGTAAATGCAATGAATAAGTCTGATGAAACGACAGAACAGATTGTTAAATATTTACAAATATTTTAAAGACACTCACTTCTTCTGAATGTTTCCCAACTACAAAATTTCTTTTAACAATTCGGGGCCGTGGTAGCTCGGTTGGTAGAGCGCCGAGATTTGCGAGTTCGATACTCGAGCCGGCCAAAGACCGTCGCGTCGTTCACATTAATGGTGGCTGGTACAGACGGTAACAAAAGTGTCCGAAGACTAGCAAAAATTCCTATGTAAAAAAAGTACACTTCATACGGTTTTGTGAAATAAATCCTTGTCGAATCCTGTTCTTAGTCAGTGTAAGAACATGATTCGATAAGGATTTATTTCACAAAACTGTATGAAGTGTACTTTTTTTACATAGGAATTTTTGCTAGTGTTCGGACACTTTTGTTACCGACTGTATCAAATTTACGGAACATGGAGAAGTTGTTGCCGTGACATAAGACGGTCTTCTTTGGCCGGTTCGAGTGTCAAATCCACAACCCTTTGATTGCGAGCTCCACAAAAATATGGAAATATGTAATATTAAAAAACACACGCATTTAATTGATTAAACATCTTGGGTAACTTTTAGAAATTGAGATTATATATACACGTTTTGAGGTCTCCTGAACCCAAAAAACAGGTTTTTTGTGGTTAGACTGTGTGTGTGTGTGTGTCTAGGAGTATTGTTTTTTAGACAGCGATCTTAGCGTTGTGGAAATTTGTAGTAGCCCACCTTGAATCCAGCAAATATATTTATAATATACCAGGCTTAAATTCGCTATATAAAGTTGCATCATTCAACCGATCGCTAGGAAAATTGGTACACTTATTAATTAGGACACAATCTGGCTAACGCCGTACTTCACAGTTCAATCGGATAACTCATTCAAAAGATTTATAAAATAATAATTTTAAAAATATTGAAAAGGAAAAGAAAGCCAATTTTACTTTTTTAATTAATCGTTGCATAATTCTGTACGAAACAGAATTCAATTTACGACAGTACATTTTTAATCAATTCCTCTATATAAAGGCATGAGATAACTGTATTTCGTAGCGTTTTTCGTTTTTGTTTTGTTTATAGGTCCCCCTTAGCGGCTTCTAAATTTTTGTTGTCATTTTGGCAGTGAGTTAAAATGACTACCGCAACTGCGTTAAGTAAAGTTTTTAGCGAGAACTGTCCGAGCTACTTCGGTGCTAAATTTCAAATTTCTCCAAGAGGTCCTATACTAAAGAAAGCTGTTTTATTTCTTTAAAACTCTTTTTCTCAGTTTAATTTAAAATATTTTTTACCTTAAAACGAGAGGGGGGAAGGAAGGGAAAACTTTTTTTAATTTTATTTTATTTATTTCCTTTTTTAAGTAAATTAATCTGGTGTGTCACTCACACGGCTTTATCTTACTCTGCATAGGTCTTAAGATGAATAACGCAAGATGAAAAAGTTCAATGTACTTTAAAAATCAAAAATATGTTTAGGAACAGTTTTATTTGACATATAATTTTGTGTGAGGGGGGGCTATCCCCCAACCCCTCGTTCAATTATAATGCCTAATATTCCTTTTAAAAAATTACCAATACATCTAAAATGAATATACATATATTAATAACAATAATATTTTTTTTTTCCTTTTATATGTATTGGTGCATATTTTTCGGTACTTTTTTTTCGTTTTTGGTAAGTGTTTTTTGCAATCTTTTTGTAAGTTTTTACATTTATATTTGTATATATTATTGTGTAATTTTATTTATTTTCCTTTGTATTTCATAAATTCTTCATTTGTAATTTCATGCAACAGTAGTTAAGGATATTTTTCTCTTGGCGGGACGTAGGGGACCAAGATACTTTTAGCTTTTGCAAGTATCTCATGAAACGTCTTGCTGTTCTTTCTCCATCCTGCATTTGAATAATCTCTCTGATGGTAGCCTCAGTGCATTTTGGGTTATTTATCTTTCTGGTTTTATTGTTATTTTTCTGTTTATATTTATATTTATTTAATTTATAAACATATACATATATATATATATATATACAGTAGGTAACAAAAGTATCCGAACACTAGCAAAAATTCCTATGTAAAAAAGGTAGAGTTAATACTGTTTAGTTAAATAAATCCTTGTCGAATCATGTTCTTAGTCAGTCTAAGAACATGATTCGACAAGGATTTATTTAACAAAACAGTATTAACTCTACTTTTTTTATATAGGAATTTTTGCTAGTGTTCGGATACTTTTGTTACCTACTGTACATATATATTATCAGCAGAAAAATGAGCGCGCAACAGTTTTATTTTTTCTTTTTCTTTTTATTATTATTATTGTTGTTGTTATTATTATTTTTATATATTTAGACCAATTAAAAAATGTTCTTCCTTTTCTCCTTTCGCATCAAATTAAAAAATGTTTAAAATAAAATTAAGGAAAATCATACTTATGAAGTAGAACAGCTTTAGTAGAGGACCACCTTGGCAAAATTTGAAATAGCTCCAAAGATAGCTTGAACGTTTCTCGCCGATATCTTTACTTACGCAATTGCGATAGACATTTTAATTCATCATCAAAATGGTAACAGAATTTTAAAAACCGTCAAGGGGATCCTATGCTAAAGCTGTACGAAAAAATTTTTACGAAATGAATATAGTAATCGTTGCTAAGGAACCTAACACAATTGCCACATGCCTTTGTGCGGGAGAATACATTTTTTTAAAAATCCTGTCATACTAAATTAAATTCTGTTTTGTACAGAATTTTATATCTATTTCTTAGAAAACAAAAATGAGCTTCGTGTTTTATTTTATTTTGCTATTATTTTATAGCATATATACTCTATAACAAAAAAGTGACGCACCAAGAAGGAGTAATGCAAACTGGACACAAATTGACATACATACAGGTTTTGACGGAATCAAGCACCAATTCATCATTATCGTCGATCCTACGTGCAGCTGGTACTTCAGTGACTTCAAATACCTTTAATAGGCGGCTCAGTGGGGCTGAGCTCAGACCCCGGATCTCTCTTCCACTGAGGACGTTTGGAGCATCATAAAAAGGGTCCTACAACCAGCTCGGGATTTTACCAATCTAACGCAACAATTGGACAGAATTCGGCACGATACTTCCCAGGAGTACACCTGCCATCTCTATATCAATTAATACCAAGCCGAATAACTGCGTACATAAGGGCCAAAAGTGGACCAACGCGTTATTGACTTGTTTACTTTGTGAGGCCCTTTCTTTTGATTCAATCATTCAAATTTTCTGAAACTGAAATCAATTGTTTTTCTCCACATGTACATCACATCTACCAATTTTTGTCCCATTCAGACCACCCATTCCACCCCATCTACCAATTTTTGTCCCTACTTCTTCTTGGTGCGTCTTTTTTTTTTTTTTTTTTTTTTTTTTTTGTAAATAGAATGTATTTTTTAAATAAAGAAACAGATGGATTAAATTTCTATTTAAGGAATTTAATAGTCGATAATCAAACTTCCGTATTAGGTTTACACACCTTAGAAATGACTGTTTAGAGCTGTATGACACTAAGGATGTGTATTTGCTTATGCCTTCATAAAGTATTTAGTAAATCCGTTCATTAGTTAGCATTTGTGTGTTTAAGGAACTTATTACAATCGCAAATCGTTTGAACAAAAACTGATAGAACGAAATGAACTTTTTAACATCCTAGATAATTTCATTTTTAATTAAACGTAATTCAATTACGTCGAAATTTCACTTATATAATAGCTAAGACATTTTTCCGGCACCGAAAAGTCTGTTCTAATGAGATTCGACTGTGCATCATGAATGAGAAACCCATTGGGACGTGACGGACCAAATGACGTCTGTGCTCATTCACTAAGATTTATAATCTTACAAAAAGTTAATTTCGTATTGTTCTTCGTTGGATCAAAAGTGCATTTATGAATAATTCAAAAAGATATAAATTTTGAAAGTTAAACGTATTAAGATATGTAATTATATGTTCATATATCAATATATAAAACTGGTTTTATTTATTTATTTTTTAATTCCATATCAACTTGCATTTTATCATAATATACATTTTTATATTATTTAATACATTATTTACATTTTTTTTTTTTTTTATGATAGACAAGATATTCATTTAAAAACACAAAATCAATTGTTAGAAAGAAATTAAATAAATGCTATAAGCTAATCATTACGTTCCAAACATACATATGTAAGGACAGTATTGTAATCATGACAAAAATTCGACTTTGATATTTTGATGTATCTGTACGTTTTCAGGTCCCCTGAATTCATTTTTGTTATTTTTACGGTGATCTATGCATGTGTGTATATGTATGTGTGTCAGTGAACACGATAGGGCCATAAACGCTTTGTTCGAATGAGCTGTAAGTTGGTACGTAACCTATGATATCGTAGCACGAATCTTGTTGATTTTGGTAAATCTAACACTTATAGTTCATTTATAGGGACACAAAGAAAAATTCTTTATCATTATGGTCTATGGGTTCAAAATTAATTAAAGTGAGATAGCGTTCAAACGCCTTATTCCATTGAGCTGAAAATTTACATACAAATTACAAATCGTAATTATGCACGATCTATCTCTATGGATTTTGGTGAATCTAGTTCTTATAATTTTTTTACATGGACACAAATTAAAATTCTTTATCCTTATGACCTATGGGCTTAAATTATTTAAAGCGCAATAGCGTCTTATTCAAATTATTATAGCCTTATAACCTTATTCAAATGAAATGAAAAAACAAGTCATTCCGGCTCATTCGGAAGGGTAGATTGATTTCTTTCTCCTTATCAATTAACCGCCATTTTAAAACAAAATGGCGGCATTTTGTTTCAAAACATTAATACAAATTATTAATGGACTTCGTGATATTTGAATGATAAATCCATTTTTTAACTTTGGTTTGAACTGATTAATTATTTCAAAAGTTACCGTGATAACAAATTTTCAAGTGGATGCCACATGGAAACAATATAATGGAGCAAGTTACAGAACAAACTCGTACAAGATATTTAAAGCATAAGTTCACTGTCAAACTTTTGTTCGAATCAGTGCAGTGTTTCAAAAGTTATTGTTACGAGAAATTTTCAAGAGGCAGTCTAACTGACTGCAACTTACAACAAATTGGCGAAGCAACTTGTCCAGCGAAATCGTACAAGATATTTGTATGATAAGTTCAATGTCCAAATTTAGTTCAAATTAAGTCAGTGTTCCAAAAATTATCGTGATAAGAAATTTTCAAGTGGTACCGTGATTTCAGGTGGCCACCACTTGAAAAACAAAAGCAGAATGAGATGCCCAGCGAACTTATCTATGATATATGAATGGTAAATCCACAACCCAAAATTGATGCGAGTTGATTTAGTATTACAAATGTTATCATAATGATAAATTTTCAAGTGGCTGCCACTTGATAATAAAATTGCGGATCAAGTTACCAAGCGAACGTATCCAAGATATTTTAACCATAAATTTACTATCTAACTTTTGTTTGAATCAATTTAGTATTTTAAAAGTTATCTTGATAGCACATTTTCAAGTGGCCTCAACTTGGAAACAAGAAGTTGGAACAAGTTGCCAAGTGAACTTATCCAAGATAGTTATATGATAAGATTACTATTCAACTTTGGTTTGAATTGAATTAGAATTTAAAAATTTATCCTGTTTATAAATTTTCAAGTGGTAGCCTACTTTCAAGTTATCTCGCTAAGTTTATAACATCCGCACTTTGTTAAAAATGACTCATTAATAAATTTGATTGAGACACTTATATGGTCTATGTGTACATCAAAATTCAACTAAATTCGGAATATGGTTTTAACAAATAGAATTTGAAATTTTCAAGTGGTCTCCACTTGAAAATAAAATGTTGGAGCAACTTGGTTAAGAAACTCATCCAAGATATTTATAAGATAAGTTAATGCATTGTCCAAATTTCGTTTGATTTGGAGTATTATTTCTGAAGTTATCATGATTTTAAATTTTCAAGTGGTAGCCTGATTTCAAGTGGCCCCGCTTAACTTAAGATATCCTCCACTTTATTAAAAATGACGAATAAACTTCATTAATAAACTTTATTGAGACCTTTATGTGGCCTGTATTTACATCAAAGTTCAAGCAAATCTTGCTTTAAATCTGCTTTTACATTGTGGGTTTGAAATATTCAAGTGGCTGCCACTTGAAAACAAAAAGTCGGAGCAACTTGGTTAACGAACTCATCCAAGATATTTATAAGATCAGTTCACTGCCCAAATTTGATTCGATTTGAAGTATTTCGGGAGTCATCGTGATGACAAAATTTTCATTATAGATAGATAGATAGATAAACGAAGTGATTGCAATAGGTCGATTTCTAAAGAAATCAACCTAATACACACCCGTTATAAATCATCGTAGCACGAACTATATAGATTTTGGTGAACCTAGCAGTTATAGATTTTTTTTTACAGGGACACACTGGAAAATTGTTTATCATTATGGTCTATGGGCTCAAATTATTTGAAATGCAATAGTTAACAACATAGTTAATAAATTAAACAATATATTTTAAGGGGTCTACTCAAACACCCTATTAAAATTTTCACGTTTGTTCATTTAAAGACTTCTCTTACTTTAATTTGTTAAAACAACCGCTAATTATATAATGCTCGGAAAGTCGAATGGGGTCACTCCAGATTTTATTATTATTTTTTTTTTTTTTTTTTAGCTAATTATTTTTTAACGCATCTAAAACGGAAAGTTTTGTCATTTGTTGTATAAAATGGGTTATATATATTTAAAATTTTCGTTTTAGTGACAGTCCATAGATGATTTCTTTGGATTTTATCTCTACGATTAAAAAAAATGTGTGTGTGTGTGGGGGGGGGGGGGGAATACAGTGAAATAAGATCCGTATAAATTATTAAAAAAGAAAGAAAAAGGAAAAATAGTATGTGTTGTGGGCACCACTAATCTTTCCTTTCTATATTCCTATACACAGTTTCTGGCAGTATAAATTATTTATTAAAATTACTAATGGATTGCCCCTTGTTCGCTCTCCTCACCAACCCCCGAAACAGGCTTCAATGCCCCTCGTGATTCGTTTCGCACGTTAACACTGGTAGCTCTGGAGCTCTACCCGCCTATTCGCTGCTTTCAATATATATATATATATATATATATATATCAGCAGCTTTTTTTTTTTTTTAGAGAGAAAAAACAATCTATTTATCTCAAAAACGTTTTGAATTAGGAAATATTTAGTGAAAAATTCGATGTTTAATAAATTTAAAAATATGAGCCGCTAATCTGAATTTTGTTAAAAGTTTTATATGGTTGGAAACAGAAGAAAACGATCTTTCTGATGAAAAACCTGTAGTTAAGAAATTGAACCATTGGTTTTTCATACAGGGCGATTCAAAAAGAGATGTGCAAATGCAAGCCAAAAAAATCAGAAAAGTTTTTTTTTTTTTTTTAATGTTAAAAAATAGTAAATATCCATCCATATATATATATAAGAAAAAAAAAGTTACATCGTTAGAATTGTGAAGAAACGTACTTTAGATTAGTGCCGATGTATTTCTTGTATTTTTATTCATTTATACAGAAATCGAATTAAAAAACAAAGTTTTTTAAGAAATAGCTCAAAATGAGTTTCAGAAAATCCATGCGCGCGTTTTACAAAAAAAAAAAAAAATTCATAACTAGCGATATTTTTACAATCGGATTTCAATCTTTTCAGGATTTGTTTCTCTCATCGATATCTATATTAAATAATAATAATAATAATCGATTTATGTTGAAAAATTTTTGAGTGAGAAATGTTTAGTGAAATGTCATTAGTCCTTTATTTTACATAATTTCATAGGCTAGTGTTTTTTTTTTTTTTTTAGAGAGAAATGTTTAGTGAAAAATTCGATGTGAATCTCTAATCCGTTCTTTGTTAAAAGTTTTATACGGTTGGAAAGAAGATTAAATGACCTTCCTAAAAATATCTTCTGTTAATATATTGAACGATC
This sequence comes from Salticus scenicus, assembly GCA_963930645.1. Classification (NCBI taxonomy): domain Eukaryota; kingdom Metazoa; phylum Arthropoda; class Arachnida; order Araneae; family Salticidae; genus Salticus; species Salticus scenicus. The sequence goes on from OZ005654.1 coordinate 137,648,060, forward strand.
AGTTTTTCGTACAGGACGACTCAAAAAGAGATGAAAGAAACAAAAAGAAATTTTGGACATAATTAAAATATATATATATATATATAGAGAGAGAGAGAGAGAGAGAGAGAAATTCCGTATTTCTTTAAAACAATAACACCCCGTTGAATTTGGAATAAACGCTCTTTCCAATGATACAGACATATTTTGCATTATCTCGATCCCTTACTGAAGGATCGCTTCTAAAAACTCACAAAATTTCTTTAGTTTGTACATTTGCATAAACTAGGAGCCACATATGTCCTAGTGGACCACAGGCATCGTAAGAAATCTGCTCTTATGACCTTAAATAACATATCAATTTCGAGACACGTTAAAAATATTTGTGGAAATCAGAGAGCGAACAGACAGTCAGACAATCAAGTTATAGTTATAAACACTTTGTAACAAAATAAAATTTCATGTAACACACTAGCCTATGAAATTATGTAAAATAAAGGACTAATGACAAATTTTAGCATCTGCCGTTTTCGTTAATTAATAAGAAAAGTGGAAAACAAAACCATGTCGGCCAAATTTCTTTCTTTTTCGGATTTTTTTTTTTTTTTTTTTTTTTTTTTCAGGCCGCGCTTAGATTAAAAAAAATTTAGTCCAGGCCCAGCCTGGCTGGAGTATACCCAGAACAAATTAAGCTCTAGCCCGTCCCGGCCTGACCTACGATATAAAAAAAAATATTACTCCCGGTCACCACGAGGCGAAAATGAGAAATTCCACTCGAACTTGGTCCGGACCCGTGCACATGCCTGATTGTACCTGCCAAAAATTTTGCACATAAACGTAATACATTTGAATCCTCTTGGATATCTCTGTACTTGAACTATTTGTCCGATTTCTATGACAAATTTTGAATACTACCCCCATATGATACAGTCGGTAACAAAAGTATCCGAACACTAGCAAAAATTCCTATTTAAATAAAGTAGAGTTAATACTGTTTTGTTAAATAAATCCTTGTCGAATCATGTTCTTAGTCAGTCTAAGAACATGATTCGACAAGGATTTATTTAACAAAACAGTATTAACTCTACGTTTTTTATATAGGAATTTTTGCTAGTGTTCGGACACTTTTGTTACCGACTGTACTGATTCAGAAGACCGAGTTCGGACTTCCTGCTACTATTTGTTCTTAAGTTGTGCGGATAATAGGCTCACATATGCACATAGACCAACTGCTAAAAACCTAATTTTCGGATTCAGGGGACCTCAAAGGGCATATATATATATATACAGTCGGTAACAAAAGTGTCCGAACACTAGCAAAAATTCCTATGTAAAAAAAGTACACTTCGTACGGTTTTGTTAAATAAATCCTTATCGAATCATGTTCTTACACTGACTAAGAACAGGATTCGACAAGGATTTATTTAACAAAACCGTATGAAGTGTACTTTTTTTACATAGGAATTTTTGCTAGTGTTCGGACACTTTTGTTACCGACTGTATATATATATAGCAAAAACTGAATTTAGAAAAATTGATCCAAAAACAGTAATTCCTTTACATGGGTATAAGATAAAATAAAAGTTGTATTCAATAAACAATAAGTTCTGAAGGATTCGATCATTTTTAATAAATCATATTGCACGGCAATCATATAGTTAACGTATGTACGTTTTAGATAAATCATATTCTTACATTACCACTTACGAATTTACCTGAACGGTAATCACGAATTATCCCGTCGATAATATCATGTGTGTTTGCGCCAGATATTCTCTATATTACTGTTAAGGTTTCTATGGATGATTTGGATTGTCGCTGAGCAGTCATTTTTGCATATTAATAAGATTTCCATAGATAATCTTCAGTAGTTGAATCCATTGTCAAATGTTAAGGCTTCACATCAATCACATTCCGCCTTCCTTCCCATGTTTATCCTATGGGATCTTTGTTGCTTCGTTTTATACGAATATTCTCATTCAAAAAAAATTATGTTTTTGAATACTATTCTTTGAACATGACGTTTTCTGACTTAGTGAGCAATTTTTTGAAAAAATAAATAAATTTAAATATTTCTTTATGGATTAAAAATTAGAATTTAGTTAATGAAGTAAAATATTTAAATTTATTTTTTCAAAAAATTGTTCACTAAGCTAAAAGACGACATGTTCAAAGAGTAATATTCAAAAAACAAAATTCGAAAAACTTCGTTTTTGAATGAGATATCCTTATAAAACGAAGCAACAAAAATTCCATAGGATAAACATGGGAAGGAAGAAAGGGAGCAATACTAACAGAAATGTTATTCACAATAAATGCGAATAAAAGTTAAAATGTTACAAGCAAGATAATATTGCACAAAACCATGCTTATTACAGTGCTCAAGGTGAGGATGAAATCGTCATAAATTGTTACTTTTTAATACAGTATGAGAAAAATAGTACTTTAACGTTAATAGTTATACTACAGAGTCACATAAAAGGATGAATATTTGAAATTATAAATCTGTTGCAGGTAAATCATTATGCGCCCATTTTGATGTATTGAATTGAAGATAATTGATTGGGATATAATGAAATATAAACAATATATTGCGACAACTTATATGTGTTATATCTGAATCATATTATACACATCTTTAGTACGGTAGGAGCCGTGGTAGGTAGAACGCCGAGCTCGTAATTGCAAGAATGCGGATTAAATAGTCGAGCCGGCCGAAGACCAACATGTACAGAAATTGTGGCTGGTGGACGTTAAGTGTATCGTGACCGCAATGTCCTCCGTATTCCCATTTAAATTATACCCCGGGGATCCCCGAAGCGGGGGAGCCATCCCCTCCGTGGAAGATAAAATTTGTGATTGCATGTCTCCGGACCCTCCTTAGGAGTGAGTCCCAGACCATCGTCAATTGCCCATAGTGCAACACTTGTGCGACGTGCAACCCCACTCAACCATTCAACCTCAGTACTTTTAAAATTAAATGTATATATGTAAAGAAAAAATTATAGGGAAAAGGGGGAAAAAATAAATAATGCACATAAAATGTTTAAAAAATTCATTTGTGTAATCTGTGTACTGTTTGTACACAAATAACAGTCGTGAACAAACAGAGACATTTCTACGCCGAAAAGTGGTGACCATTGAGGCTATTCTGGCGTTGTAAGAATACTGTTGATAAAACATAAATATACATTCGCCTTTTTTTTTTTTTTTTTTTTTTTTTTTTTGGGGGGGGGGGCGGTGGATAAATCACAGTTGTTGAAGCATGCGCAATAATACAGATCTAACTCCGATACGAAAATAAACAGTACCTAAAAGTATCAAATAAATGCATGTGTTTCGTTCTAAAATAAATCAAATGTAATATGTATTTCGCAATATTGGAAAATGTAACATAAATTATGCGTGACTGCATAAAACATGATTTATTATAATTATTATTGTTTCTTGTTCCATAATTCAAACTAATTCTGTCAAAGACCTCAAATTAGAAAGAAAGAAAGAAAAAAATATCTTAAAAAGAAGAATTTTCCAAACAAGATTTATTTCATTTTAGGTTATGCCGTGTGATTTTACATCTTTCAAAATAACATTTAAAATTTATTATGTTTGTCAGATCAAAACAATTCTTTTTCTGAAACCTTATCAAACAACTCAATTTCGCCATTCTTACTTCTATATATCGAAATTAAAGACGCATGAAATCTTTTAGTATTATAAAATTTTATCTCTCCCCATATTTTAGCCGCCTATTCACATCCAATATAAAGAGATGCCATGTAGTGCCTCTCTCTTTATTTGATTTTCGCCAAGTTATGCAAAAGAAGCCTTTAAGCATTGCGTCCTCAAAAGTTAACAAAAGACATGAGAGCTTGCTGTACTAGACACTGAAAAAGTGTTCCTATAAAGAGAATGGCAGGATATTTATTCTCGCACTGGACAAAATTAATAATAAAGCTCGCTTCAAAGTTCTTTTATATGTTCATGCACTTTAATAAGTGCACAAAATGTTGAAAAGTAAGATGAATGTGAATTTAATTCTTATATTTATTTTTAATTCCATTACCCTACTACCGTAGGTAATGGGAGTATTGTATTCTGTCCAAAAATTTGATACTGAGTTTTCAACTGATTTACATGTTTTAAGGTCTCTTGAATTAAAAAAAAAGTGGTTTTTGGCAATTGGTCAGTATGTGTTTATGTGTGTATGTTAGAGATGAGACGGGCTCAGCCCGAGCCCGTAAGCCCGAGCCCGAGCCCGGGCCCGAGCCCGATCGGGCTCAAATCTTACGCAAGTCTTCGGGCTCCGGGCGGGCTCGGATTCAAGCTAAAAGTTCCGTTTATTTCATTCTTCACTAACTGGAAAATGTAAAAAAAAAAAAAAAAAAAAAAAAAAGAAATTTTATTCATTTTGAGAGCACCTTTAGTAATGTCATAATAGTCATGATAGGTTATAAATCACAAAATAATCTTGCAAACCTTAGTAGCTTTGACTTTCCTTTTTCTAAATAGAACTCTTTTTTCAACGGGATGCATATTATGTCATAGTGTTATACAGTAATCCTTCCTCCTTCGTTATATCGGGCCTCATTATATCACTCATCCGGATAAATTTTTTTCCACCCGATAGGCGCGTTATAAACAATGGGCTGCACTATAAATATCTATTATATAAATATATACATGTATACAGAGACACAGACATTAAAAATTGTTATAATAACATTTATAGTTATTTAAATTGAGGATTGGTAATAAGAAAATTTATTTGAAAATGAAAACGGTATTTAATTTTACTATTGTGTATGCGTTGCATAGCGTACCACTTTCAATATCGGGCTCGGGCTCTGATCACACAAAATTTTTCGGGCTCGGGCGGGCTCAGTTCAAAAATGTTTCGGGCCCGGGCGGGCTCGGATTGCCAAAATAGAGCCCGAACTCACCTCTAGTGTATGTATCTGGGGAATATTATGACTATTATATCTCCGAAACTAATGGAGGTAAACGACTAAACTTCAGAACTGAGCTAGGTTTGGTATATAGATGATTTTAATAAACTTTTGATGAAAATGGGAAAACCATAAATGGGACATAGAAACCGGAAGTAGGACCGTAAGTCCGTATCTCAAAAACGACTCTAACAATTTTCTTTAAAATTACTATATAAACACTATTAGATGTCCTTACGTATGTAATAGTTGGTTAGTTCATGAAAATTGAGAGGCGTCCTATTAGGCCAATTTCAGCTCTCGTAAGTGCGTTCCTTTAAAAACGGCTGTACAGTTTTTTTTTTTTTTTTTTTTTTTTCAAAATTCGCCATATTAACTCTGTTTTAGATATCCTTTCGTATATAATTGTTGTTTTCCGGTCAATAATTGAGTCTGACAGTTTTCGTGAAAAACGGTATATGAAAAACGGCTTAAACGATTTTCTTAAAAATTGCTACATGAACCCCATTTTAGATATCTTTTCGCATGTATTGCGTGATTATTATAGGACAAATTTACAGTCATTCTGATTAGCTAGGTCAGTTTCAGATCTCGGAAATGGGTATTTCAAAAAACGACTCTACCGATTTTTTTAAATTCTTTTTTATACTCGCTATGTGAACTCTATTTGTACATCTTTACACATGTATCAGTTTATCTCTTGCAGGAAAATTGTGTCGTCTAGTCACAAAACAGGACAACTCCTTAAATTTGGAAAATGCGTTTCTTAAGTTTTTTTCAATTTTAAGTAAACGTTTTCACCATCTGGAAACAAGAAACCATGCCAAAGCCAATCCATCCTTGTGTTATTTGCATTTGAAAATCAAGATGTGCTACAAAACCGGTTAAATCCTAAGGCTGGTGAGTTTCAAAACTGACCATCTCCATATCTGTAAAACAGCGATTCTGCTCCACCCGATACTTGTTCATTAGGTTAGTGTTATCGTGTTTTCTCTCGCCTGTGACTGCTCTTTCTTGGTGTACGAAAAGTGTCTAATAATTGAATTTCATGTTTTCCTTGACAATGAAGAAGTTTGTAGAAGACGTATCTTCTAATCAATCAAGAAAAAGAAAAGTGACCCTACGACGTGGAAAAGGAACGAAGCCAAAGTTGAAAAGTAATATACAATCACTTTGATATAACATAATATTAAATGATAACATAATGGCATCTTAGTTAACATATTATGATTAATAAATCAATGTTATTAATTGAATAACATACCAATTGGATTCAGCAGGTTATTACGGTTTCTTTAGGTAAGTTTGTTTAATGTTTGTTTACAGGGGTGGCGCCAGCTAGGGGGCCGGGGGGGCACAGCCCCCCCCCGTCGGGGAGTCTGTGACCCCCCCATTGGGGCATACTCCTAAAATCTCTCGGGAGAAAAAATACAAAATTTTCAGTTTTTCTACTTTCCGCAGCAATTTTCTTTCCTTGTACAAATTTGGAGCATTCCAGATTTTCCATTCTATATTCAATAGAAGAAAGTATTGGATTCGTAAAAATTTTCAGCTTCCAGTTTTCCATGAATATACACGTTTTGAGAGGTCCAGAACATGTTTAGACCACGATATTTTTAGAAAATGTCTGTCTGTGGCACGATGATCTCCAAAACCACGAGGAGTACTAACAAATGGAATGGTACAAATATTAACAGAAATATTATTAACAGTATTGTAGTTTTTAATAAATACTTATATAATAAACTCTCTTCATGTAGTGCCCCTCTGTCGGGGAGGTGGTGTCACCCCGTCGGGGAATTTCTGGTGCCACTACTGTTTGTTTATTCGAATGACTTTCCCCTCTGTTAAAAATAGCTCGTGATTAATGAATTTGGAATCATTTGAGATACATTTTCATAATTTTCTAGAGTTATTTTTTGTTATGGATATTAGTTTTTTTTATTAGATTTTATCAGTTATTTTTTTACTAGATAACAGAAATCAATTATTAAATATTATGTAAAAATAATATTTAAACAGTTAATAAAAAATAATGTAACTTTGTATAAATAATATTTAATTGAACAAAACGTTGTGTATTTGCAACCCTAAAAATCCAATATTCACATTAAATTTAGCTAAAATTAAATTCTTGGTTGTTTCAAAACCTGTCAACTCCAAAATAAGTTGCAAAGGTGGCCAAATCCAAAATAAAAATTTTAATAATCTCCTCCCATCAAGCATCAAGTGCCCCTGCCACCTTATTTCGAGTTTTCAAATACATTGCCCTAACGAATATAAAACTAAAGAGCTTTAGTTCCTACCTTCTTTTGGCTAAGTGTGGTAAAAAATCAGCTTTTTCTCAAAATTTTACTTTTGGAGATGATCGATTTTGCCACAGACGGCTTAATTGTTAGGCGTGTAATTTGTTAGGTAAATTTTTCGTCTACTGACCAAATTATATCCAAAAAGTGCCTATAATGCACGTAAAAGTGGATAATGGAAGTCGTGTGGTTATTACACACCAGATTTTTTTAAATCGGAATAGTAAATAATAATAACAATAGCAATAATGCAATCGGACCTAGCGTTTAACAAAGCCGCTATCCTCCGATATTCGAGGATCAAGAACGAAGTGTTAAAGTAGCCGGTGAACTGCGGATTTTCGTTGGAGAATACCGATTTTCGTATGATCGAGTGATTACCGCTGATCCGAGGTGTAATCCGAGTGTTAAGAAGTTGGTGAATACGGCCCTAAGTCTAGAAAAAAGCGTTCGTTGTATGGAAAATTAGTTAAATAAAGATTTCCTTTTAATAGTACTTTGAATTATATAAATTTTAAATCTCTCTTATCTCGCACTAAGTACCATATAAAAACGTATTATATTATTATTTATTTTATTTTATTTTATTTTATTTTACTTATTATTATTATTATTATTATTATTTTATTCTACATTCAATAGAATAAAGAACTGGATTCGTAAAAATTTTCGACCTCAGGTCTTCAATGGATTTACACGTTTCAAGAGGTCTAGAACACGACAATTTTTAGAAAATGTATGTATGTGTGTGTGTGAGACAAAATTTTATGGCAACTATGTCTCAGGAAGTACTGCAGAAAATTTCATACAATTTGATATGTAGTTGCACCTTGATATAAATTAGAAACGGTCAACGTTTGGTGAAATTTTTCAACTGGAGGCGTTGCCATCCCACTTTTTCTAAACTTCTAACACGGCAGTATAGGACAAAATTTCGTATATATATCTATATATATTGATAATCATTATGAAATTAAAAATAATTATTTATAATAGTGATAGTCAACTGAGGAAAAAAAATTGTATATGTAGGAGCATCGCTCCTCCCCTGGGGAGGTAGCCCTACACACCCGAGGGGGACAAATTTTCATTATGAGTATCTTCCGAAAGAGCTTGTCATACTTTTAAAACGAATGATTGAACCATCGATCTGTGATTATTTAAAACAAAGTTATCGATACTTTTCATAATATATATATATATATACTTTTAAGATGCCATGTTGAGAATAAAATTGACTTTCTTTGGATATTTAGTGCTATAGTTCTTCTCTAGAACGGAAATCGTCTACATTCATCGGAGAAGATAATTTTAATAAATAATAATTTTAATGTAAATTATTTTTACTGAGTGAATTTGTAGGGGACGTGCCTTTAGCGATAGTGCCTTTAACGTGTCCGTAAGGGGTTGGAATTAAGGAAGGAGAAATAGAAGATGCCGAGCCCTTAGCGTAAGTAATAACTATTCAAATTTTACGGACTATCTCAGTTAACAATGGTTGGACAATCCCAGAATGTTTGTGGAATGTATATGGGCAAAGTTATCGCATTAATAAGTCTATGGAAAGCTGGTATTGCAGGTGAACACTACATTGATATTGAAAAAAAAAATCTTACATTTATTTGCTTATAAAACTCATTAAACAAGATGCAGAATATGCAGATTACATCTTAAGATATGCAAAAGTGGGGAGTCAACCGAGTATAAGAAAAAAAAAAAAAAAACTTTCATGTCGACGGAAAAATAAAAACAGAAATGGAAGAAAATGAAGACTTGGAAAAGTGTTTGAAAGCACTTACATATACACAGAAGGTATAATAACATGATAACTGACAGTCCATTATTTTTTTTATAACATATCAATATTTAGACAGTACCGAAAAATATTCTTCCAACTTTTAAATTGTATATAACATGACAACGACGAACATTCTCGCAGTTTTATTGCGCAGTGCGGTTCCATTTTTACTTTCTCTTACCCATATATATTGTACAGAATGAATTGACAACAAAACTTTTCCTAAACTTATTTTAGATTATTTTTAAAGTAATTGAACTTTTTTATCTTATCTTATTGATTTCCCGACTTAATCTGAAATCTATCTTTGTAGTATTGAAATGCAGGGTAAGAGAAAGTTGTGTGGAGTGACACATTATTTTATTTATGAGTGTGACAACAAAGGACATTCCTTCAAATTTTAAACGCCCCTATTTTGCAATAGTTCACTTCTGAAGCCAAATAGTCACCCTAAGTCTGGATATAGTGTGAAGGAAAGTTGAAAAGTTCATTTTTAACACTTTCCAACAAGGTTGAAAAGTGTTTATGACTTCGGTTTGTCTGTCTGTCCGTCTGTCTGTCCGCGCTCTAACTCCCGTAAATATTTATGGAATTTCCTGAAACTGATATATATTATTCAAGTTCACTATCGGACGTTCCCTATTGAAAATGGAGTTTATATCTCTACTGGTTTGTGTACAGGGACACCCGAAAATATTTCAAAGCATTGTGTTCTATGAGAGGTATTTCTATAAACCCTATTTTCATTTTCATACCTTTACTGTAGACATAACTTAATGAAATTAAAATATGTTATTCAAGTTCACTATCGGACGTTCCTTATTGAAAATGGAGTTTATACCTCTACTGGTTTGTGTACAGGGACACCCGAAATTATTTCAAAGCATTGTGTTCTATGAGAGGTATTTCTATAAACCATATTTTCATACCTTTACTGTCGACATATCTTAATGAAATTGAAACATGTTATTCAAGTTCACTATCGGACGTTCCCTATTGAAAATGGAGTTTATACCTCTACTGGTTTGTGTACAGGGACACGCGAAAGTATTTCAAAGCATTGTGTTCTATGAGAGGTATTTCTATAAACCATATTTTCATACCTTTACTGTAGACATATCTTAATGAAATTAAAATATGTTATTCAAGTTCACTATCGGACGTTCCCTATTGAAAATGGAGTTTATACCTCTACTGGTTTGTGTACAGGGACACCCGAAAGTATTTCAAAGCATTGTGTTCTATGAGAGGTATTTCTATAAACCATATTTTCATACCTTTACTGTAGACATATCTGAATGAAATTGAAATATGTTATTCAAGGTCACTATTGGATGTTTCCTGTTTAAAATGGAGGAAGTACCACCATCGGTTTATGTACAGGGACACCCCAAGTATTCCAAAGCACGGCGTTCTATGAGAGATATTTCTATAAATCAAATTTTAATAACTTTACTTTTCAGGAAGTTTTACGAAATAGAAATATGTTATTTATATGCACAAAAGAATGCTTTGCGTAGAATATAGCATGCTTAGCATTAGATTTACAGGGTGGCACAAAAATATCCAGTTATATTTAGAGCTATTAATAAAAAAATGCTAGAATTGTACTTTCGTTCACGTTAAGCGTATTTAACACTTTCTAACATTTTTCAAGTGTGAATATGATTTCAGTTTTGTGTATCTGCCTGTCCGTCTGCTTGTCTGACTGTCCGAGCTCTAACTCCCGTAAATATTTATGGAATATCTTGAAACTGATATATGTTGTTCAGGTTCACTATCGGATGTTCCCTATTAAAAATGGAGTTTATACCTCTACTGGTTTGTGTAGAGGGACACCCGAAAGTATTTCAAAGCATTGTGTTCTATGAGAGGTATTTCTATAAACTATATTTTCATACCTTTACCGTAGACATATCTTAATGAAATTAAAATATGTTATTCAAGTTCACTATCGGACGTTCCCTATTGAAAATGGAGTTTATACCTCTACTGGTTTGTGTACAGGGACACCCGAAAGTATTTCAAAGCATTGTGTTCTATGAGAGGTATTTCTATAAACCATATTTTCGTACCTTTACTGTAGACATATCTGAATGAAATTGAAATACGTTATTCAAGTTCACTATTGGATGTTTCTGTTTAAAATGGAGGAAGTACCACCATTGGTTTATGTACAGGGATACTCAAAAGTATTCCAAAGCATTGCGTTCTATGAGAGATATTTCTATAAATCAAATTTTAATAACTTTACTTTCCACGAAGTTTTAGGAAATTGAAATATGTTATTTATATGCACAAAAAAAAAAATGCTTTGCATAGAATATAGCATGATTAGTTTTAGATTTACAGGGTGGCACAAAAATATCCAGTTATATTTAGAGCTATTAATAAAAAATTGCTAGAATTGTACTTTCGTTCACGTTAAGCGTATTTAACACTTTCTAACAATTTTTAAGTGTGAATATGATTTCAGTTTTGTGTATCTGCCTGTCCGTGTGTCTGTCTGTCCGAGCTCTAACTCCCGTAAATATTTATGGAGTTTCTTGAAACTGATATATGTTTTTCATGTTCACTATCGGATGTTCCCTATTGAAAATGGAGTTTATACCTCTACTGGTTTGTGTACAGGGGCACCCGAAAGTATTTTAAAGCATTGTGTTCTATGAGAGGTATTTTTATAAACCATATTTTCTTACCTTTACTGTTGACATATCTCAATGAAATTGAAATATGTTATTCAAGTTCACTATTGGATTTTTTTTTTATATATAAAATGGAGGAAATACCACCATCGAATTATGTACAGGGACACTTAAAATTATTCCAAAGCAGTGCGTTCGATGAGAGATATTTCTATAAATCAAATTTTAATAACATTACTTTCCACGAAGTTTTAGGAAATTGAAATATGTTATTTATATGCACAAAAAAAATGCTTTGCATGGAATACAGCATGATTAGCATTAGATTTACAGGGTGACACAAAAATATCCATTTTATATTAAGAGCTATTAATAAAAAATTGCTAGAATTGTACTTTCGTTTACATTAAGCGTTTTTAACACTTTATAACATTTTTAAGTGTGAATATGATTTCAGTTTGTGTACCTGTCCATCTGTCTGTCTGTCTGTCTGCCCGCGCTCTAACTCCCGTAAATATTTGTGGAATTTCTCGAAACTGATATATTTTATTGAAGTTCACTATCGGATGTTCCATATTGAAAATGGAGTGAATATCCCTTCTGGTTTATGTACAGGGACACCCAAAAGCATTCGAAAGCATTGTGTACTATGAGTGTTTTTTTTTTTTTTTTTTTTTTTTTTTTATAAATATTTTCCGTATAGAATGTTCCCCATTTAAAATGACATTAATAGGTCCTGTATAACTAGTTTTTTTACAGGGACAAAAAAAAAAAAAAAAAAAAAAACCAATGCATGACGTTTTAGGGCAGAATTTTTTGAAAGTTATATTTAAAAATATTTCTACTGTAAAAATCATAAAAATATTGAAATGTACTGATAATATTCTAAAATAATGTTTTGTATAGAATATGATATGATTAACTTTTTGATTTACAGGGCTATACTAAAATATTCAGAGAGATCAAAAGCTGTAATTATAATCTAATGCCTGCATTTTCTTTTGTGTTAAGCCTTTTTAATATTTTCCAAAATGCCTAAGAGTAATTTTAAAATCAACTAGTCTATCTGTATCTTTTTCAGTCCTTCTGTCTGTTGTGTGATAACGTAGGCAAAGAATATTAAAAGTTATTCGATACAACAGTACAGTTGGAAAGTGTTACTAATCAATGCGTACTGCCTGATTTTTCTTTCTTGTTTTATTATTATTATTATTATTTTTTAAAGTTATTAAAGATTTACGTTAAAGGCATTTACACTAAAAGCACACGCGGTTTTATAGATTTATACTAAAAGCACTGTCGTTAAGGGCATGACCCCAATTTGTATGGGAAAACACAAAAGAAAATCCTGTGGTGACCACAACATACTAGTTTTATAAATTATGTTAATTTGTTACAAATATTCCATCTAAAAATTAGTAGGTTGTGGCCGTGACCATCAGAAAACTTTCTTCTATATTTTCTATACAAATTCGCGTGATGAATACTCGAACTGAGATTTTATACACAAGAAGACCCCACGCTAGTACGCTGCTTCAGTTAGGAGACCGAAGCCTCTTCCATATACAAAAAAAAAAAAAAAAAAAAGAAAAAAGAAAAAAATCCAGTTTAATTAGTACTTTTCTAAATGTTACCTTTTATTTTCACAATGGTTCGTTAAAAATAATTATTATTGTATACATTTATACGAAATTTTATCTTATACTGTCATATTAAAAAAAATCTGGAGTGACTCTACTCCTCAATCCTGTGAGGCGTTTAGACGCTATCACACTTTAACCCTTTCTGGCACACAGTAATTCTATTCATTTAAAATCAACTGCCACCGGAATTCAAGAACGATATTAGAAGACAAAAAAATAAATGAAGTTTTTCTTCTATGTTATAGAAGGAAAATACTCTAAAAAATTTCTGGGATGAATTTTTGCACTTGAAAATTAAAATTAAGTTTTGCAGGACCTGCAACACTGTGCCGGAAAGGGTTAAATAACTTGAGACCCTAATCCACAATGATAAAGAATTTTTCTTTGTGTCCCTGTAAAAAAAAAAAAAAAAAAAAAAAAACAAGATGCGATAGATTCTTCAAAATTCATACAGCTGGTGTGGCGGCGATCTATAACGTGTCTATAAATTTTCAACTCAATCGGATATGGGGTATAGACACTATAGCGCTTGAAAAATTCTTCAGCCAATAGGGCATAATGATAAAGAATTTTTCGTTGTGTTCCTGTAAAAAAACTCTGCATGTTATATTCACCAAAATCTATGCAGTTCGTGTAAAGGTGAACTATAATATGTATACAAATTTTCAGCTCAATTAAATAAGGTGTTTAGACACTGTCGCACTTTAAAGAATTTGGGCCCATAGGCCATAATGGATAAAAAAAATTTCTTTGTGTCCCTGTAAAAAAACTATAAGTGCTAGATTCACCAAAATTTCTACAGATTGTGAAACTGTGACCTAGCCTATAATTCACAATGTGTATTAATTTTTTGCGCAACTCAATGAGGCCTTTAGACGCTATTGCACTTTTAAAAATTTTGTCCCATAGACCATAATGGTAAAGACATTTTCTTTGTGTCCCTGTAAAAAACTATAAATGCTAGATTGACCAAAATAAATAGGATTCGTGCTAAGGTGATCTGTAACATACATACCAACTTTCAGTTCATTCGAACAAAGCGTTTAGACGCTATCGTACTCACTCACACACAAACACACACATACATCATCGTAGAAATAGCAAAATTGAGCTCATGGTACCTCAAAACGTATAAAAACATCAAAATCTCAAAGTTGGATTTTTGACACGAATACAATACTTTCCTTACATATGTACGTTCGGAAAGTAAAAATGAAAAAAAAAAAAAAAAAAAAAAAACGGGATGGTACTCTTTTCAAATAAATGGGTTAATCGAGCATGTCAAGAAGGAGTTTTTTTTTTCTTTTTAATCGACTTGAGTTAAAAATGTAATTCTTTGAGATAATTAGTAGCTTTTTATTTAAGCGAACTTGAATTATCGATATTTCTCGATACTTGAGTTATTTCTGCTCATTCAACCACTTGTCGCTGCAACGCATTTATTCAGTAGCACTCAAGTGCAACGGGCAACGCCATTGTAAAGTGAACCAGTTTATAAAAATTATTTGTATTAAAATCATTAATAAAATAAATAAATTACTCAAATACAATGAATAACTGAAGTTTGAGTGCATTATGTTAACTCATGCAGATGCAATTTCCGGAATTTAACTCAAGAAGAAAGGGCGCGTTCCTTCTACGTAAATGAGTGAAAATTCACTCAAGTTGAGTTATTTTCTTTCTTTCCTTTTTAAGAGAGTAATGCCAGCCGTTTAGGGTTTTGCACCAGAAGTTAGTAAGCGCTAACTTATGTCAAGGTGCAACTAGATATAAATTTATATGAAATTCTGTTCATTATTTCTTGAACTAGAGCAGCTGTAAAATTTTTATCATACACACATTTTGTAAAAATGATCAAACCGTGTTCAAGATATCTCAAAAGTGTGAAACCATTGGAAAACGGAAGTATAATATATTTAAAAATCCAATAATTTCTGCTACTGAATATAAGAGAAAATAAACAAGAAAAACTTTACAAGATTATTAAAAATCTGTAAATTATATGTACATTTACTTTACTTTAGACGTTTAGAGGATTATCTATACATTTTCTCTATGTCCTTTGTTTGAAAACCTTTTTCTTTTGTAGTATGCATTGCATCTTTGCAATAATTTAATAAATTTCCCAGGGCTGTTTTCGTCAATATTGAATTATTCCAAAGGTTTTTAACATATCAAGCGAAGGTTTGTAGGTGATTGTTTCAACTTTCATTTTTAACCGCGACCAAAAAGAGGGGTGTTATATAAGTTTGAACCCTTTTACTATTTCTGTGCATATGTGTGTTTGAGATTTGCAAGGGCCCCGGTCTTAGCTTGAGGACCGTTAAATAGGAGCCAATTTTCAAAAGGGTCGGACCGTAAAAACAGTTTAAATTTTATTATTATTTGATATTAATAATAACAAAAATTAATTTTATAATTAATAATAGAATTAATTATAAAACCTAAAGTGCATATAAGTATTCTGAAGTTCCAAAATCGTTCCTGAATAACACAAACATAAAATTAGAAAAAGACAGATCACACAAAGGTAAGTGAAGATTTTCATACTCTTAGTAAAGTCTTACCTTAGCGTATTAAGTGATGTAATTTTATTATCGAGGGCAATATCTAATGTTTCCCCAAAAACAGTTTTCAACAAAGTTGAAAAGTGTTTATAACTTCAGTTTGTCTGTCCGTTTGTCCGTTTGTAAATTATATATACTATTTAGTATTTGAGTTCATTATGGACTGTTTCCTATAGAGAAGGGGGGGGGGGGGTAAATACCATACCATCATTAGTTTATGTACAGGGACATCCGAAAGAATTCCACGGCACTGCCTTCTATGAGAAGAATTTTTATAAACCACTAGGGGGCTCTGCCCCGTGCTCGCTCCGCTCACCAACCCCCGAAGGAGGCTTCGTCTCCTCCCCGACTCACTTTACTTATTAACACATGCAGAACTCTGCCCGCCTATTCGCTGCTTTCTTTCACTGAAAAGGAATATTAATAGTGCATATTACAAGACAAAGGCAGAAAATTATTATGGAAATCTTCATATTCAATGTCAAATTGAAATATATAATATTTATATATATATATATTAATAGAAAGAAAATCATAGTATCTAGACCATTTTGCATTACAGCTTTAGTATATGACCCTTTTTATTTCTTTTTTACAACCTTAAATCCGGACCACGGTACCCCAGTTGGTAGAGCGTCGAGCTCGTAATTGGAAGATTGTGGGTTCGGTTCTCGAGCCGACCAAAGATCGTCGTGTACACTAATGGTGGTTGGTGCACTTAAAATATGTCGTGGCCACAATATCCTCCGTGTTCCCATTAAAATTCTACCTCTGGGAGCCACCGAAGCTGGGGATCTATCCCCATCGTCTAGGACCAAAACTGTGGTGGCACGTCTCCGGAACATCCGTAAGGGTGCGTCCCAGACCGTCGCCAATTATCCATAGCGCAGTATTGGTGCGACGTCAATCACAACCTACCTAATTATCTACCTACTTACAACCATGGCTCATATTTCAATTTTCCCGTGTAAGAAGATTAATTTTCTAAAAGTAGAGAAAAAAAAGCTTATATTTATTTTCTTTGTTTTTTGCATCCACCTCTGGGGATCACCAAAGCGGAGGGGGATCCCCTCCGTGAAGGTTCAAAATTGTGATGACATGTTCCCAGAACATCTCTACGGGTACGTCCCAGACCGTCACCAATTACCCATAGCGCAGTATTGGTGCGACGTTAAATCCAACCAACCTACCTACCTACGTACAACCATGGATCATATTTTAATTTTCTCGTGTAAAATGACTTCATGAAAGAAGAACAACGTCACTGGGAGAAACTTTTTTCAAAATGGCAAATAGAGTACCTTCATAAACTTGTCGTTTTTAGTTAATAACTTCTTTAATTAAAATGATAAAAATTTCTAAGCGGCTGAAATGTCTGCCTTGGAGTACTCGGAACAAATTGATACCTCTCATGACGCGAAGGACCCTGCCCTCCGTTAGATGCTGTCGCAGACAAAAAAATTTGACGCCAGTGACAGTAACTTTTTTTTTAATATATAGAGATATTGTTACACCTGTTTTTTGCGCCAATCATAATGAAATTGACATTTATTATTGATATTAAAAGAAAAAAAAATAGTGTGGTTAGCATTAAGATTTACAAGGCCACACAAAAATATTTAGATATATTAAGGGTTAGAATTGGAAACTGCTAAATTTGCATGTTCATTTATTTTTTTTTCTTTTAAGAATTTTAAACACTTTTAAGCAATGCTTAATAATGATTATGAATTCAGTCTATCTACCTGTTTGTCTGTCCGTGTTCTAACATCCGTATATATTTTAGAATTTATTTAAACTGTTATAGGTTATTCAAGCTCACTATGGAATCTTTTCCTATTTAAATTGGTGTAAATGGTACAAATAGTTTGTGTACAAGGACACCCAAAGAGATTACCAATGCATTGCACTCTATGAGAAGCATTTTTATAAATCGTATTTAAAAAACTTTATGATCATAATAAAGTTGACATTTATTAATTATATGGTTTAAAAAAAAAAAAAAAAAAAATCTATAGAATATATGCTTAGCGTTAATATTTACAGGGTCACACAAAAATATTCGGATGCATTAAGGATTAAAATTGGAAATTGCATTGTTTGTATTACGCATTTTTAACACTTTGCAGCAACATTTAATAGTAATTTTAAATTTAATTAATGTATCTGTCTGTCTTTCTGTCCGTATGCCTGTCCGTTGTGTAATTTCGTAGGCAAAGTACATTAAGCATTAAATGATGCAACGAAACAGTGCATTTGGAAAATGATAAAAATCTATGCAAGCCGCGAGATTTCTTTCTTTCTTTTTCTTTTCTTTTTTTTTTTTTGAGTAATTGTTCTTTTGAAGCAATTTATTACAATAAAAATATGCAAAAATTTTAAACGCAAAAGACATTTCTCTGATAGGAATATGCAGATTCGAGAAAAAAAAAAAAAAAAAGATTTTAAAACTCGCCATTTACATCATCGTAAATGATCATTATAAATTTTATTTATATTACATTAAAAAATTTATTTGCATAATGGATTGTACTATTTCCAAATTAGTACCATCCATTATGCAAAAAAAATTTTGTAATGTAACATAATCCATTAGGAATAGTTATGAATTTTTAAATAAACGGTTTAAAAGTATTTAATTAGAATACTGCAAAAACATATATTTTCCCTACTATATTTATAAGAATAAAGCAGTATTAGATTCGACTCTCGGTTTTCGAAAGATTTATACTTTTAAGAGGTCTAGAACATGATTTGATCGGTGCTAGAAAATATCGGTCTGTGTGCTTATGTGCATGACAAACTTTTGTGGTGGCTCTATATCGAGAACCAATGCATAAAATTTCGTAAAGTTTTAGTTACACTGCGAGGTTTGCATTACCGCAGACCCCATCTTAACATAATTGACGTAAGTGTCTAAGTAGAAATAGTACGAGACTCAAATTGAAATACAAATAAAGTTTTATTAGAGGATACTTGGTTGCCTAAAAAGCGACCAACACACCTCTAAATTTAACTTTATCTTTTGTCACCTTCTCGTCATCCTCGCGGTTTAAAAGACTGTGAACATACTGAAAGATTTTCTATTATTAATTGCCATCTTTTCTACAAATTATCTGTAAAAACTGACACATTGGCCCTTGGAAGATCGAACCCACAACCTACATGTTATTAGCCTGACGTTCTAACCAACGTGAGCTAATAGGCCACGGAAAGTCTTTTTACTTTTACGTATCCATCTCTAGAGACGAACATTTCAGAAATTTTTATATTTTAATTATTTAAAAAAAAAAAAAAAAAAAAAAAGTCAAAATCAAAATTTCGGGAATTAATCTCTCTTACCCGCATTTGTTTATCACAAACCACTTTTTCTTTCCAAAATAAATTCTATCGTCAGTCTGAAGGTTTAGCCATGGGTTCCCCTCTCTCCCCAATTCTCGCAGATATTTACATGCGCTATTTCGAAAGTAAGCTTTTTAAGAAAATATCCTTTCCGTTTTGGACCCGTTACGTTGACGACACCTTCACGCTTATCGACACATCTCATCACAATATTGAAAATATATAATAAATATATTGTCTTATAAATAAATATATTGTCTTAGAAACTTTAAATTCAATTGACAATAATATCCAATTTACATATGAAATTGAAAATAATGGCTCCCTTCCATTTCTTGATACCCTCGTCTCTCATTCTGTAAATGGATTTTCAACCACCGTCTATCGGAAAAATTTTGCTGTCTCCCTTCCTCCCCATGCGCGTTCATGTCACCCACCTAACCAAAAAATGGCTGCTTTCTATACTTTTGTAAACCGTGCACTTAATATTTGTTCAAATCCTATTTTATTAAAATCTGAAATTAAATACCTGAAAGCCATTGCAATTGACAGAGGTTATGACCCTTCCATTATAGACAAAGCTATCCAAAAATTACAACTCCCTCGTATTTCGTCTACTAAATCAGTCTCTTCTAATATGAGAATTGTCTTACCCTATTTTCCTAAATCCAGTCAAACCATAGCTAAAATTCTCAAACAATATGATTTTAAAATAATATTTTCGCCTTCCAATAAAC
Source organism: Salticus scenicus (assembly GCA_963930645.1). Classification (NCBI taxonomy): domain Eukaryota; kingdom Metazoa; phylum Arthropoda; class Arachnida; order Araneae; family Salticidae; genus Salticus; species Salticus scenicus. The sequence goes on from OZ005654.1 coordinate 137,668,026, forward strand.
TCACCTTTTCTCAGTTAAAAGATCCCATTGATATGCATAATTCTTGGGGCATTTCCACACTGCATTTCCTGTCAGTATGGTTTATCATATATTGGCCAAACTAAATGCAGTCTTAAATTTCGTCTAAAAGAACATATGAATTACGTCCGCAAACAAGAAACCAATAAATCGGCTATTTCTAAACATTGCTGGGAGGAAAAATCATAATTTTAAATTTAATTCAGCTAAAATAATTTTCAGATCTAAATCCATTCATGAACTCGATTTCTTTGAAGCTTTTCATATCTATAAAAATTTTAAAAACCTTGTAAATTGTGATTTCGCTGTTCCCTATTTGTCTGACTGTTGGAAATTTTATATTCAGTCCACATTTTCTTAATTTTTCTACTGTTTACACAGCTAACTTTCCTAAATTCCTATTGGCCACTCTCCCCACCTTTCCCGTAATTCTATTGGTTAAACTAAATCCGGCCCCTCTCCTATATATACGAGCACTTCTCCTGATTCAGAATCCTTTTTGCACTGAAGACGGTACGCTTTAGGCTACCGAAACAGCTGTATGCATTTGCAATATTTTTCTTTGGCGTTTCTGACGTAGTAGTTTATTCGGGTTTTAATATTCCAACGCCAAGTCTCCTGTTATTATTTATTATTATATATTAAAAAAGGTTATGGTTGTTTTTTTTACCCCATTTTTATATTTTCATATGCATGAGCAAATTTAATCTATAAAATATTTCTCTAACGTGGTCCAGTTACGATTAATTTTTTTAGTAACGATACGATAGTGACTTAATAAAATACGCGAGTATAAAAAATAATACAAAAACAATATTTAAGCACGCGGACTCAGTTCAGCGATCTAATAAAAAATTACGACATTTGTACGATGAGATCATTTTATATAAAAAAATGTATTTTTAAAGGTTGCATTTTTACAATCTTTGCAAGCGCCATTTTAAATCTAGCAATATTTTAATGATATAAAATCTGATCATAGTACAGCCTTAATATAGCTCCCCTTGTCCACTTTTGAATTTTTACCGCCAATTCAGAGAAAAATACATAATTTGTGTGATTATTAATTATTTAATTTATTTTTGCATAATTTTAAGTCTTTCGTGAATGATATTGGTTTGATTATCATTAGCATTTCATCTCACAATATTAATTTTTTCTAATAATAATTTGGCTTCTGAGGAATTAAAATTCGGTGGGAAATTTGGCTTATGAGTTTCAAATTTTAAAGGTAAATAAGAAAAGAAATAAATTGCGAAAGTTTGTTATTTTATATATTTTTTATTTTTCACGTGAAAGCATATTTCATGTTATGCTAAAAAATAAAATAATAAATAAATAAATGACTGGTAAAATTTTTTTTTTGGCAACAATTATAAATTTAAATGTCCAACGAGATAGGAGTGGATCGAGACAGCACATTTGCTCCTTTGAAATAGACATCTAAATTTTTAATTGTTGCCTTTATTTTTATTTTTTCAACCATAATATAAAATATGCTTTCACTTGAAAAAAGTAAAAAAAATAAAATAAAAAATAAAATATTAATATTTTCTTTTGACATTCAAATGCTTTAAAATGCTGATTAGATATTTTCTTTTGTAAGAAAGCCTCCTGCTACCTGAAACCCCCGTTATGAATTTAGACCCTTCCACTAAAAGTAAAGAAATAGAAAACGAAAGATGTAATTGGAAAACACGTAAACTTGAGTTGTATCATGCACGTATATACGCTTCGCGCACATAAATAAATAAATAAATATATATATATATATATATATATATATATATATATATATATATATATCACTGGACACTCCCTATCTCGTTGTGCATGAATCTGAGAGCGCATGTAACTCGTTTTCGAAGCCATCACTATCACGCACGTATGTTCGCTTCGCTCACATGAAAACCAAAAGAAAAACATCACTGGACACCCCAACCACGCTGTGCATGAATCTGAGAACGCATGTAACTCGTTTTCGAAGCCATAACTATCACGCACGTATGTTCGCTTTGCTCACATGAAAACCAAAAAAAAAAACAACACTGGACACCCCAATCACGCAGTGCATGAATCTGAGAACGCATGTAACTCGTTTTCGAAGCCATCACTATCACGCACGTATGTTCGCTACGCCCACATGAAAACCAAAAAAAACATCACTGGACACCCCAACCTCGCTGTGCATGAATTTGAGAACGCATGTAACGCGTTTTCGAAGCCATCACTATCACGCACGTATGTTCGCTTCGCTCACATGAAAACCAAAAAAAAAAACATCACTGGACACCCCTGTCTCGCTGTGCATGAATCTGAAAACGCATGTAACTTTTTTTCGCTGAAATCACTATCGCGCACACAACTTCCCCCCCCCCCCAAAAAAAAAAAAAAAATAAATAAATAAAATGGATACCCCTACCTTGATGTGTTTGAATCGCAAAAGTGCACGAAATTACGGTACTTACGTATTATCCGTAAGTACATGCATGAACAAATATGATATTTTATTTATTTATATTTTTTTTTAACGTGAAAGCATATTTTATTTTATGGTTGAAAAATTTAAAGACAACAATTAAAAATTTAGATGTCTATTTCAAAGGAGCAAATGTGCTATCTTGAGCCACTCCTAACGAGATAAGGATTAGCTTTCCGTGGTTCAAGATGAATCACGTGACATGCTCGAATAGGTTGCTGTGTTTGGCCCTTTATCGCTATTTTGACATTTAAAATATCAGTTCGACAAATTATCATTATTATTAGGTAACATGACAGTCCTATGACCGAAATAAATTGCTTTTAAAATAATTTTACACATATTTCACATTTTAATAAATAATAAAATACATTTTTTTTCATCGTTTCCCAACAAAGTTTAAAAGTGTTTATAAAACAAAATTTAAACTTTTAAAGAGCTAAATTTAACAACAAATAATAATTTTTCAACTATTTTTAAACATTTTGTCGGTTAAAGTTCAACTACACGAAATAAAAAAGAAGTAAAATCAAAATCAAAATGGTTTAGAACAAAAGAATATTAAACTACGTAAAGTAAACAAAAACATTGAAACCGTTGCCATAGAAATGTACTGAAAATGAGCTGTTACCAAGGGAACCACCGAATACGCAGGTGCAAGGAGAGCATGTCACAAGACTCATATCTTGGACCTTCTCAAGGGTTACCATTTATCACTCTACTTTATATACCTCGTTGGTCCAAATTTGAAGTTATTGCCAGGTAATTATTTTCATATTTTAATTAATTTTAAAAAATCTAATCAAAACTTCGTTACAAATAAGATACCAAATGAAAGGGGCTTTTTTTCTGAATCCGTCGGACTAAACAACTTATCGATCGGACAATTAGATTTTTTTAAATTAACTAAAGTATGGAAATTAGGTCGCAACTTGCTATATAGAAGAGTACGAACCGGAATCGTCATTACACTTGCAAACTATATACACTGATGGAAAAAAAAAAATCCCAACACCAAGAAAAAATTATTGTACAGTAATGAAATTTCAGCAATACATTTGTCTAGGTAACATATTTAATTGATTAAAGTTTCAAGATCACAGGTAGAGCCATTGGCGAGAAGAGCCGTTTCAAATGTGAAATGTTGGTACATTAGTAACCGGTGTAACCGCCAGAATTTTGAATGCAAGCATGCAAACGTGCATGCATTGTGTCGTACAGGTGTCGGATATCAGTTTGTGGGATGGAGTTCCATGCCTGTCAATGCAGGGACGGGTAATGCTGGTTGTGGATGACGCTGGAGTTGTCATCCAATGATGTCCCATACGTGCTCGATTGGAGAAAGATCTGGTGATCTAGCAGGCCAAGGCAACATGTCGACACTCTGTAGAGTATGTTGGGTTACAACAGCGGTATGAGGGCGAGCGTTATCCTGTTGGAAAACACCCCCTTGAATGCTGTTCATGAATGGCAGAACAACAGGTTGTATCACTAGACTGACGTATAAATTTGCAGTCAGGGTGCGTGGGATAACCACGAGAGTGCTCCTGCTGTCATACGAAATTGCTCCCCAAACCATAACTCCAGGAGTAGGCCCTGTGTGTCTAGGCCGCAGACAGGTCGCTAGCAGGCGTTCACCTGGCCTCCTTCTAACCAACACACGGCTATCACTGCGACCAAGGCAGAACCGGCTTTCATCAGAAAACACAACAGATCTCCACTCCGTCCTCCAATGAGCTCTAGCTTGACACCACTCACGTCGCAAACGGCAGTGGTTTGGAGTCAGTGGAATGCACGCTACAGGGCGTCTGGCTCGGAGCTGTCCTTGAAGTAACCGATTTGTAACAATTCGTTGTGTCACTGTGGTGCCAACTGCAGCTCGAATTTCAGCTGCAGACGCAGTACGATTAGCCACAGCCATACGCCGAACACGGCGGTCTTCCCTCTCAGTAGTGCCACGTGGCCGCCCGGAACCCGGTCTTCTTGTGGCAGTACCTTCCCTTGACCACTGCTGCCAACACTCATGCACAGTGGATACATTCCTGCCAAGTCTTTCTGCAATGTCGCGGAAAGAAAACCCACCTTCTCGTAGCTTTACTACACGACCTCGTTCAAACTCAGTGAGCTGTTGATAATGCCTTCTTCGTCTTCTTAGAGGCATCCTTGACTAACATTAACCCACTACGTCAAATCTCAACTGTAAATAACGATCACGAACCTTACAGCGCTTATTTAAAGCAAACCTCATTTGCATGTTCATAGTGTCGCTACTAGCGCCACACTCATGCGCGTAGCTCGAAATTTGAATCGACATCATCTTTCAGATGTATAAACACGCCTACCAAATTTCGTTTATCTAGCACAGCTCCTTTCTGGCGTTGGGATTTTTTTTTCCATCAGTGTATATAAAGACGATGGAGAAACAAATGAATAATAACATTTTTATCCATCCGCGTTTGTAATGATCGATAGATGGCGCTTTTTCAGCTCTTGTTGTTAGTAAATATTACAGCCACGTGTATCTATTTTTGTTCTTTTTGTTATTCTACTTAATATTCGTACTATAATTTCTTCGCCATTGCATCATGGAAAATTGATTGTTTTTGGAAAAAAATATTTCAGTTTATTCAAAGTTCGATCGGAAGTAGATATTTAATTGAAGCTGAACAAATATTAGTTTCAAATCATCTGATTAATTCTTTACTTCCATTAGCCGAAGCAACTAAAATTTTAAATTTGTCATTTGGAAATAAATGGAAGCTTAATTCTGGATTTCTTGGTCCTTTGGAGTTACACTGGAGCACCCAACAGTATGTGTTATCTTTTTTACCGGATTTATTCATTTTTATTCAATAAATATATGTGGAACTAAACATCGGCTAGCAATGGCGGCTTGATAAAGCCAAATAAAGCATGTTTATTGTAATTTCCCCTTAGCCCACCAGAGGGCGAGCATTTCATTACAATCGCGGATAGGCCTATGGAATTATTTACTTATTATTACTTTTTGGGGTATTTCACGTTATTGATAAATATGTTTTATTTTATTTTATTTATTTATTTATTTTTTAATAAAATATAAAGCAATCAAAAACTTGTGTAAAATATTACTTTTACAACTTTTCAGCTCTATTTTACTTCTCATTTTTTACCCTTTTTTTTTCCCCCCATTCAAAGCGTTTTACTGACAAAATCTTTATGGTGCATGCACAGGCGTTTTTTACCCACAATTCAAAAATTAATCAAAATTTTGAAATTTTCTATAGATATTTTAAGTTGGGTGAAGACCTGGTACAACTTCAGTATACACCCACAGCTGAATTTGGCGATTTTTCTTAGGCGCCGTTTTGAACGATAAAGATGTCGTTCTGGACTGTTTGCGATATAATATGGCAGCCTATATGTTGTTTATTTTAGATTTGTTATTTTATGTTTTATGATTTAGATTAGGATTTCATCATTTATCTATGATTTTTAGATTTATGATTTAGCCATAATCGCCAACAAAAAATCGCCAAATATCATTGTGGGTGTATACTGAAGTTGTTACGAAGACTTAAATTCCTGCCAAGTGCTGTTAAATTCCGTTCAGCGGTTCTCGCATGATACCCGGACAAAAATAGCGACATAGAGACACGACGACACACACACACAAACACAGGCAAAAATTTCTGAAGTAATTTTTGGCTTTCATGGTGTGTGAAACGTAAAGATATCGCAAAATTTTTTGATTCTGACAAATTTACAGACAAAAGTCTGATTTTATCAATATACACTAGCGAGCTTCGCCCACTAGCGGGTCAGTATTTTCAAATGAATCACTAACAGTAACTTTTAGTGTTAAGAAAAGAAATTAAAAAAAAAAAAATCATTACTGATTGGGGAAAACGTCGGCCCGGGTTCCCACTGCCTTCGGCAGCGCAATCCCATGCGCGCGCACAACTTAAGGGATACACGCGCGTATATCTTCCCTGACCCTTCGTGCCCCCTAAAAAAAAAATCATTTCTGATCGGGTAAAAACTCACACCGGGTCCCCACTGCCTACGGCAGTGCAGACCCATGCGCGGCACGTAAGAAGGTATACGTGCGCTGCGCGCACATATTCCTTCTCAAGTCAAATTTTTATTCTTAAGAAAAGAAAATTTAAAAAATCATTTCTCATCGGGTACAAAGACGACCGGGTCCCCACTGCCTTCGGCATCGCAGTCCCGTGCGAGCTGCGCGCGCCTATTCCTTCCCTGACCTTTCGTGCTGCCTAAAAAAAAAAAAAAAAAATCATTTCTGATCGGGTAAAAACTCATACCGGGTCCCCACTTCCTTCGGAAGCGCAGACCCATGCGCGCGCACGTGGGAAGGTATATGCGCGCTGCGCGCACATATTCCTCCTCGAATCAAATTTTTATTCTTAAAAGAAGAAAATAAAAAAAATCAATTCTCATTGGTTAAAAAGTCGTGACGGGTCCCCACTGCCTTCGGCAGCGCAGTCCCTCGCGCTACGCGCGCACAAGTTAGGGGACACGCGCGCGGTGCACGCCTATTTCTTTCCCACCCTTTCAGGCCCTCTTAATTAATCTACGTATACCAATTTTGAACGATCTAACTGAATTCGCTGAGATGCAAAAGAAAACGTAATCAGAAACCTCAAAACGTGTAAATCTGGTGAAAATTTTCGATAGTATAAAAGTACTTTAAAATATCTTTCGAATGATGTATTAAAAATAATTTAATCATAATTACAGATTGAAATATTGAAAATATTACAGCGCCATCTGACGGTAGAAATTTCTGTATGTCACTGCTCGATTCCAAATCAAAAAAACTTTCTAATGAGGTATTACTTATGAAATTATTTTAATTAGTAGCTGAGATACAAAAGAAAACTGATTCAGGACACCTCAAAACGTGTAAATCTGGTGCAAACTTTCGAAAATTTAAAAGAACTTTAAAATATCTTTCGAATGATGTATTAAAAATAATTTAATCATAATTAGAAATTGAAATTTGAAAATATTACAGCGCCATCTGACGGTAGAATGACGGTATTTCTGTATTCCACTGATCGATTCCAAATCAAAAAAGCTTTCTAATGATGTATTACTTTTGAAATTATTTTAATTAGTAGCTGAGATACAAAAGAAAACTGATTCAGGAGACCTCAAAACGTGTAAATCTGGTGAAATCTCGAATTCCATTTTCGATAATGTAAAAGTACTTTAAAATGTGTATCAACTCAACAAATCTTTCAAAGATGTATTACTTATGAAATTTTTTTAATTAATAACTGAGATACAAAAGAAAACCTAATCAGGAGACCTCAAAACGTGTAAATCAGGTGAAATCTCGAATTCCACTTTCGATAATGTAACTGTACTTTAAAATGTGTATCGAATGACGTATTAACAAAAAATGTAAACATAATTAGAATCTGAAATATTGAAATTTTAAAATATTACAGCGCCATGACACCTCAAAACATGTAAGTCAGGTGAAATTTTGAATTCCATTACCTACGATAGTCGGTTAATAGAAGTAAATCAAAAAACAAATATTTTTACCTTAAGTGAAAAAATTAAGTGTTGCTATAGAAAGTGGCATCCTCTTTCGAGACAGTTTAATTTGCAATTAAAACATAAAATTTTTGTTTATTGACCAAAATCGATGAAATTTTAACTGCAAGTTTGTTTTGTGGTGTTAATATTTGTATACTAAGTGTCGTGTGCGAAAGTAAAAAATTGAAGAAAATAGAAATTGGCAATTTTTTATCCTACTCAAAATACCTCTGATTCTCAATCAGTGGCAGCTGTTTTTTTTTTTTTTTTTTTTTTTTGCTTCCGTCCAGAAATGTTTCCTCTTTGAACGGGTTGTCATGGTGACGCAACGGACAGCTGCATGATTTGATTATGGAATTCATTTTGGAAGGAAGTTCGCCATTTTCAATGGTTTAATGCCTAAAATTAAAAAAATTATAACTCATTCAGTTTTTGAAAATTTCTCTCAATCTTTTGGGAAGTAAATTGTGGAAGCGAGATCTATATATAAAAAAAAAAAAAAAAAAAAGATTTATCTCTAAACGATTTTGAGTTATAAAATGTTTTGTGAAAAAATCGATGTTTCATAAAATCTAAAAATATGGATCGCTAATCCGTATTTTGTAAAAATGTTTATATGGTTCGAAAGAGGATTAAATGACCTTTCCAAATATACCAGTTGTTAAGAAAGGGAACAGTTACTCGGTCATGCAGGGCGTTTCAAAAAAGACAATAGAGAAAAAGAGAAATATTTGACCCTTTTTAAATTTTTTTTTTTTTTTTAATATAAAAAATCTGTATTTAAAAAAAAAAAAATTGTACCGTAAGAATCGGTAATAAATGCTCTTTCTTTTGGTACAGGTGTATTTCGATATCTCGAACCGTTCGAGCAGGATCGCTTTACAAAAACCCACAAAATTTTCTCTTTGCTTTTTCTTTTGAGATAGGCTGTTCTGTAACAAAATGGCAGTCGGCTGCGATTTTAAATCGTTTTTTGATTTGACATGGGTCAACATTTTAATTAATATCTCTGCTAATTAGGGTTACATTGTTTATCAAATTAGATCTTCCATGATATTTCATCATATTTGAGCAATAAGAACATTTGTAATATTTCTGATCCAAGGCTTATGCATACCAGATGGTGCAATATTATGAATCAGCATGGAAGACGAAGAGGAAATGCAATTTTTTGAAAGCAGGTCAGTGTGGCTGAAGATGCCCTGGTGCACAGTGGCGATAGATCTGCCAAGTGATGAATGCAGAGATACAATTTTAATTTTAATCAATTATTTACTTCATTAAGATTTAATGTTAATGGAAAGCTTTTTTTTTTTTTCTTTTCTTCTGAAAATTATCTGTCTTAAAAGTCTAGACATAACAGAAAGGTTATTCATAGATGATCTGTGTTATTCATGCTTTGAATGTTGTTTATGAGATATGGTAGAACAATCTGAGACTTGTTTCAGTAAATGGTTAGTAAAATTTCTCTTTTTTTTAAAAAATATTGGAGAGATTTTTTCTTTCTTTCTTTAAATCTTAGATTTTTTTTTTTTTTTTTTTTAACTTGAGCAATTGCTACTGATATATTCATGGACATTCATGGTACTGACATTCATGGAAAAACTTTAATGATCTATACTTTATTTTATTAAAAAAATTCTCTTTTACGGAATATTATGCCTAACAATTATTTAACAAATGTCAAAAAAAAAAAATAATAAATAAATAAATAAATAAATAAAAATTTGCAATTTATTAAAGCAATTAAAAAAAAATAAATAAATAATAATAAAAAAACCTTACTTTTTATTATTATTTTCATAACATAATATAGACAGATTCAATTGAAGTTATAAAAAATAAAATAATAAATAAAGAGTAATTTTGTATTAATTTGTTAGTTTATAATTTTAAATTAATAACATTTGTATTTACTTGAGAAATTTTCTACCACAAATAGTATAATTACAAAGTTTAATTAGTTTTTGTTCAGTGTAAATTTTTCTTTATTAAACATTTTATGTGTGAATTTTTAAAAGATTTATGAATGAAATAAAGAAGATTTACTAGATAATCAAAGAATGACAACAATTTAGGAAATTAAAACATCAACTTTATTATATTTCCTTCGTACATACACTATAGATAAAATGAACTTTTGAATTTATTGTATAAATAGATGATAAATATGCATAGAAACACCAAAATAAATATTACAAGCAATGCAAAAAAAACAAAAACTTGGTTAAGATAGATGCTGTATAATATGCAAATGCATAGTGTTCATAAATATACATTTCATAGGAATGTTTCCATGCATACATTTTTCATTAAAAAAATCATTTTTATAAAGATTTTGTATACACCATTTCTTGGAAAATATCATTTTCTGAAAAAAAAAAAAAATGTCACTGAGAGCAAATAAATGTTTAGATATATACAAGTTTGACATTTTGAAAAAATATGTTTTCTCTACATTAAAAAGAGAGATAAATTTTTTACAATGTCATCTTAGAAATAGTCTTTTCTGTAAAACAAAATATCAAGATAATTATGTAGCGTATATAAATTTTCATAGATGTTCATATGCAATGTAAATAAAGAAGTTCATCATTAAAGGTAGGAGGTTTAAAAAAAAAAAAAAAAAAAAAAAGCATCTAAAAATGAGCCAAAAATGTCTATTTTTTGTTTTTATTTTTCAATAGCTTCATCATTTTTGTAATGACCATGACTGCATGCATTAGATGATATTGTATCCATTAAAAATTTCTGATCATAAAAAGCTTGTTTTATTTTTCAATATTGTACTTAGTGTTTTTTTTTTTTTTTTTTTTTTGGTTATTGAATACTGTTTTATATTACTGTTTCTTAGTTTTCACAACATTTACCATAAAAAACGATATTTAGTTTTTTTAAAGAAGTTTTTTAAAATAGTTAATCACATCATTTCTTCTTTTATTGTTAAGCATGATATAACCTTTAAAGAAAGACATTTGCATAAAAGCTAATATTCTACGCATTTTTTTTTAATAATCAAACCTTGTTCTACACAGAAATTTTAAATTTAAATAATGTGCAATATAATTTTTTCAATTACAAAAATTAGGTACTATTTTTTTACAGGGAAAAATTTATTTTAGATTAAAACAGTCACATAGTTTTTGGCATGAGGGGATAATATTTCCCATGATAGCATTAAATATTGGTGGGCCAAGGGCAAATCATGATAATCATGTAACAAAGATGGATATTATTCAAAATCTACTTCTAAGAAATGACCGACATTTGAGTTTGGGCTTGTTTGTAATATGTCAAATTTTGATACAGTAAATTCTCGACTATTCAGCCATCCGTACTGTCTGGCCATGTAAAAAATGAAAAGTGTTGGATGCAATTGTGTGCTAGGTGGCGTATACTCAATTTTTGCTCACAGCAACACATGTAGCCAGCAAAATGAGAATTGTCGGCATGAAATGAGAATTTTCATGAATGCAAAATCTAAGTAGACCTCGGTGAATGGGAGGACTGATGAGGAAGCACAAGATAATTGAGGCAGCACTCCACTACGTCAGTCAGCAGGAGGAAGCGACGTTAGCTGATATCATCTGCTTGCGTAAATGGAGGAACACTGCATTGCGGAAGAGGGCTAAAAGGAAGAAAAAGTTATCTATTAAGGACTTTTTCAGAAATTAAGACTCTTATCCTACCCAAAACTTTTCACATCTGTTCAACCATTTATTAATAAACAGTAAAATAAGATTTAGCCTTTTTTTATGAATTAGGATTACATTTTTTGCTGATTTTGAAATTTTATGTACCTGTAAATATAAAATTTATCTTTAAATAAGCAGCATGTATTTTTAACATCATGGCAGGGAGGAGGCAAATAGATATTTATTGATCTCCATCCTATACAGTTTTTTTGTTATATGGCCTACCCTTCCCCCACATCAGGCCAGATAGTCGAGAGTTTATTGTATTTCATTGGCAGTAAACCAACAAAAGTTATTTTGTGGCTTTGTGTATCATAAAGGACATAAAGAAGTATTTATCATTCATAAGCAGTTTTTTTTACAGGTGAAATTTACTCAAGCGCTTGCATCAAATACATTTACTGGAAAAGATAGTTTTTGCTTAATTTTGGTTCACTATATATTGTGTATAAATGATATACATATCACATAGTGTACTTAAATTAGCACACTATGGAAGATACAGAACACAACTTGAAATACTCTTCCAATAGTTTCTAAGTAGAGCCTTAATATATCTGATTTCCTTTTTGTGGTTCCATACATGAAGAACAAGTTATTTTCATATCCTACTTTATATGAAACATGGTTTCATAAATTTGTAAAATATATATTCATTTTACCTACCAGAAATTTTGCTCATAGATATAATGTTCTTAATTGTCTTGCATATCCATGTACAAAAGCTATCTGTACGACTTTATTGACAAATTGTAAGTAGCATTTATAATAATACAGATTTAACATACTGAGTTTAGTTTCATGTTAGTGTATTTTTCGAGTTATGATAACATTTACACATACAGACACATAGATACACTGGCATACACACAGACCAACCTTTCAATACTTGATTTATGGCTACAGGGAGGTCTCAAAACATAAAATGATACATCAAAAATCAGTTTTGAAAATCGGACCTCAAAACAATACTTTCTTTACCATGCATTTGTAAGAGAAAATAAAAGTTTCTGAATATCTGAGTCACCTCCCCCAGGTTTTATCTAAATTAATAAATAACTGTACAAAGTTCAACTGAAATGGTTTACACACTTAATCCTGTAAAAGAATAGGTGGTACAAGATTTATTTCATTTTATTTATTTATTTTGAGGCGAAACAGGCATCTTTCAAAACTACAGTTTGAAACACACATACTTGGAAATATATATATTTATTAACAGGGCTGCAGAGGTGGTAGAAAAACTGACCTACTCTGAATTGGATTCCTAAAATATTAAAGAATCTGACTCCAACTACTTCATACATATCTCTCTATATATATATGAAAGATATAAAATATAATGGAAAAAAAAGAGGTAAGAAATAAATGAATATTTTTATATTTTAAATTATTGTTTTTACATTCTAGGGTATTCTTTTTAGATGGCAAAAATAATTAAAAGAAATTTCATATTAGATTATAAATTACTCTAAAAGTACAAAAAATAACGAATGGAAATTACAATCGCGATCATCATCATTTAAAAAGAAATAAACAAATTAATCATTTAAATATTTTGATATCTGGAAATATCTCATAAATAAATTTAATGAGCAGTAGAAAAATATCTGGGTGCCCGAAAGATTCAATTAAAAGAATAAAAGATTTATGATTCTAAATTAAGGGTTGATTACTTATGTCAAAAAGAAAGCAATAAATAATTGTATTAATGACTTGGCGAGTAAAGAGTCACTGGGGTTCCAGCAGGGCCGGCTCGACCATATAGGCAAACTAGGTGATGGCCTAGGGCACTCAAACTCGGGGACGGCACAAGCCAGGCAACAAAGACCTGCTTTATTTATTACCACCTAGCGGTGCTTTTGAATATATCTAGTTAAGTCTTGAAAACACAGTACTCATTAATCTCACTTGCGACTGTCCTGAAAAATGAATGAGAGGCCTATGACTGTTTGTCTGCTATATTGTGTGAAAATTTTAAACACTCCCAATCTTTGTCTAAAAAGGACAGAAATGCACAGGTCTACTGCTATAACCTGAAGACATTCATGGGGTTTTGTTGACGAGTTTAGTAAAAATGTATTAAATGGCTAAACCTCAAATTAACTTTCCATGGCCTCAAACCAATTAATTTTTCTTATGAAATGCCCTGAATAAGAGCGGCAAACAACTAGCTTGATTTAACAGTAATATTGATCGAATGAATAATTCATAGAACTTACAACATCAAACTGAGTTTTGAAAACAGTCTATCAAGTCTGTCCATCTAATGCTAGCAGCTTTATACTAGGTCTAAATGCCCCTGAGTCATCATTTAATGGTATTGTAGCTTGTCGGAATTATAAAGCTTTGACTTTCCTTTGAAGGGTCTAAATTTGCTATGCACATCATGTTTCCTGTCTTGAATCGTCCTTAGCACATCTTCTGTTATTTCTAAATACGTTCTTTGAATGTTATAATTTATTTCTAGAGATAGGGTGATGTGCTTTACGTCGCGCTGGTGCTACACTACCGCAATTGGCAAACTTTCATTTCTAGAAACTTTGCTTGAATTGCCTTTTCAACATTCACTTTCGTAAATTGTATTTTTTTCTCAAATTTTTCTCTCACTCGTTGTATTTTCTCTTGAATTTCCTTAATTTTGAAACATATCTCTTCTTACATGGCTTCTATTTTATCCTATAGTTCGTCTTGTCAGGCGTCATCTACTTTCTCAGTTAACGTCTCCCGGCTTTCATTTCTTCTTGTCTGGTTTTCATTTCATCTTGCGTTTCTGTCATCAGATTTTGTTCAGTTTTCAAATTATGTAACTGGTCAGTCAAAGACTGAGAGTTTGTTCATGCCTTCAGCCATGCTTCTAGTCAAACAATTCAGTGTATTTGCCTTACATTAGGCACCAAATATTTCGATATAGCGACTTTTTGTTTCATAAAGATAGTTCGTAAAGAAACATGTAGGTTCTAGTCAATGAATGCACTTTTTTCGATGCATATTTTTGAAAAAAAATTAAAAAACCACCAATTCAATAAATTTACCCAAAACAGGCCAATAAAAGTGACTGATTAACAAACATTCTCGAAACAATCCAATAAAGCAGTCATTTCTATCAGAAAAGTAAAGTAAATAGCGTTAATTACACTACAGAGCAGGTATTTCACTTATTCAGGAACAATGATCAAATGCTTGAAGCACAATCTCTAAGAGACGACCAATCAGAACGACTGACTGATAACAACTGACTTCTCGAAGGTTATTTGCCTGCTTTTACACACTTGACCGAATCTGGCAAAACAAAACCACTTAATTCTATGTTAGAATCTGACTAAAATTTCCAGTACTCAGCCTCTATTGAAGGTAGAGCTTTGAAACGTCGGAAACCCTAAAGTACCATTTTACACCAAACTGAAATAATTCTAGCTCAGCTAAAATAGATGTCATTTTCATTAGAAAATTTACGTGGCTAGGGATACAATAATGGAAATAATATGGGAAGTAAACGCAGCAAAATTAAAAAAGGATTTTAGATAAAAATCACATGCTTTTATTGTTTTCTGCAGATCACATACGCTAAATATTGTGGTTAATAATGTAGCTAAATGTTGTAACGGCTAAATCTTTTTTCACTTATAGATGCAAAATTTTTAAATATATACGTGTGTGCATGTATGTATATGTATTTCTCTGTTTCAATTTCATTGAGATGTCCTACTTGTTTGCCTCTGAAACCACTGAGAGTCTGAATGATACAAAGTGCGAGTGTCAGATTGGTGCCTTGCAAAAATTGCTATATGAACTATCTGATGTGCATGAAGCGCTCATGAATATTTACAAGAACAAAACTCTGAGAGGTTCATCTAGATCTCATTCGCGAATCGAGACTCAGTCATTTGCTAAAAAAGATTGCAGAATTCAAGCTTTTTTCATCTCTTGCTGCATGGTACAATTTTTGCTTAAAATTAATTTGGTCAATAAACTTCATCAAACAAGACATTGGCTTAAACGCTGCTACGAATGCACGACAAAAACAAAAACCTTTCTGGAAAGTTGTAAAAGTTATTTGGGGCTTGACGTTTGGGGAGACGTTTTAAAAAAATCTAAGATTTCGGCATCATTTTCATCAGAGGCAGAGCCAGCTCACTTGTGAAAAATGAAAAAGCAATTTAATTATGAGTCAGCAGATAAGTCTATATGTGATGTTAAACATCATTTTAAAAATAATTTTGATGATGCAGCAACAAATTTAGTTGATGAAAGGTTCAAACAGACAGATAAATCATGTTTTCTGATGCCTACCTAATGATTATGATACCAAAATAAAACTTCCAAAGTGATTTTGGAACTCTAAAAAGATTAAGAGAATCTATAAATCACAGAGATTCACGATGTTATACAACAGACTTATGTAACAAATTTGATAAATAAAAATGTTGTTGTCCCTTCCTCTGTCTGTGGCCAATGGAGAACGCAGTTTTATAATGACTCAAGAAATAATTGTAAGACTGTCAACATTATCAATAGAGTAAGAACAATTGATGTGAAGTGTATTTATTGGAGATAAGTGTCGCAAATTTTGGTGTGCAAGTTTGTTTTAGGATTCTGACACATGAAACTTCATTGTCATTGGAGTATATTAATCGTTGTGAAACCAGCCTTACAAACACACTTAACCACAGTTCATCCTAAAGATATCCCTTTCCTCCTCAAGGTGTCCTAGAAATGTCCTAGAAAGAAAATGTGTCTGTAGGGACAATTAATTTTCTGACCTTTTAGAACTCTATTGGCAGACATGGAGATCTTGCCTATGAATATTATGTGAGAAATACCGAGCTGGTTATCAGCCAGGGTGGTTCAGTGGTACAGCATCCGCACATTAAGCAGAGCGCCCAGGTTCAATGACTGGCTCTGGTATTTTTCACATAGTTGGCATAAAAATCAACCTGACACTACAAACTTTCTAAAAAAAAAATTTTTTTTTTTTCCTGCTTAAAAAGGAAATTAGTCACCAAAAACAAATTTCTTGCAATAAATTCTTTTGAATTCTTAGAAAGCATCTATCTATTAGCTTTCTGATAAATTTAAAATGATGTATTTTAGAAAGAGTGAGATTTAAAGTCAAAATTTTTCCTTTTACAAGACCCAGGGTTGCCGAGTTTTTTTTTTTTTTTTTTTTTTTTTTTTTTTTTATAGTTGATGGTTTTATCCAGATTTAACCATGGCTTTAACTGTCATGTGAAAAACCTGTTTTTGACAGGTTTTGATTGAAATTGTAAATAAAATTCTATGCAAGATGCATTCTAAAACCGTTTATTTCAACAAATTTATATCTGTAGTTTATTATATTTTTCTAATTTTTGGTTTTGAACCTTTAAGTAAACTTCAGAACAACTTTAGACACAAAAAACCATATATCTCAACAAAAATTTGAAACAAAGGTTTTTTTTTTTTTTTCTCAACAAGATTCTTTGAAAGGACTAAATAATTTTAGGTCATTATAAATAACAAGAAATTAACAATGGCAAATACATTAATAAAATAATATGTGCCAATTCCTTTAATTACAGAAAAAAAAAAAAAAAAAAATCTGGGGTGACACCACTCCACTTTCTGAACATTAAGTAACTAATGGTTGCATAAATAAAGAGAAGTCTTTAAATAAACAAAAGAAGAAAATATAATAGGGTGTTTGAGTATTTTCCACCATATAATATGTTGTTTAATTTAATGTTAATTGTCTTTTAAATAATTTGAGCCCATAGATCATAATAAAGAATTTTTCGTTGTGTCCTTCAAAAATCTGTAAAATTCGACAAAATTTATACACAGTTCATGTGATGATGGTGACCTATAAAATGCATATAATTTTCAGCTCAATCAGAAAAGGCATTTAGACACTATCACACTTTAAATAATTTGAGACCATAAGATAATTTTTTTGTTCTGTCTCTGTAAAAAAAACTATAAGTGCTAGATTCATGAAAATCTATACAGTTCATGCTGTGGTGACCTATAATAAGTATATAAATTTTCATCTCCATCCAATAAGATATTGTAACGCTATTACACTTTAAATAATTTGAGCCCATAGAGCATAATGATAAAGAATTTTCTTTGTGTCTCTGTAAAAAAAAAAAAAAAAAAAAAAAAAAAAAAAAGTGCTAGATTTATGAAAAACAATAGGGTTCGTACTACAAGGACCTGTAGCATACATACCAATTTTCAGCTCATTTGAACAAAGCATTTAGATGCTATCATGTTCACACACACATCACTGTAAAAATAGCAAAAATGAACTCAAGGGACTTCAAAACGTGTAGAAACACCAAAATCCGAAAGTCAGATTTTTGACAACATTACAATACTTTCCTAACATACAAGAAGAAAGTAATAAGAGTAATTAGAAAGTAATAATGTATTTCAATTGCATGCAGTTACTTTTAGATTTAAGTCCTATTCTAGGTTCATTTATTTCCTCTCTAGAGCAAGCAATAACAAAATATTAAATTTGAAGCCTGCTGTGTTATAAGACTTTTTCTTAATTTAGAATGGATTAACATAAAATTGGAAAACATCTTTGACACTGAACTGAACAGCTGAGATGCATTATCACACAGACATACATAATATGCTAAGGTAAAATTTGTAATCAGAATCATCTGTTATCTAAAATATTATATTTTTAATTTTTAATATTTCATTTTAGAGCTAACAGTTACGAAAAATATTCTTAGTTCATGTTTTGCACTTTTAGCTTTAAAATGAAAAATTAAATTTTGGAAAAAAAAGTACTAATTTAACTTTTGTGAACTTTCTGAATGAAAACTGAATTAAAAGAAAAAAATTAGTGAGGCTCTACTCAACTTTTCAAACATTTAGTAGTTAGTTATCAGGAGTAAAAACAAATTTTATTCATCAAATATTAATCCAGAAAATAAAAGTGAAACAGACAATAGGGTGCATGAACAAAACAGTACAAGATGGGCATATAAATGAGGGTAATTTTCAAATTCAGCATCCTCGAAGACAAAGTTTACCAATTGGGGGGGGAGCAGCTGAAATTTATTTATTATTATTATTATTTATTTTATATATCAAGACCAGTGTAACAACCAACAGTTTATCCTGAGACATTAATTTAGAACTTGTAATTGTATTTTTTGCAAATTATACAGTATTTATATTTAAATTGTTATTTATGCCATATTTACATACAAGTCAAATATTTAGGAGCTTAAAATCCGGTCATTGATATTGTGTCTTTTTTACTTAAAAAATAAATAAATAAATAAATAAACATGACACTAAGGAATTTAAATTAATGTTTTATGATTAATAACATTATTTGTGATTGTGACACACAGAATAATTAAATAATAAAAAATGTAAATAGTACTTTGAAAAGTGCAATTAATAGTTTTAACATATTTTGCTATTTTTTCTTGACAAAAAATATGAATCATAATATACATTTTAATTATAATTACAAAAAACTATTTATAATATGTAATTTATGATTTACGCAATTTGTAGCTTGATTTAAAATAAACCACTGCTAATGAGATTATTTCATAAGGTTTTTAACACAAACCAGTTTTTGCAGTTAATAACCCAACCCTGACAAGACCTATAACAGTGCCATCTGGAGGTAAAAAAAATTGCCAAATATAAATTTAATAACCGCAATAGACATATATATGTTTTTAAAAAATCTGATTAAAAAAAAATATATATATATATATATATATATTTATATTTAATCTTTTATGTGCAATATTATTTACATATACCATATATGATTGCCAATCACATCAGCAGAGTGAATATCAAGAAGAAAAGGCAGTTATTTTTGCTTTGAATGATATTTTGAAAAAGATATGTAAATTTTAATATAGATGTTTAGTAAAAAATGCAGAAAACAAAGAAAAATTGAAATCAAATAGTAGAATACAGGAAATATGGGGAAATTTTGTGACTATAGGAAAAATGTAAATAATTATAAAATATAAGTCATTTTTCATGATTTTAAAAAATATATAGGAACATTTAGCCCTGCTTCATGTGATATTGAAGTTTAAGCACAAAAAAACTGCTCTATTCATGTTTGGTACAGAATTTTCAATAATGTGCTGATTAACCATTTATATTAAAAATGTTAATATTATATAATATTCAAAATTACATTGTGACAATTATAAAGTTCATGTACTGCAGACAAAAATTAAGTTTTAAGTATTAGAAAGAAGCAAAAATTAAAGGTTAATATTTTTTTAAATTTAAATTATTATTCAAATGATTTTTAATATTTAAATTACCTTGTATATAAGAGTAGAATATCTACTTTCTAACAAGAAAAGAATTTTGATAGTTAAGAGAGTTGTTCTTTAAATCCCCACCACCCCCAAGATTAATATCACATGAGATTTTCTACCGAAAGAGTAAAAATTAATATCCCAAGCACCAGATTTATATAACAGAATTAATATTAACATGCTGAAATATATATAAATTTTTTCCATTTCTATCAATATACAGCAAGACTCATAAGTAAAGGGATGTACAACAGCATCATTTAAATGCAATGACAATTTATTAATACAGATAAGGCATTCATGTCCAAGAAGACGTAAGTACATTAGAACTAGAAATTGTTTCAAGATCTGTAAATAATTTCTCAGAAATAACAAATATAAATACTTTATGATACAGAAATAAAAGTAACAACAGATTAAATCTTTTCAAAGAGTAGATAATAATTATCAATAACAAAAACAACAGTAGATATATGCATTATCTGATAACAAAATAAATCTTATCAAAAAATAAATAATATCTACCAACAACAAAATTAATAGTAGATATATGTGTTATCTATATGACAAAATAAATCTTAAAAAATAGGTAATATTTATCATCAACAAAAGCAACAGTAGATATATGTCTTATCTGATAACAAAATAAATATTTTTAAACAATAAATATCAACAACAAAACTAGTAGAAGATATATGTGTTATCTGATACCAAAATAAATCTTTTAAAAAATAAATAATGTTTATCAACGACAAAAATAATAGTAGACATGCATTATCTATCTGATAACAAAATAAAAATAAATAAATAAATAAATAATATCTATCAACAACAAAAACAGAAGTAAATATGTGCTAGCTATCTGATAAAAAAATAAATCTTTTCAAAAAATAAATATCAACAATAAAACTAATAGTAGATATATGTGTAATCTGATAACAAAATAAATCGTAAAAAATAAAATAAATAATGTCCATCAACAACAAAAATAATAGTAGATATATGTGTTATCTATCTGATAACAAAATAAATCTTTAAAAAATAATATCTATCAACAACAAAAATAGTAGTAGATATGTGCTAGCTATCTCATATAAAAAAAAAAAAAAAAAAAAAAAATCTTTTCAAAAAATAAATAATATCTACCAACAAAAATAACTGTAGATATTGTGCTAACTATCTGATTTAAAAAAAAAAAAAAAAAAAAATTCAAAAAATAAATAATATTTATTAATAACAAAAATAACAGTAAATATATGCGTTATCTGACAACAACAACAACAAAAAAAAAAATATGACAAAATGAAATCCAAAAAAATAATGTGATTTATAAAGAATCTGCATCTCTTAAAAACTGTAAAAATAGATCCTTTGATTGATTCTTTTTCCTCCACATTTCAACTGTCGATTCTTTATCTAAAGTTGGATTCTGAAAAAGTCAAACAGAATGAATAAATTAAAAATATTTGGGGAAGGGGGAATGACAAATTTAAAAATATTTTGAAAAAATAAATTTATATTTTATTTTCCGATGGATTTAAAATTAATCCAAATGTATATATAAATTTAAAACATTAAAATAAAAAATTAATCAAAAACTTATTTGGTTTATGAATTAACGTTGTGTATATGTGTATCTACAAAATGTTATTTCAAAAATACAGAAACAGTATGAGAAACATTTAAGCCGTATAATGAATACATCCCAATGGCTGAAAAAAAAGTGGATCTTTGTTTTAATTACAAAATCATCATCATATTTATACAGTCAATCAGGTGTCCTGCGCATGTAAGATAAACTTGACTGCTTTCGACCCCCAATCCAACCATAACTAGCAATAAAGTATTGTTAAAGTGATATATAATAAACTGCATTAAAATTTCATTGCACAAAACACTGTAATAACATTGAACAAAAATTTCAGAAAATTAAATTTTATACAAAATATTATAAGTATATATGTCTTAATCATAAACAGAACTTTAGTTTATCGACAATATAAAAAAATTTCAAATGCATTAAAACTTTTAAATAATCCATTGTTTGAAATGAAATATTTCAATAGTATATAAAAAAATTGTATCTATATCTATGCAACTAGTCACAATATGGAAGAAAAAAAAAAGAAAAAAAAAAAACTAGTATGATGTGGCCATCACATAACTTTCTTCTATATTTACACAAAATTCATTGAATACAAATTATTTATTAAACTATTTTCCATTATAAATGCTGACGATTTTTAGCTGACATAATTATATTATCACTAAACGTCGAAAGATGTCAATTTTTTGCAAATCAGAAATGTATATTTTTTTTTTCAGTTTTCTTTCGTTAAAAGATAAAAAAAATCAATAACTTTGTTTTAAATTATCACAGATCTATAGATCAACCATTCGTTTTAAAGGTATTAACGAGATCTTTCAAAAGATACCCATATTGAAAATTTACTCCCCCAGGGGGAAAAGTGATGCTCCCACATGCACAAAATTTTTTTCTTAGTTAACTACTACTATTATCAATAATTCATATTAATTTTACAATCACACGATTAAAATAACTCCTTATGTACATTTATACTAAATTTTGTCCTATACTGCCATGTTAGAAATCTAGTAAAAAAATGTGATAACAGCACCACCTGTTGAGCAATTGTTCCACAAATCTAATCAGCCCCAGTTTATGTCAGGGTCCAACTAAATATCAAGTTTGGTTAAATTTCGTTTATTGGTTTGTGAGATGCAGCGTCCACAAAATTTGTGATACAATCACACAGACAGACATTTTCTAAAAACTGTCAAATCGTGTTCAGGACATCCCAAAACGTGTAAATCCATCAAAAACTGGAATTCGAATATTTTCACGAATCCAATACTTTCTCCATATATACATATAGAAGAAAATAAAAATGAATTGCTAGAATAATGTGATCTGGAATGTTTGACCAGACTGAATCTGACCTCATTTGCAGCCATACAAAATATGAAGTATAAACTTTTTTGTGTAATAAAAATCATCTGTTGAGGATTTCTGGAGAAAAGACATTTTACATCATCCAGTTGATCAGAAAATTATATAAAAATAAGAAGTCTGTTGTAAGCAATTACAAAATAAGAAATCTGAAGATGCAGAAAGCAAAAGCGAATAAAAAGAAATTATTCAATATCCTCAACAGGAAGCTTTATCAAAAAAGCTTGCAACAAAAAAGAGAATAATACAGTTCAACTGCAACAATTAACTTTATTGCAAGTCAGCATAAGAATGGCAAAAAAAAAAAAATAATAATAAATAATAATAAATAAATAATAAAAACTACTGAACAAAGGTATGAAGCAAACTTGAAATTTCCTAAATTTTAAGAAAAAAGTGTTCAAAGCAATTCAATTGCCAAAATCTTCTGAATGAGAATGGAAATTCCCAATAAAGAACACAAGCCAAATTAGAAAATAAAAAAGATGTTAAAAAAAAAAAAAAAAAAAAAAAAAATGTTCGAAAATCAAAAAAAATAAATGGCAAAAAGTACAAATAGGTATCAATCAACGATATGTTTGATAATTAAAAGCAAAAAGTTTAAATGAAATAATTAAAATAAATAATTTTGGAACTTTTAATTTTTTTATTCTGCATTATTTATAAGAGAGTATTAAATGTTTATTGCATGAAGGTTGTTCGTTAACTTCATGTAAAAGCATTATATGGCATCACTATTTAGAAAAACTGCATTAAGTTTGATTACTATGCATTCTTGATAACCAATATGAAGTCTAATATTGTAATAAAGAACTTATTTGTGGATTTTTTTTTTTTTTTTTTTTTTTTTTTTTAAGTATAACTTAGTGTGGAATTTTTCAAAGGATGAAACAAAGTGAGCTTAGAATTATGATGAAACAATTATTAAAAAAAGAAAAAGAAAAACTGCTAAAACAAAATTAAAACTGGATAACACCATAAGGAGACTGCTCCTTCCTTAAGAACCTTTTATAAATGGTTGGAAAATTTTCATTGTGGACATATGAACATGAGTGATGTTGATTGTCCTGGGTGCCTTGCTGAAGTCCTGACTCCAGAAGTAACTGAAAAAAATTCCCGACATCATTTTGAAAGACTGGAGGTTAAAGGTATGTGAAATTGCAGAGACTGCTGACATTTCCTGAAATATGTATATATTTTTCCAGATCACTTTTAAAAAGAATATTGGTAATATATTATGTAACCAGACAGGTGATATCCCCTGCTCTCACAGCACAGAATCGTTTTAGCCTGATATTAACTTTCTAACCTCTATACCCTTTTAAATAAGACATGATGAGTTAATTATTGGTACCATTTTTTTTTTTTTTTTTATACTTTTGCAAGAATGTAGTGTCATACAAGATATTGTATGACACTATGTTACAATCCATCATAATAGCATGAGTTTTTCCACATTTTTGCAGTACTTTACATAAACTGAATAAAGCAAAGCAAGAAATACGTAGTAGACAAAAGAAAATATTTTTTTTTTTTTTTTTTTTTTAGAATTTCAATAAAAATCTTCATTTTTCATGAGATTTCTCTGAAATTTGGAACCAAAATCTTAATTTCCTGAGTATTACAGGTTTTCTCCTGAGGCGAATGAACACAGACACATTAAAACATTTTAATAAAACCTTATGTTAAGGAAGTTGGTTGCCATAATTCTTTCAACATGGCAGGAACCTTTGCCATTATCAGCAACTATTCAAAAAGTATCTTCGATGAAACTAACTTGATTTATTCAATTAGACTTCTTCGTTAATAGGTAGCGCCATGTTAGATCTAGGTTGTTCGCTGGGGCTGGCTTAATTACATTTCAAGATGTCGGGTCTGTGAGAATTGCTTTGTTTTGTGGTTAATAGTATATTTGACAGAATTACAACTGCCTTAACCAAAATAAATCACGAAGAAAATATAAAAATCGATTTTGAAAAAATTAAAAACTGACAAGTTACAAAAAACAACAATATGTTATTAATCACAAAACAAAAGAAATTCTTACTGACTTAATATCTTGCAATGAATCAGCAGGCAACTTAGATCTAACAAACGTGATGCCAGCTATTAAGTAAGAAGTCAAAGTGAAGAAATCAAGTAAGTTTTATCGAAGACGAAGACACTCACAGAGTAGCCACCAATGATGACTGGGGCCCCTCTGTTAAAAGGACTACAGCAACCAACTTTTTAAAGTAGGGTTTTCTTAAAATGTTTTAAAGCATAACTCTAATTTCTCTATAGTTATCTTTAACTTAATATGAATATCAGTTGAGTTTTTCTATAGAACTTAATGCAATTATTAAATTGAAAAAATTTTTAATTGTAAAGAGATGTCAAAGATGATCTTAAAAAAACAATTGCCTGTTAGAAAATTGTAGTGATCGTATTCGTATTTATCAAGTCTTGCACCTGGATTAAGGTTTTGACATTGACAAATAATTTTTTTGCACCCAGCTTTTAAAATCCTACTATAAACATCTCCCTAGACACTAAGAGTTTTATACAGTTAAGCATTAAATGTAAATAAAGGAGATTCTTACATTTCCATCTTCAAGGTCAACATCTCTTTTTCGTACACTCTTCTTCTGATTAAAGGAATGGCAAATTTCACAGTAGGCTAAATGCCATTCTTCGACAATGCTTAAAGGTAAATTTGTTTCTTTAGAGATTTGGTCCAGAGTATAATCATAAACCCATAAATATGTATACAGTAAAATACTGGGCAAAGGGTAATCTCTGCTCTCAAGCCACGATCCATTCCTAGCTGAAATATGTGGTGGATCAGTTGTACATTCCTAAAAATAAAAATGATGCGCATGTAATAAATTACATTAAATCTATGATCAGGTAATTCTTTTCTCCTGTCAGTAATATTTTTGATAATTTTATCATCAATTACAGTAACTGAATAACTTATATAAAAAGTTAAAAATTTAATAAATTATATAAAAATAAATAATGCAGTTAATTGTTTTTAAAACAAAAAAGAAATAAAATAATAAAATAAATAAAAGTAAAATAAAAATGGAATCACTTTAGTGAGCAATATAAATTTAGGGTCATGTCTCCAGTTATGGCCACTTTCACAAATTTTATTATGTATCTAAGCTTGAAAGTATGCTAGCCAATCAAATTTCAGCTTTCAACAAAGCTGGGACTGTTTACTTTATGTGGGCTGTGATTGGCTGATCATAACATGTGACAGCAAGTTGTGGAATTCTTGTTTGTAGCTTGTCAGCATTCTGAGAAAGATTTCTTAACAATTTCCTTAAGCATCATCCATTTGCATCAACTTCAATCCATACAATTTATTTAATAATTGGAAATTTTTACAGCATTTAAAGGTAAGATAGAACTTTATTCTTTCATTTTTTTCAGTTATAATAAGTGTTACTTTTAAATTTTACAAGTAAATAGAGTGGCCATTACTGGTGTCTATTTCAAAACAGTTTTCCAGTTCTGGCCACAGAAGTGGCCATAACTGGGTTATATGGGATACTAGTTTTGGCCACTATTTGTTTATAATATTTATATTCACATTTCTTTGCACTAAAATTAATTATTAAGAGTTATTTCTAAGAGAGGTATTAGTATTGGAAAGTCAATATTAGGGTTAAATTACTGCATATTTATTAAATGATGAAAATATTTTCATGTGATATAAGTAGGCCTAATGAATAAAAATTTAAACTTTTCAAGAAATTGCACATCCAGTTATAAAATTATATTTGTTTATCTATGCTAGACAGTAAATAAAACTTAGACATAAATGTAAAAGTTTTTAAAATATCAATTATATATATAAATATTTTTTAGAGGAATGCTAAACATGATATGTGTTGGAACTAAAAGAAAACTTTAATATTAATTTAATTTTTTCCCGCGTTAAAAATCAGAAGTTTATTATTCCAACAAGTAAAACTCGGTTGCCTACCAGACGACTATAGCAGGCTCTTTGAAAACTTGAAACTTATTTATATTTCAAAGAATATATACATTTCATTTTACTTTTATTTTTCTAGTGGAGAAATTATTCCAGTAAACCAAAATATCCATACAAAAGGTAAACTGGTACCTTGACCAGAGATGTGGACGGCAGCAGAGAAAATATCACTTTTCAATCACAAAGAAATTCACTATTTCCACAGTTCACATTTTTTAATCCGTTCAGACACACAAAAAACTATTTACACTTTATACATAATTTAAACATAAATTGGTTTAGGACCTATTTTTTGGCCCGTTATTTCTTCTGAAAAACTACATCATAAAATTTCACAAGTGACATTCAAATCAAAAAACTCACTACCCATTTTTTACATCTTACATCTCCTTTTTCAGAAGCAAAAGCGCCCTCTATTGTGGACTTTCTGAAATAATTTTACCTTTTTCTCAACACTCCCACCTTGATTCATCGGCAGGTGAATCAACCAAAATGAAAAAAATAGTTATACATGAAACATATAGATATGTGGAAAAAAGAACACAAATGCAATTAATTAAAATATAAAAATTTTGTCAGAAGTGAATGTTCAAAGTTTTTTAGTCCTATCGGATAGGAGTTCTAACTATTCGACTACTCCTGGTCATTTTTGTCTTAAGATGTTGTTTTGTCTTGGGCAAAACTTTATTCAATGTCTCGGGATCATTAGGTACAACTTCAGTGTCCTGTGATTGAATTTTCATGATAGGATCACCTTTTGAACACACTTCCAATGGGAACACCTTTTGTACTGGCCGTACCAAGGTCCCACTCTTGACTCTCAGCTTGACAACTCTTACACGGCCATCTTTTCCAGGATAGACTTGTTGTATTACGGCTAGTGGCCAATTTAGTCGTTTCTGATTATCAATTTGGATGATCACCACATCACCTACTTTCAAGTCTTTATTATCTTTACCAGCCTTCTGGATCAACTGGCTTAGGTATTCTTTACGGAATCTATTCCTGAATTGCTGTCTCACTTCTTGACAATAGGCATGTCTTGAAAGCAGCTTTTTTCGGTCCAAATAGTCTAAATCTGGAGTACCCGATTCCTTCAAGTCAGAAAGAAAATCGAATGGCTTTAAAGGTTTGAAATCACCCAAATCATTGGATATATAAGTAAGTGGGCGATTGTTTAAAACAGCCTCGACATCACACGGAACAGTAAGTAACTCTTCATATGTCAATATAGACCTTCCCATTACACGAAGAAACAAATCTTTAGTGGAGCGAATTAAGCGCTCCCACCACGCAGCGGTGGGCGGAATGAATTTCCACTCTATCGGATGTAGTGGATCATGACATATCTTTTCCCATTCAATTGTTCTTAAAGCTGCAGCAGTACCAGTAAAGTTAGTGCCGTTATCCGAGTATATCACAGAAGGACGACCTCTACAGGCGATGAACCGCCGTAATGCTTGTATAAAAGATTGCGAACTCATGGTTGACAACAGTTCCAGGTGCACTGCACGATATACGGCGCATGTAAAAAGTATTACCCACGATTTTGTCCTATTTCTTAAAAATAGGGGACCGCAGACATCAATTCCAGTAACTTCAAATACCGATGCATCTTTAACTCTGTCTTCTGGCAGATGTGTAGGGGCTGTTGCTGTGGCTTTACTCATAAAGCGTCTGCACACAACGCATTTTCTTATTACTGACTTTACAGTATGTCTTGCAGATATTATCCAGAACTCCTCTCTGAGCATACTCAACAGTGTCTGAACACCAGCATGTGAATTGTGGGTATGTAATTCCCATATCAGGCACTCTACGACATGGTGTTTAGGTGGTAGTAAAATCGGAAACCTGAATTCATAAGTGTCTTCTCTTTCGATTATTTTAGTTTTGACTCTAATAAGCTTATTTTCATCAATGACTGTGATAAGACCCCTAATGGACTCTCCAGTCACTGGAAAACTCTCCACTTGAATAATAGAAAAAAGTTTCAATTTTGATTTTTGGAACTCTGAAGCAGATAGGAATGGCTGGCCATTCAGTGCTCCCCCTCGACAACTCTGAATAAATCTCATTACCCAACCTAAAACTCGCACCATTTTAGAGAATTTAGAAAATTTCTTATACCATTTATCACCGACCTCTGTTGTGACATTAGTATTTACGCTTAAGTCAATAACTCTCTTTCTTTTAATTTCTGCTGCAACTGACTCCTCGTCTGGCAAAACTTCAGAGTCAGGCCATGATTCAGGAGGAAGTCTCAGAAATTCGGGTCCCTCCCACCAATCACATTGCAACAAATGTTTAGGCGTACAGCCACGGGAGGCTAAGTCAGCGGGATTCAATTTGCCTGGTATATGTCGCCCGCATTCTCCTTTCGACAAACTTAAGATCTCTTTTACTCTGTTATTCACGAATACACCCCAACTCTCATCTCGTTGTATCCAACAAAGTGCCACAGTGGCATCTGTCCAGTAAAAGGTTGGAACGTCAGTTAAGAACAGGGCTGCACTTACATATTTTGCCAAACGTGCACCCAAAACACAAGCTAATAATTCTAATCGTGGTATTGTTATCCTTTTCAATGGCGACACGCGTGTTTTTGCTGCAACAAATTTCACAGATACATTTTTGTCACTTTTACTTCGCAAATAAATAACCGTGGCATATGCCCTTTGGCTGGCATCGCAAAAAACGTGCATTGACCACGAATCTTTGTTCCCATAACCTATTCTACGAGGCAATTTAAGCTGAGAAATACCAGAGAGTTCTCTATACCATTTTAAGAATCGATTTTTCAGGTCATCTGGTAGAGGTAAATCCCAATTTGTTTTAGTTGCCCAGGCCTCTTGAAGTATTAATTTCCCAGGTAACATTACTGGTGCAATAAAACCCAGCGGATCAAAAACAGAGTGAATTAAGGAAAGTAATTTTCTTTTTGACAAATCTTCTACGCTAATATCATTTTTGACTGGAATGAAAAGTTTGTCCTCTCTGCGGTCCCATTGTAGACCTAAAACCGGTGAGACCGTATCGCAAGGGTTATCTAATAACTCATTTCCACTTGTTGGACCAAATGTCCAAAGACGCAGTTCCATTTTGGCCTCTGCCATAATCTCAGTTGATTGACTCATAAATAATTCTAATTCTTCTTTATTATCAACTGAGGTCACACAGTTGTCGACATAAAATGAATCAGCTAACTTTTTCGCCACACTTTCATATTTTGGTGCGACGTTTGACAAATGATGTGAAATGACTGATGCCAGTAGGTATGGGCTACTAGTTACCCCAAAAACCACTCTTTTATGCCGAAATTCTTTAATTTTGTTATTTACCCACCAAAGAAATTTCAAATAATTTTGATCTTCCCTCTGTATGCCAATCTGCAAAAATGCTCGTCTTATATCGGAAGTTACGCCAATCGATTTTTCTCTAAAACGCATTAAAATAGCTGGGATTTCTTCTACTAGGTTAGGACCTTTCATCAAATAATCATTTAGAGAAAATGAACTACCCGATTTACATGAGGCATCGAAAACTGGTCTAATTTTGGTGGTTAGACTATCTACTTTGATAACTGGATGATGTGGCAGATAATGTCCTACTTTAATATTTTCAGATTCTGGAATCATCTCCACAACATCTTCAGAAAGCCACTCACTAAATACCTTATCATACTCATTAAAACTATTTAATTTTCTCAATTTTCGCGTGGTGGAAAATAATCTCTTTTCTGCAATATGCCTGTTAGATGGAAGGTCAACTGGGAAATTTTGGACCCAAGGTAAACTCACGCAATATCTACCATCTTCGGCTCGGTGAAGATTCTTCAAAAATTGTTCCTGTGCCAACTGATCTTCTATATCCTTAGAAAAGGTCTGCGCCTCATCCCTAATACCGATGGATTCTAAATCCCACATATCAGAAACTTTCATATTTTGAACAAGGAGGTTGGTCACTAGCATGGACTGGGTACCCTCAAAATTTTGGACACGGAAATTATTCTGTTCCCCACACAAAGTCCACCCTAATTTGGTATTAATAGCTGTCAGACCTTTCTTTAATTGAACTACTTCACCAGTGAGAATTTGTCCATAAATATCACTTCCTATTAGAATCTCAATTTCAGGATAATCATCGCCTATATCTGAAATCCAAATTTTATGCCTTTTTAATTCCCCCAATAACGGACCTTTAGATATACGTGGTATTGTACCGCAAATAGTATCTTGTTCGAGAAAATTGAACCGACGTTCATTACTTCTCCCAACGGGTCTAAGTCTCATACTATATCTATTATGACTTTTTGATTCAGTTCTAGCTCCCCCAAACAGCGTATGAGTTAAATTCTCAGTAGAAATAATTTTCAAATTTAAGGCTTCGGCTGTGGATCTTAAAACATAAGATCTCTGCGATCCACAATCTAAGAGACACCTAACCTTTTTTCTCAGACCACCTGAGACTACTTCAACTATTAATGTCATAAGAATGACCTCTTTCATACATGAAGGAGTAGACACAGTACTCTGTACAGCAATTGACCCTTTTTCACTAACTATTGTCTCTCCTTATTCTCTGGAGCCTCCGGGCATAAAATTATGGGATGAGAACGCTTACAAAGACGACACTGAATAAATTGTTTACATTGCTTCGCAAAATGACCCGATTTAAGGCAACATAGGCAGCATTTTAACTCTTTTAATTTATTAAATTTCTCTTTTAAAGATAAAGACCGAGCTTTGAAACATTCTTTACTTTCATGATTTTTTCCGCAAAAGACACATGATAACTCCTTAGTCGCTACCAAACCAGCAGCACTCGCAATAGATTTTTTATTTTTGAATTTAATCTCTTTAGGCCGCTCTTCACGCGAGGGTGTCGTAACCTCGAACCCAGAACGCGCGAGTTTAACTCTTTGTTCACCCTCGACTTCTTTACGCAAAAACTCCAAGAGATTTGAGAGACGGGATCCCTCATTACTAAATAGCCTCTGCCATACCCTAATCATCTCAGTGGATAAACAAGACTCAACCATGGGATATAGCCAAGCACCATTGGAGTCTGGGCTTATGCCCAATGACTCGAGAGCTCGGAGGTGGGACTCAATTTTGTCAAACAGTGACACCAGAGATAGCTTATCTTTGCCCTGTGAGCGTACATTTTGAATAATTAATTTCAGTAACTCTCTCACATAAATTTCAGTTAAAATTTCCTTATTTCCGAAACGCTCCTCAAATGCCGCAATAGCTTTCGGATAATTTTCCTCTGTTAATGGGTAACTTTCAATTAACTCACACGCCCTAGTTCCGGGTAACATAGATTGCGTTAAATAATGGAATTTATCGACGGCATCAAGATCCTTATCTTCGTGAATTTTTTTGAACTGACCCTGTGGTGGTACTTTTTATTTTATTTAATAATGGATAGAGGTTGCCTTTAATTTAAAACAAAATATGTTAACAAATTGGGATCGTATGAAATAATGATGAATTACCCTAGGCTTCGATCTGATCATACATGGGTACATACCAAGTATAAGATAAATTCAATTTTTACTTTTTTAAGATATTTTAAAGTTTAGAATAAAACATACCCAGTCTTGAAAAAAAAGGAAAGGCAGTCTTCAATTCCAATTTAATAGTATTTATTAAGATTAATTTGCTTTCCCACTTGAAGAATGCAGAATCCGGACAACTGTTATAAATCTCAAATCTCTAATACATAGCCATGCTTGTTTAAAATAAATTCAAGATACTTCACAAAATATTTATATAAAAAAATCATCTCCGGTCACTGTCACAATTTAGTTTCAAGTCATAATAACCGTGTGGGACCACATATATAAAAATAACGGTAAAATATAATGTAGGGACGTAGGTGCCCGGCCATTCTTCTCTACCCCAAGGTGGAACACCAACTCACTGATTTTTAAATTTCAAAAATCGCTCCTAAAGAAAAAACAGGTCTGCACAACTAAAATCACGGATACGCGATTTGGATTCGTTAATCGGACTTCAAAAGTAACCAATTAAACAGTACGCGCACGCAAGAGAAACAATCGCCGATTCTCCCGTTGACAAGTGTCGCGGGAAGCAAACTTTACAGGGTGCGTTGAGCCAGGAACGAACGGTTGCGATGAGATGCCTGCAAAACGATGTATTTTGGCATAGGAATTAAACAAGAGGTGATGTATTTACATCACATATCCCCACATGACCAATTACAAAAAATTTTATGGCACTGGAAACATGAACCGTATATGGTGAAATTGTGAACAGAGCCAGAGACGGTTTTTGTTGACAAAAGACATAAAACTTTTTGTGAATAAATTGTATAAAAGAATAATATAAAAAAAAAAAAAATTCAGAAACATTACTAAATATAACATATATATCAATTACTTTACAACTAAAAGAAACTTATCGTTATTACACATACGAACTTGTTATAAGAAGAAATAATATAATCATAATATCAACAAAAAAAAAAATCACTGAACACATGAGCTTGTTATTTGAAAACACTCACGTGAGAAAAAAAAAAATTTCTTTTTTTCTTTTCTTTCAATTTCTCCTTAAAGGAAATCATGCGAATGACAATAACATGGCTCATAAAATTAAATAATCTCAATTGTTATAGAAAAATAAGATACACATAAAATATAAACGTAATATCTTAAATGTAAACACAGCACATGAAAATAGATATCTATTAATATATATAAGTATGAATATAAACATGAAATCATATTACACAAGTGACATGTCATGAAAGAAATATTATATTTGTTACCAGTAACATAAGAATTGTTTATAAAATAAATAGCAATATATTTGGGCCCAATTATTACATGTGAGAAAGCCCCTTGGAAATAGATCAAGAAAATATTAAACGAAATTAAAACCCAATTAAAATAATAACCCTAAAATGAAAATAAAAGAATGTACTTTACAAATAAAAAAAAAAAATGCTATTTCCAATTGACTTGCTACTATTACACAATTATTTTCACATATATATATCTATATCTGAATAATACTCTAAAAAAAAATATATACATATATGAATGAGGAATTATTTAACAGAAGTGTGGTACAGCAAAATCCAACCATCTAACACATTGAACACTTTCTTTCTTTCTTTTTTTTTTTTTTTTTTTAATTTTTGTATACTTTACTATGATAATCTTGAGATATTAATATTATATTTTCAAAAATTAACTCTTTTATAAAACATAATTTACTGGCTGTGACTCTCCAAGAGTACTCCCAACCAGGTTGATCAGTCCTATTCTGAAGCACTCCGGAAAGACACAGAAAGCAAAAAAAAATATTTATATATATATATATTGTTAAAGATTACTATTTTTTATTCCTGGGCCTCAGGTTGTACCTGGGGGCCGAGCTATCTGGTATACAAGTGTTATTTTTCTTGTTGACAATAGGAGCAGGAGATTGACTATTTTCTAGAACTGGTAATTTATTGTTTGTAAGCAGAGAATTTGTATTGTCTTGTATAAGATATTGTTTCCTTTTTGGGACAATTAAAAGTCTATCGATATTAATGTGGAACGGTTTTGCTGTAACACTTTCATACTCTTTAATTTGAACCAGCACCTTAGAAATTACTTTAGTGACAATAAAAGGCCCGATAAACCTTGCTTTGAAAGTGTCTCGTGTTTTCATGTAAACAAAGTCGCCCGTCTTGAACACTCTGAGGGAAGCCCTCTGGTGCTGTCTTTGATTTCTGTAATTTTGAGCATCCTTCATATTTCTATGTACCTTTTCATAAACTCTATTTAGCGACTTCATGTATTGATAATACTTAAAGGGGAATTCCATATTTGACATTTCATGCAATTCACATACATCAAATATATTAGAAACTGACCTACCAAAATGTAAAAATGCTGGTGAATACCCCGTTGATGAATGTATAGAAGTGTTGTATATACTTTTATGTATCATCAAGGCTTGTTTGAAGTTGAAGCCTTCACCTGCTAATGAAGCAATAGATGATTTGATGCTAGTATTTATTCTTTCAGAAGATCCTTGCGTCTGTGGATGTGCAGACGAAGCATGAACAAGGCTTATTTTCATGGTTTTGGTGAAATGGTTGAAAATATCTGCTGTAAACTGAGGTCCAAGGTCAGACATTAATGCAGCAGGACGTCCATATGATGTGATATATTTTGTTAGGGAGTCTACAACAGACTGTGCCGTGGGTTTTTTAATTGGAAAAAGTTCTAAGAATTTGGAGAAAAGATCAAAACAGGTAAGTACAAACATTTTGTTGGAGAATGGTCCAACAAAATCCATTGATACCAGTTCACCAGGTTTATTTGGAATGAACATTTCCTGTAAGGGAGCTGCAGGAATTTTGTGAGGCTTATTTCTGATACACAGTTTACAAGAAAGCACGTAATTTTTGGTATCTCTGTATATTCCTCTCCAGTAATATGACTTCAGGATTTTACGGTATGTATTATAAATACCAAAATGTGGCATATGAGCTATCTTTAAAATTTTAGGTTTTAGTGAATTTGGTACAAGAATCTTGGAGGAATTACTATCTTGTTTGCTATTAAATTTTCTTCTTATCATCAATAGACCTGTATCTGGATGAATGAAATAATTTTTGAATTTCTGTTTTGGATTTTCAGACGTAATATTTTGTACTATTTTCAATAAATTATCATCATGTTTTTGTTCAATAAATAAAGTATCTTGTGAAACTTGTAGTTCTGGGTCATTATTTTTTCTATTAGTTAGGTTTAGGTTGCTGTGATTTATATTGTGCAACTGTATGCTGGGTGAATTGGATGATACAGGTAAGATGTTTTCATCATTTATTAATTCTGGATTTGTTGTCAAATTTTGGGTGGATTCTGAAAAGTCATCACGTGAAAAATAATCTGCTAGAACATTAGATTGACCTTTAATGTATTGAAATGTAAAATCATATGTGTACAACTCTATTAGCCATTTTGTAGCAAGATCTACAGGTGAAGTAGTACTGCGATAGAATTCTATGGGTTTGCTATCACTTAAAATTGTAAATTGTCTATTATATAAGTAGAACCTGAATGCTTGAACTGATTTAACAATTGCCATAAGTTCTTTCTTGAGTGCCGGATAGTGCTTCTCAGAATTAGAAAGTGTTTTGCTGAAATAGCTAACTGGTTGTAATACATTGTTGCATTCTTGCAACAGAACCCCAGCTATAGCTACATTGCTAGCATCGGTATTCAGGAAGAAAGGCTTGTCAAAATCAGGTAAATTTAGAAATGGTTTAGTAAAAAATATCTTTTGAATTTTCTGAAAAACTTCTGTGTGTTGATGTGTCCATTTAAACGGGATCTTCGTTGAAGTTAACTGTGTTAGTTGATCGACTAGTTTTGCATAATTTGGAAGAATTTTTCTGTAAAAACCACATAAACCCAAAAATCTCTTTAAATGTTTTCTTGTTTTGGGAGTTGGAAATGCTGTTATTTTGGTGATGTTTGATGATATGGGACTTATAGTATGGTCTTGTATATGAAATCCAAGGTAATCAATAGCCTCCTTAAAAAATTGGGATTTCTTCGGAGATAAGGTGATGTTATACTTTAGTAAAATTTTGAAAAGTTGAGTCAGTTTTTCTAACATTTCTGGAAATGAATTGCTACCTACAATGATATCGTCCTGGTATGCAAAGATACCAAGACATTTTGTTTCTTCAATTATCGCATCAATCAACATTTGGAAACTGCTTGCTGCAGATCTTAGTCCAAACATTAAACGACTAAATGAATAGGTCCCCCACTGAGTTGTGAATGATAACCTTTTTCTGAACTTCTTTGGGAGATGTATTTGATGATATGCAGACGGGAAGTCCAGCGTGGTGAAGTATTTATACTTTGAAATGTTATTAATGATATAATCAATTCGGGGCAATGGATACGATGAACTCCTTATCATGGCATTGATGAGTCGCAGATCAAGGGCTAGGCGAAAAGATGGCTTTTCATCAGGAGATGTGGGTTTTTTCTTCACAGCAAGCATGGGACACGCCCATTCAGAAATGCTCCTTTCAATGATGCCAGCCTCTACTAGAGCATCAATCTGTTTCTTTATCTCCTCCTGCATAGCTTCAGGAACTGGATAAGGCAACGTTCTTACAGGAACATCACTTGTGAATTGTATATGCGGGGTCACATGGTCAGTGTGTCCCAGTGATTTAAGTGATGAGGAAAAAACCACTTGATGCTCCATAAGCAATTTCTGGATAGTCAATCTTTCTTTGGTAGACAAATGGTGTAAGGAAAAATTATCAATACTAAATTCAGATTTTCGGAGTTGAATGATCTCATCCGATGCTTGAATCAGATTAACTTGTGCTCTGGGCTCTTGTTTAATTTCCTCTATTTCTTCAATTTGGTGAATTATTCCAAGCTTGGTACCTTTATTTAAATGTTGATCTACTTTAGAATAATTTGTTAACGGAACTGAAAATGACATTACTTCAATATTTTTACTATGTGAACCCTCTTCAAGGTTGACAATTGCAGTGTACAAACCTATACCTTTGTTTTTATTCAGTGTGGGAATAAAGATTACCTGTTTATCAGCATATATTTGTTTGCACATAACAAAGACATAAACTGTTTGTAGCGGTGGAATGATCACTTTGTTTTTGAGTGTACATTTATTAACTTCATCTTGACAGTCAAATTGAGAATTTTTATCGTTTACGAAAGTAGGATTAGAGGTAGAAGTACTGGTCTCAAGAATAGCGGGTAAATTTTGGAGGCAATTAATTTTGGATTCAGGAATCTCATACTCATCTTCAGGAATTGTGCTATAAATGTCAACATGACAATCGTTAACAGCAAAAACATTAACTTTTGAATCCATAAGATTAATTTTTTCCTTTACTCGTCGGCTAAGCGAAATAAATTCATCAGAATATTCCTCACAAGCTATAACTTCCGTTTCCAGATCCTCATTGGAAGTTTTCCCTTTTATCAATAAATCCAGTAATTCCGAATCGTGAACCTTTAATTCACTTACTGCTGTTTGTAACTTTACAAATTTATCTTCTAAAACGGACCTATCGGGTTGTTCCCTCTCTAACTCTTCTTTTATGACATTAGCCGTTCTAGTAAAAGCAGTACGTGCAATGGCACGTTTCTTCTTCAATAACTCAACACTCATTTTTTATTTACTGAATGTCCTAAAATGCCTAACACAAATTTTAAATTTAAACTAAAATGTTCTTAAAACTCTAATATTTTTTAACTCAAACTTCAAATAGTTTAAACTGTAACTCAAATTTAAACCTTAACTAAATTATTTAAGAACAAAACTCAGTTTAATTTAAAACAAAACTCAAATTTTAAAACCATAACTAAATTATCCAAGAACAAAACTTAATTTAATTCAAAACCAAAACTCAAATAGCAATTGAATGATTTAAAATTAAAACTCAATATTAAATCATGATATGAATGATATAATACTGGTATTGGTAGTAATAAGCATATTTAGATCTATCTAATATACAGGCATGAAAGAATTCCTCCTAAAAGAGGAATTACACATTTTTGAAAGTAATTGTTGGACATTCTCTCAATTCATGCAAAACTGCAAAGAATTTTTTGGAGGTATATAGGAGGGGG
The DNA here is from genome assembly GCA_963930645.1 of Salticus scenicus. NCBI lineage: Eukaryota > Metazoa > Arthropoda > Arachnida > Araneae > Salticidae > Salticus > Salticus scenicus. Next base: position 137,706,695 of record OZ005654.1, read on the forward strand.
GAGGGGGAGGTCTAAAAAAATGTAATCCTCATAATCAACCTACAAAACTAATAAAGATGGCTGTTATTTATAACTAGAGATGTACAATTCTGGTAGTTAATATATTCTTTAGTTGTATTATCCATTTTAAAAACATATAGTATAACTAAAATAAAATATACCTTTCTTCCATAGGCCTACTTTAGTTGTCATGGCAACAAAGATACCTAAAAGTCGGTTTCAGTACTCCCCAACAAAAGTTAGTAAAGCTCTACAAGCTATCGATGACGGGATGAAGGTGTCTACAGCTAGCAAGGTATTCAAAGTTCCTCGCACAACTCTTCGAAATAAAGTTTCTGGGAAATCTCCAATTATTTCTAAAGCCTGTGGTCCAGATTCTGTGTTGGGAGCTCAGACAGAACAACTTTTAGTTAACTGGATATTGGAATGTGGAAAAATGGGGTTTCCTGTAAATAAAGAAGGTCTTCTCCTATCTGTACAGAAGTTGCTGAATAAGAGTAGTAATACTGATTTAAAAACACCATTTATCGAGAATAAACCAGGTAAAAAATGGTACTATTCATTTTTGAGGAGACACCCAATTATCGCGCGAAAACGAACAGAGTATGTCAATAAGGCAAGGGGTGCTGTTACAGAGGAAAAAATCCGTAGATGGTTCGATGAAGTAATAGTTTCCTTAGGAGAGAATTCTGAGGTATTAAATGATCCGAAAAGAGTGTTCAACATGGACGAAACATGTTTCTCAATGGCACCAAAGGGAAATCTTGTCCTTGGTGAGCGTGGTCATCATTTATATGAGGAAACAATGAATTCTGACAAAGAAAACATCACCACTCTCTTTACAGTTAATGATGTTGGTGATTTTGCTCCACCTCTAACCCTGTACAAATATGAAAGGATTCCAGCAGCAATTGCTAGAGCTGCTCCAGCTAATTGGGGTATTGGTAAAACAGAAAATGGTTGGATGACAGCAGAAAGTTTCTTTGAATATATAACCAATGTTTTTGACCCTTTTCTTAGAGAGTTTGGGGTCTCCCGTCCTGTTATAGTATTCCTGGATGGACACCGTTCACACCTTACTTTACATCTCAGTCGTTATTGCATAAAAAATCAAATAATAGTAGTTGCATTGTTGTTTCACCGTTTTCTGTCTGATTATCTTAAACCTTTTACATTGAATTCCCAGTTTAGTATACTTTCTGCTTATAGCTTTCTTGATGATTTAAAACAAAATAATGTTCCCTCTGATAGTTTAATGATTTCACTTGATGTTGTTTCTCTGTTTACATCTATTCCTATCCCTTATGCTTGTGATATTATTCGAAAAATTTGCAATAACATTTCTTTCAACAATTATTTAGGTACTGATACTTTAATTGAACTTATTTCTTTTTGTTTAACTTCCTACTGTTTTAGCTATAATAATTCTTATTATCAACAAATTAATGGCACTGCTATGGGCTCCCCCATTTCAGTTAGAATTGCAGAAATAGTTATGCAGTTTATTGAAAATCAAATTAATTCTGATTTACATGAAAAAATTTATTTTTGGTGTAGATATGTGGACGATATATTTATAATCACTGATAATCAGCATGTTTCTGATATTCTTAATTATGCTAATTCTGTTAATCCTTCAATTCAATTTACCTTAGAACAAGAAAAAGATTATAAACTCCCTTTCTTAGATATTTTAATTGAGCGTTCACCTTCTGATACTTATTCTAAATTTATTACTTCTGTTTATAGGAAACCTACATTTTCCGGCCAGTATTTAAATTTTAATTCAACTAACCCTTCTTCACATAAATCTGATGTTTTCCATACCTTACTTCACCGCGCAAAATTATATTGCAGTACCGATGAGCTTTCCCAGTTGGAATTGAAAAGGATTTTTTCGGACTTAAAGCGTAATAATTATCCCTCTCGCTGGCTTAAAAGAAAATTAAAAGAGTGTGACTTTAATAAGGATAATCATGAAACTAATTTTAACTAAAATTTCATGAAACTAATTTTAACTAAACAATATTTTAACTTATTTCGGAACATTACAAAACCCTTCTTTTTACACACACCCTGTGACAGAATATTTTTATGCTTTCTGCGACAAACCTTGTTTGTGCAAACCTTTTCTGCAAGACAATATTGATATATTTTCTTAATTTACGTATAATATGTACATACAAAGATATCAGTATTATTTATAGATTGTTGAAAAATTCTTAAATATAAGACACAAGTTTCTATTTTCTACTGGAATTTAGGAATATCTATTTTTTAAGAGCAAATTTTTCTGCAAGAGACAATTCCTTTCCTGCAACAATGTCGCTGTTTCGCCTAAATTCTGACACAGGGGATAAAAGGAGTTGTATACATATTAAAATACTAAATTTAATTTTTATATGGTCCCTTCTATCATATGACTTATATTTATAAAAATGTTATTCACCTTACATATCCACATATAACCATCTATGGACTGATTATTTGCTTCATACTTCATTCTATTATTACATTTTGGACAAAACAGTGCTTTTGGAATTAGACCTTTGATTTTTAACCATTCTAAACTCTTTTCTGGAGAAACACAGATATTCTGGAGTAACTGAATTAAGGTAGTTTTTTTTCTGTTTCTCTTTTTGCCATGGGTATCTAATTTTTTTAAAGCTTCATCATTTTGAGTACTAGTAACAGTCACTGAAAATGAAACAAATTGAATTAAGATTTCTAAATCAAACAATTAAAAAATATAATAATAATAAATAATAATAATACTTTCTTACGAGTTAAACTATACAAATAATAACAAGTATAGGGATTAGCAATTTCTAAATCAATACACACTTATTTAAAAAATTTACTCTTTTGGATCACAAGGTGTGTTTAAAAATATAAGCATGAAAACAAACACTTAAAAATATTCAAGTACAGCATTTAAAAATTTCCATATCTTTCAGTTTATGTTTTTTTTTTTTTTTTTCCCTCCCATAAAAACAAGGAGGGAGAGAGGGGGGAGATTTTAATTAAATTTGAAGACAGTTCAAAAACACAGCTGTTACTATACAACATAATATGCTAAAATATCTATATATAATCTTGTACTAAATTTTAGCATAAAAAGCATTTTACAATTTTCAACTCAATATATGTATTTTATTTACAAGAAAAAAAAGGGGGAGGGGATTATAATACAATTAATCTATTAGTTTTACATATTTTATGTAGAAGCAAGACAACAATTTCTTTCAAATTTCTGCAGTAACTTAAAGAAATCATTCATATTTTTACAAAAAATATTCATTTGTAAATTACACATATTGTTTTATTGGCCTACAGTACATTAGGTTAGGAGAGAAAAGAATGTGCTTTATGCAGGCATATGCACAAATATAGTAGTTCCCAAAAAATGCAATTTGGTTTTTAAAGATAAATAATGTAAAATACCATTCTAGCACCCCATAATCTCCAAGGAAAATCGGGATATATTTGGGGAGGGGGCGAATAAACAGTAAAAAATGGTAAAAATATAGAAATTCATATGTATCTTCCTGCTAAAATTAAGTGGCATAAAAAATTATTTTAAACAAAACATATATTTTTTAAGTTGCAGTGATAAAAAAAATAAATACAGTACTCTTGGTTAATCAGCATTCAATTAACTGGAAAAATTTGAGGAACTTTTTTTTTTCTCACTTCCAATGAATAGTTTAAAAAAATTGCCATTATTTTAGGAAGCTTAAACATTTTTTATTTTCAAATAATCACAGAGTTTGATTTATTATAAAACAAATCAATGTTCATATTTATAAAAGAAATAAATAATGCAAAAAATTTTCTCAGTCATATAGATTCTACCACTGAGCGTAAGGGAGAGGGAAGGCACTTATTCAGTATTTTAGAACAAACGAAATTTATGTGAAAAGCAAGGAGTGCTCACTGATCTCTATAGGGTTACTGGATTGACGATTGCTCCGTTTCGCCAATAGACCAGGTGAAGGCCTGTCCACGCCCCCTACTACACCCGAGGAAGCAATTCTAAGCGCTTTCTCAATGGGAATTTCTATAATGATATGACTTTATTTTCTTACTTTTTGCGGTTTATTTCTTTTATTTTTCATAGAGCAACAAATTTTCACAGACAGATGTAAAAGTAGATTGATTATTCTTGAAATTTTTTAGAACATTAATATAATTAGAAGGCAAAATATATTGTTAATATTTAATATATCATGACAAGAACACCGGGAAGGAAATGCACCTCCTTAACTTAAAAAAAATAATAATAATAATAATAAAACGGAAAATTTATGTAAAAAGTTTGAAATACATAATGGAAAGTACTATTTTATTAATTTTATATTTTTATAAAATTAGAAGCTATTAAACAGTGTAATATATTGTCTATCTTATTTCAGCAATTACTTGTAAGCAGTTTCTAAATCAACTATAGTTAATTGTATTGCATTATGTTATTAGAGGAGAATGCTTTACTTTCTGTTGAAAGCAGGGGGTGAAAAAAAAAAAAAAAAGACAATTATTACGTTCATCGTTGTTTTCATTGAATTTCATTAATTTTAATAATGCTAGTTTTTTTTTTTTTTTTTTTTTTCTTAAGGGTAAGTTAGTTACAGCTTTCCTTAGTTAAATTTCCAATTAATATAGCTTTCTAGTTAAAAATAATCTGGTGTGTCACTCACACGACTTTCTCTTACCCTGAAATTTAATACTATAAATACAGGTTGGAGATTAAGAGGTAAGATAACGGGAACTGTTATGTAGACCTATGTTAAACAATTCAAATTAGGCTTCGGGAGACTTTTATAGGATAATTAGTTCTGTGTGAGGGGGGCTGCCGCCCCCCTCAACCCCCCGTTTCATTAATGCACCTACATTTATATAGAATTTAATTCGGTTATTAAAAAATAATTCTGTTTTTAAAAAATAATTTATTTAAATTATTATTTAAAAAAAATTATCTTTTATGATAATGCAGACGATTTCCATATTAGAGAAGTAGTATAACACCAAATATCCAAAAAAAGTCCATTTTATTCTCAATATTTAAAAAAAAAAAAAAAAAAAAATTTTGTTAAAAGTAAATAAAATAGATAACTTTGTTTTAAATCATCGCAGATCAATGGTTCAACCATTCGTTTTAAAGGTATTGGCGAGCTCTTTTGTAAGATACCCATCATGAAAATTTACTCCCCTCGAGGGGGACTTTCCCCCCCAGGGGGGGGGGGAGGCAAAGCTCCTACATACACAAAAAAAAATTTCCCAGTTGTCTATCTCTATTACAAAAAATATATATTCGTTTCATTTGGTTTAGTGCAGTCTATAGACGTTAAACTCTACTTACCTTCAATTTCCCCCATAGACGTAATGTATTAGAATTCTCTTGATTGTCTCTGTACAAGAACCATTTGCTTAACGAAAAGCTTACTGTAGCATCCCTATATGATACACATTTAAAATAGAATACCAAGCTTGGAATATCTGCTACTATTTGTTCTTGAGATATGCTGATAATATGACAGACAGACACACACACACAGACACACAGACCAACCGCTAAAAACATGATTTTCGTATTCAAGAGACCTCAAAACGTGTAAATATGACAAAGTCTTGCTTTCGAAAATTTGACCCAAAAACAGTACTTTCTCTACCTTATGGGTAAGAGAAAGTAATAGATAAATGATTTTTTTTTTCTTTAAGGGTAATTTAATTAAAGCTTTCCTTATTTGAATTTCCAGTTAATTTAGCTTTCTACTTTAAAATAGATAAACGATGCTTAAAAAAAAAAAAAAAAAGAGTGAATCTTAGAGAATTATGTTTAAGCAAAAAATATCAAGTTCATCCCCCCCCCCCCATTTGCCAGCTGTAGTCCCAGAAAACACGTTAGCTATTCAAAAAATTTATTCTTTGACTACTAAATTGCATTAACTGCCGCAAAATATTGTTGTATTTTTTATCACCTGAAAATTTATGCAATATATTTAAGTGTAAATGAAATACCCTGTATGCTTAAGTGCATATTATATGCACTTAAGCATACAGGGTATTTCAATTTGTTTGAATAATTCAATATCACACACTGTATAAGATTTATACACAAATCTGGAAAAAAAAATTCCTTCCCCTGAATTTTCCCTGTCTCTTTTTAGAGAAAAAAATAGATGACATGCAGTTTTAGACCCTAAGAAGTTTAGAAGTTAATTGAACATATCTAAGGCATATTAATTTTATTAACTTACCAAAAATCATATAATTGCAAAAAATAATAACTTTGCAAAAATCATATAATTGATTTTTGTTCTTAATTATAAAACACTGAAAAAAAAAAAAAATCTCTAAACTGTATAACTAGATAGTTCAAAATTAAAATTTGGAAATAAAACTACTACTAATAATTCTTCATAATAATTATGTTTTACGAAAAAATATTAAGTCCCCCCTCCCTCAAAAATAAAATTAATAGTATGTATAAATAACGTCATAATTTCACATATTTTTAATTTATTCTTGTATAGTTTTTTTTATCCAAGAAGAATAAAAGGTATTTATTTTAAATATTCGAATAAATGTTTTTATTTTCAATAAATGTTTGAAGTCGGAACAAAATCTGAAAAATATATTTGAAATAATATAAAAATCAACATTAGCATAAGCGAAAACAGAGTAAATCAAAATTCAAAATAATGAATGAGGATATAATTTCGCCAACTGAGTTAAAACAGAGTAAAAACAACATAAAAAGAAGCGATATAGTCGCCAATCTGGACCAAACTACACCCTAAAATTCCTCCTTGTAGGCTTCACTTCGGCAGCACGGGATCCGTCATCCAGATTACTATAGAGATCAGTGGGAGTGCTTAACCAGAGCCTCCTTAAGTAGATGCCTAGCGAGTCGCTCGAAAACTTGGCAACAGTACAAGAAGAACATAGCCAGTAGATGGCGCTTGATACCGTACGTAAAGTTATGTTTATTTCCCGCGAGCGCGATGCAATTGAGCTTCAATTGAGTTCATGAGTTCTGGTTTATGTTTTATTAATTTAACAAATGTGAGAGTTTTTTTTTATTATATGGTGTATTGCGTCGTTCCATTTTCTAATTCAGACAGTAGCCGTGAAAATATGTTTCCACGAAATACCAAGCAATGGAATTCAGCGTAAAAAATTGCTTCCAAATATTTCCAGACAAGGTATGTAAACTGCATAAATAATTAATGCAAAATTACCAACCCTCCGGATTTTTGAATATCAATAATATTTTTCACAAAAAACATTATTTTTCTTTATTATCGTAAATTGTGTGATTAAGACGAAGATAAATTTAAAAGAAATTATTATATAAAAATTCGAAGGGTTGACACCTCTCTGTTAGTAAGTTAGATTTAACAAATAAAAATAGTTATGCTTATTACAAAATGAAATAAAATTTTTATTTATTGATGTAGGAATACAGAAAAATAACTTGTTCTTAGTTACTTTCAAGTCACTCTATATTGGAGTATTTTGTAGTTTTATTCATAAAATGAATAAAACTATAAAATACTCCAATATAGGAACAAGATTGATTTATATTTTTTTAATACCACTGTTTTTTAAAGACTTGTGTAAATGCGTATAAAAATTTGATTATTTCAGTTAAATCGAAACAAAAGTGTTGGGAATCTTGAAAAGAAAAAATAGAAAATTTTTATTTCTACTTTTGTTCTTTTTAAAAATATTAAGTTTTAAGATTCAAAACATTACTTTTATTAACCTTTTACCACAGAAATGGAATATTGAATTAAAAATTCATGTAAAAATTAAATATCATGAGTACTGATTTGAAAAATTATCAGAAAAATGAAAAATATCCCCACATCCATACACTCACATGTATATACACACAAACACATATAGTGGCTAAATATAAATCAGGGGAAAGCTCGATATCGAATTATTTTTGGACCGATCACAATACTTTCATTACCTACGGTAGTAGGGTAATGGAAGTAAAAATATTTCAAGGATGTTATTAATTTGTCATTAAATTTGCCAATCTTTTTCAAATTGAAACCTAATACGAGTTTTAAAATGCAATTGTGAATTTCCTGCATTTGTTTGTTTTTAAGTTATTCTGATAATAAATATGCATATAAATCAATCGCTAAAAACTAAAAAAAAAAAAAAAAAAAAAGTTTTTTGTATTCAGGGAACCTCAAAACGTGACTTTATTCAAAAACCTGAGTTGAAAATAGAACTTCAAAAAAAAAATTACTTTGTTTACATTATACGTTCGAAAAATTAATTTTCCTTCAACAGTATTCGTCGACATAAAAAAGTGTACCAAAGCACTTCCGTCAATTACATTCTACAGAAAAGAACGTTTAGCTTAATTTTGGATAGCCCTGTATGTTTTCAATAAACTATGTGCACATTAGATTGTGCATTTAAATTTAGTCTTATATGAAAAACACCTAACACAAAAGGAAATACACTTTCAGCATTTTCCAAGTATATCCAAGATAGGCAAACCGACGCGCACAGACCAACCGCTAAAAACATTATTTTTCGTTTCAGGAGACCGCAAAACATGTAAATATAACACAACTTTATTTCGAAAATGTCTATCAGTTTGGTAAGCATACCTCTCGGAACTGGTGGAGCTAATAAAATCTTGAATTTAAAAAAAAAAAAAAAAAAAAAAAAAAAAACTTTGTGCGAGAGAAAACTTATACTCAAGAAATCCTTAATTTTAAAAATTTAAATCTTAATGGTTATTTATTTACTTTTTCTGACGGACTAGACAACAGATTGTTTTCTTCTCCAATTTTTATTGCTGAATGTTAACTTATCTTGTTAACGTGCTGGTCAATTTTTCTTATAAATAATATAAAATTTTCGATTTAAGAAAAATAATTCACACCTAATAAGGTAAAAATGTAACGTAAAGGACATGACCAAAAAAAAATAAATAAATAATAAAAAAAAAAAAATAAGACATGATTTTAATAATTTATCATTATAAATTATTCATTCTGAACTGAAACTCATTTAAAGTTCAGAGATTTTAATTTATATAAACGAAACTTTCATCTGGTATCTAAATTTTAAAAAAAATTGAAATTTTTATTGAATAAATATATAAAGAATAATTTAATCGCGTGATAGATATGCCATGTTTTTCCTTATTTAATTTTAAATTTCGTTTTTTAATTAATAGTATATTAAAAAAAAAAAGGGTGTTATTTATTTGATACGTTGTAATTCAATTAGTTGAAAAGCTAAAATAGGTCTTGTCCACTTTCGAAGAAAATTATACCCTATACTTTTTAAAATATAAATATTTGAATATTTTATTGAAAATATTTACGATAAAGCACTTTCACATCACAATTTTGGACTTTAAATTGAAATTAATAGCTAGATTTTTAGATGAAAAATATAACTTGTCTATGAAACAGAAGAAAATTGTTGCTCTGCGTAGGTGCTGTCACCTAGCGTTAGTTTTGTTTTTAAATGTTGCCTAATTTAACATTGAGATTCGCCGCGCGTGGAAGGCATCTACTTAAGGAGGCTCTGGCTTAACTGAGGGAGGGGACGCTTTTGCGATAGTTTATCTTTATGGTAGTAAAGCGGCATCCTAAGGGTATCTAAGATAGCAAATGATAAAAGTTCTTACAGAGAGAGAGAGAAAGTACTTTGAAAACTTTTTAAATTTGCTTTGTGAATAGCTCAAATGAAAATAAATAAAAAATATTTGAATAAAATTGAATTGTACAATCCACTCTTAACAAAAATTTTTATATAAACAACAACTTAATTGGCAATTTACATATTTAACAAACAAATGACTTTAACATTTAAATCAACATATTTAAAAAAATGTTTACATGTTACCACACTCTAGTATTTTTTAAATCTGTTCCTTTTAATTAATAAAAATCATTCAAAATACCTAACTTGAAAATTAAAACACTTGCTTGTTTTAACAAAATTACTAGGTATATAAAGGATATTATTAATTATTAAAAAGACATGCATACACTTTGTGTAGGATATTTTGATATTTCCAAGACAATTTAAATAAAAAATTTTTGAAAATAAAAGGTTTTTCTTAAATTCGCAATTTTTACACATCCCATGAACAGAAATAATGTTAAAATGGAAAATTATAGTTTTTTTTTTTTTTGTTAGATGAATAGTTTAATGTTTTGCCTGTACTGTTATATTGCTAGCAGATAGTAAAAAAAAGCCATTTTTATTTTTACTTTTTTAGATAACTTATAAATTACACAAAAATAATAACAGTAGTCAAAAATGTTATCCAGAATGCAGCTTGGCCATAGATCCCTGTCATCATAGCTCTTTTATTAAGAGCAGTAAATTGCATTGAAACACTTATTTAATGAAGAATAAAAACTTTGTACACAAACATGGGGTTACTATACAAATCTGAGAAAAAATTCCCTGTAGGTAATATGTGCTGTCCTTACATAAATGTGATGTATCTGAACCTGAACTATAAATATATTACTTGCATAACAATATCTCATTGTTTTTATCCCTTCAATAATCAGCAAATGGAACTGACATTAAAGAAATATTATTACTGTATATATTTGATAGTAAAAAAAAATATGTTGAACGAAGTAAAATAAATTCTTACGGTGTTTAGATCTTAAAACAAATTTACAATTCAGTAAAAAAAAAAATAAATAAATAGAAAGCATGTTGACCATTAATTTTATACACACAAGTTTAAATCAATACAGACGAAAGCAATAAACAAAAGATGTTTGGTACTAATATAATTTATTCACAAATTTTAGTTAATAATAATAAAAAAAAAAAAAAATCTATTTCATGTAGATTAAAGTGTATTTCTCTGACAGAAAAAGCTGCAAAACTAAGAATTTTTCAAGTTTTTAAGAGAAAAAAAATTCAATTTAGTCTTTATTTCCCTTAATATTTTCTTTAATTTCTTGTGTTTACCAGTGGCATAGCAACCCTGAAACACCATAAATTACAAATATACACATTTTTACACAATTCCATATTAAAAATATTTAAAAGTAACTTATGCAATTAAAAGTTAAAACTAAAAATTTACTTGCTAGTGTTTTTGGTTGCACATAAGACATCATCATTATGGCATTGAGTGAACTAGTTGATGCTCCCATCTCATTGTTCAAAGATGGAAGAAGATGGGACAAGAGAATAGTATAGTTCAATTAATTCTCTACCATGATGAAGGCTCCATGAAAGTAGTAAAAAATGTTACCAAGTAAGATTTAGGTTTTTAACTTTCATTCTTGACCAGGTGTTTAATGCTCCAACACAGTTTTCTTTTTCTCTGGGAAAGTTTGCCACAGTCTTCAAAGCTGAGATCTTTGCTGTCGTCTTATGCTGTCTTATAAGGTGTGCTTAGATAGGAATTACAGTAATTTAACTATTTTTATTTGTTCAGATAGAAGGCTTTTCCTTCATTGAGGTGTAAAATCACTTCTCTTGTGTGGTAGTGCTTCAAGATACTTTGTGACTTTTCTTCCTATAATAAGCAAGGGTCCATCCAGAGGTAAAACCAGGACTCTTCACAAAATTTTTCATCTGAAAAATGGACTAGGACCCTTCTCCAAAAATTTTCTTTTGAGACTTTTGATAAATTTCTTTCATTCTGAAAACCAATATTCTATGGAGCAAACCAGCTACTGGATTAATCAGATGCACTTTGCTATATTTCCCCCAGAAAAGTTGATATTCAATTTTTTATTTATAAAAAGTTTCTGTGCATATGCGAGTTTAGTTTTATAAGAGTTAACCTTCACTATCAATAAACAAAACCTTATTTTAATTGTAATTTTAGTTTTGTAAAATTATTTTTCACAATTACACAAAAAGAGAGCCCAAGCCAAAATGTTCAGAAGAATTTGATTTTCACACTAAATTTAGATTCAGAAAACTACATACAGATTTTTCACAATGTCACAAAAACAGGAACCTGTCTGAAAAGTCTGGACAGACCCCTGATAAGCAGCAGCATTGGCAGAAATTTTTTCAGTATGGGGCAAATTTAAAACTACAAAACTTTCGATATATTTTAGGAATCAGTTTTGCTCAAATGGTTGGTTGGTTGATTGAGCTGTTTAAAAATCTACAATAAAAAGCTTTCATGCAAGTAATTTAAGCTAAGTCAGAAGGTTAGAATCAACCTGACCTATGTGTCTGTCAGTTTGGTTCTAACTGGCACTGTGAGTTTAGAATCAGAAGGTTAGAATCAACCTGACTTATGCATCTGTCAGTTTGGTTCTAATAGGCACTGTGACTAATTTACTGTGGCAATTTAGATAATGTTCAAAACTCTAGTGCTATTTTAAAGTATATTATAGTTTTAAAGTTTAAATATAATTTTTAAAAGTTATAATTTTTTGCCGATCAGAACTTTCTAGGAGGGGGTAAATGTCCACCTTTGCCTCTATGTGCCGACACCTATGCTGATAAGGTTAGTCTTTTATTGGCTGTGTGGTCATACTGGCTTTTCTGATGAGTTGGCTGATAAATTGACAAGATTTGGCTCCAGCATAATCTTTAGTGGCCCTAAGCCTGTTCTTGATATTTCTCCCACTACTTTCAGGGTTTTTACTTTCAACCTCCTCAGTAGACAGCATTATAGGCAATATAAAAACAAAGCACATAACAACATCTAGAACGCCAAAAATAAATAATAGGAAAGCAGACAGCAGTTCTGGTAGTGGTACGCTACATGTTACCAAAACAGCTGTCTGCTTTCCTATTATTTATTTTTGGTGTTCTAGACATTGTTATCTGCTTTGTTTTTATAATCCCACGCCAAGTCTTACATTAACATTATAGGCAATGGTGAAATTCTGATGGTCAAAGGAATCTTGAATTAAAGTTACGAGTCATTTGTGGCTTTTTATAATACAGTGTGATCCAAAGTATTTTTTGTTTTTCTTCAATTAGTGGTTGGTCCCTAACTGCAGTCATGGCTAAATCAACAGTGAAAAATGTGAGTTTATAAATGTTCTTTGCAAAGCTGAAATTAAATGTCATTTTGTCCATTTTTTTTTTTTTTTTTTTTTTTTTTTAATAGAAAAAATGTCAAATTAAAAAAATATATATATTGATCACCTACTGTATGTTCCACTATAACTCATTATATCCTTATTGCAGTTTAAAGAGTATAATTGTGTTTTCAGATTCAAACAAAACCATTTAAGATGTATAAAGGAAATATATAAGGGAGAACAGTGTGCATGTTTTTATGAACTACAATGTTAAATACAATAAAGAAACTAAATAAACAGACTTCGTGCTTTCAAATTAACTTGGCCTTTTTGGGACATCTCAAATGAAAATTGTTATTGATATTCAATACTAGATGATTAATAAGAAACAAACCTGAATCATCTGAATTGCTCTGCATTTCAAGAAAGGTATTCTGAATAACTAATCCAAGAACATCAAATTTTTTCAAACATTATCTGAAAAATGTAGAAGATTATTAGATATGATTATAGTAAAAAAAAAAATCTGATATGGACACCACATGACTTCCTTATACAACCATAAGAATTATACATATTTTTAAGAAAACATTGACAGTTTTGTGTGAGGTAATTGATTCATAAATAAACAGGCAGGTTCCAGTCCACGAACATTCCTTTAAAAAAAAAAAAAAAAAAATTAAAAAAATATACATATTTTTATGAAAACATTGACAGTTTTGTGTGAGGTAATTGATTTGTAAATAAACAGGCAGGTTCCAGTCCACGAACATTCCTTTAAAAAAAAAAAAAAAAACTGCTACTCGAACCAAAAAAGTCACGATAGTATGATTATATATGCCGCTGAGACAAATATACTATTTTTTTTTTTTTTTTTCAGGAATAGTACTCAACAGCTTGTTACAGAATATCTCATTGGCAAATGCACAGCTTAGTACAATAAAGATCATTCGAGTATAGATGACCCAGTTTTGTTCTCTTTGGAAAAAATTAGTGGCGGGAAAAGATAAATTTTATCAAAATAATTAACTCAGTTAAAATTGTGAAAGTGTTTCTGGCTATCCTGAAATAACATTTGCCGCAAAATTTTATCACTAATCTCACCATAACGCAAATAACTAGGAAGCATAGATTTTTTTTTATCTTGGCACCAAATTTGCAACTTGGTGAAAATTTGCAGTTTTGGGTTGCCAAAGTTTGGAAGCTCTAATTTCAATAATAACAGAATTCAGGAATATTCGGGAAAAATTCATTGATTTATTGCGCAGAACAAAATTCTTCGCAAGTTCTATAAATGACTCACAAAACTATAAAAAAAGAAGAGTAATTGTTGATGATTGTAGACTAGAACTTGCCTATATATCTTTACCTGTTACTTTCTACACGGTATTAGAGTAAAAGGGGAAACAGATGAAAGTTTTTTCATTTCGACGAAGGAGGGCTTTGACTTAGCATCAAATTAAGCATTCAAATGTAGTGAAAAATGGTAGTAAGGGATTTACAAAATTTGGAAACTTATTTCAATAGGAGTCTAATTCTGGAAATTTTGTAATGACGCATTGGTTTCTCGCGCAGAACTACCTTGAAAATCCCACAAACCACTGACAATACTTTCGATGAATTCAAATTTCATCCAGACTTCAAAATATTAGGTTGTTCCTGATTTAACGAAATTTATGCCCTGCAGTGTATTTAACAATCAATGTTTGATTTCTATAGTAAAAATGACCATTTCATTGGATTTTTCAAGAATATTAATGTTTGTAGCACAAAAAAGAGATTTATTCAATTGTTTTCTGAATATTAATGAAATAAAGTTCATTCATCAACTAAAACTTGCTTATTTCTTCAAGAATTACTATCTACACATAAAATCTCGACAACGTTTTTTATCAACATCATTAAAGGCTCTATCTAAGGGCTGAATATTCCTTAAATGAAATACATTCATTGACTAGAACCTTCTCTGTCTTAAAGAATCAATTTCTACACAAAACTAATCTGACAAACTGGTGTACACTCATTATTTAAACTTTAAAACTTCTTCACACACCATTAAATTAAAGACAGCACAATGGGTTTCGAAAGGACGTGACCTTTCTTCTTCAGGTGCAAAAAACATATGCTATTGCCTTGGAGGCAAAAGCAGGACAAACTTTAAGGTGTGTGAAGAAGTTTTAAAGTACTATTTCTACATGCTAAAACGTTGACAACTTTCACAACAACAAAATTACAGGCCCTATCTACGGGCTAAATATTCATTAAATAAAACGCATTCTTCGAAAAGAACCTGCTTATGTCTTTAAGTATAACTTTCTATACACAAAAATGTCTTCAACTTTCGTAACAATATCTTTACTAGCTCTATCATTAGCTTCTTTTGAATCTCTATGATGGTAGGTCATATATAATGGCCAAAACCTTTGTATTTTTTGTCATTATGAATATAATTTTCTTAAATATCTCCAAAATGGAAAATCACAGGGGTGCAGAAAATGTTCAAACCTCGGAAATTTCCCCCAAACACAGTATAAATTTACCTCAATAATGCAAAAATCTACTTTGCTATACAAAGTCATTTGTGCTATGTAATAAATCTTTAAGAGAATAAGTATACAGTGTAACATAAAAATATCGCTGTTAGTGTATAAGCACTTCAAAGTAGCAAATTGTTATTTTTGATTTACATTTTTATTTTCTCTTAAAAAAATATTCAAAATTTCCCCAGTCAGTTTAAATTTCCCCCGAACCTTGTTCGGGCATTCGGACATATTCTGCACCCCTGGAAAATCATATTAAGTCCAAAAACGGAAGTGCATAACTAAATATTATAAGAAACCTACACACTAGGGGTGCACAACTTTTTTGGCTGGAGGGCCACTCTCGTTGTTGAATGGGACATGAAGGGCCACAGACGAGGTAATATAAAATAATTTATCTAAGCAGATATATTCGCCGTGTAATACATACATACACACACATATATAAAGGGGCACATTATCATTGTCAAGTGCCAGTATGCTGAACATATGTATCATATGTTGCTTAATATATATCAGACTTGCCAAACAACTTTAATAAAAAATGGGAAGGTTTTTGTTGAAAAACCAGAAGATTTCATTAAAAAAGGGAAGATTTTTCTTCTCTTTCTTTTTATTATTATTTCTTCGATGTGTTAAACTATACAGTTTTATACTTTTAATATTTTGAAGCAATATATAAAAATGTTTTACTATAAACTGATTACACTAAATACATAAAAGTTTAAAATGAAATTATACCTCTTCAACATAAAAACAGAGATGAGACTAGGAAATTGACAAAAAGTCTGAAAATATGTGCAAAACTCAAAGATAATTTAATCTTTGCAATAAAAAAAGAAACACGTGCACAAAATTATCTTTCTATGAATGAAAATGGAAAACATATGAAAATAAGTTGTTTAAGAATATGTCAAAAGAAAGAAAATTAAGCAAAATATGAAAATTTAGAAACAAAAAAGTCTGAAAATTATTTTAAAAATTTAAGAAAAGTCTGAAATTCCTACAAAAGTCTGAAAAATCTCACCTATGATAAAAATAACCACAAAACAGAATCTGTAAGAAATTTATTGGTGAAATCAGGTAGAAAACGGGTAGATTAGATCAGCCTACTCATATTTCAGAAAAACAAACATATACTTTTTAAATAAGAAGACTGAAATGTTATCTTACAGGTAACAGATTCTCAACACTAATAGTCTTAATTTTCTAAGAAAATTATAGATAAAAGAAAATTTTTAACTAAAGACGAGAAATAATTATACCAAAATAAGACTTAAAATGAATTACAAAGGGAATATTTATTCACCAGCTTTGTTATTCACACATTCACAATATGTCAAAATCAAAAATACGAAAACTCCGCTTTCGCAGCTTTAATCCGTGCAGCTGAGAAAAGAGAGAGATTGGTTATTGGTTGACTAAAATGAATGCTGAGAAAAATCTTTACTTCTGCTATGATATAAGCTAAACTAGATCCGAGCTGAGTTCAACCAACGGGATAAGAAATAGATAGATAAAGGATTAGCTTTCCGTAATTCAACATGAATCACGTGACATGAACCAATAGATTGCTATGTTTGGCTTTTTATCACTATTTTGGCAATTAAATTTTCAGTTCGATAAATTATCATTATTATTAGGTCCTATAACCGAAATAAATCGTTTTTTAAATAATTTTTCACATATTTCACATTATAATAAATAATAAAGTACTTTTTTTTCAGGTGAAATCCTATAAAGCGGTACCCCCTTTCACTTTTTGGCGACTTTTGTTGGCACGATCCCCGCTGGCTCGGAGGCGTGATTTACTTTCCAAGATGGCGGCTGTTGACGTTCTTAACGGTCATTTTTCCGTGCAAATGAAATTGAAAAAGTTTGATCATTAATGGAATTTTAAATACAAAATACATCAACAAAAGCCATTTTTAAATGTAAATCACACCAACGAGCTGACGTGGATCGCACCAACAAAAGTCGCATTCAATATAATAAAAATAGTACTAAAATATATATTATTAAAAGAAAAATATTTAAGTTTAGACCTTTCAAGATTTGAAAAGTTCTTTAAAAGTTTCTATTTTATAAAACAAAAGAATTATTTAAAATAATGAAGTGGTTTTTAGAAAGAAGAGATGGCATTTTATGCAATTACTGCAGTGGTATAGTTTCTTTTAGAAGTTATTTTCATAAATATTTCTTATTAGAGTTTGTAAAAAAATTGATATTAAATTTCTTACAATGGAAATTTTTTAATAAAAATTTATATACATATTGTTTTCCTGATTTCTATACATATATATATATATAAAGTTTCTGCATTTCTAACACAACAAATGGAGAAATTTTTAGAATTATTTATATATTTCCCTAAAACATATTAAATTTAAGAATTATTCTTCTTCTTTTTTTTTTCTTTGTTGTAATAAAAAAAAAAAAAAAAAAAAAGAACATTTTAAAAATTATCAGGTAACAAACTAATTTCTTAAATACTTCACTTAAGTTTAATAAAACTTGAATTTAGTTGGGCTTTTTTCCCTAAAATCTTAAGTCCAATTCTCTAATTGTTTCATAGTACATTCATAAACCAATTATGAATTAAAAAAAATTAAATGTTATTAATTTTCATTAAGAATGGAAAGGATATCTCAAGAACATAACAAAATAATATTAATGAATAATGACAGAAACTTACTGTTAGTGTCACTAACAGTAAGTTTCTGCCATTATTCAATTAATTATTTTCTTCGTGTTCGGAATAAACATCGAAAGGGGGGGGGATCAGTACACTAGCTGCTGTATGCTTGCTTCGCAAGCATTAAAAAAAAAAAAAAAAAAAATCAGTGGATACCCCTATTATGAACAGTGTTGTGCACGAACGCGTTCGTGAGCGTAGCTCAAAATTTTTGAGTTTTGAGTTGAACTTCGCTCGTTTTTAAAATTATGAACTTGAGTTGAGCGGAGTTCGTTTTATTCACGAACTTGAGCGTGAAAAAGCAATTCAAACTCAAACTCATATTAAATATTTCTGTCTGAAATATAAAAAGGAAAGTAGAAGAAGAAAAGGGCAGAAAAGAGAATAATTGTGCAAAATGGATCCCGGAAAACAGGGCACTTGGAAAAAAAAGGGAAAAGGCACTGGTAAAAAGGGCACCAGGAAAAAAGGGCACAGGAAAAAAGGTCATTTTTAAAATTCGAAAATCGCAAAAACAATAAACACCAACGAATGAATTTAAATAATTCTTTTCATAATACGTTTTTAGAAATTTCAATCAATTAAATTGGTACCACTTTCACTTAGTATATATCTGAAGGAGAGGGGGGGGTCTAGGAGCAGTTTGAAAGAGAATAATTGTCTTTATATCACCTTCTTACTGATTTTAATGAAACTTTCTCTAATAGTCACTTGCTGTTCATGACAAAAATACAGTGCCACACATACTTCTGGGGCTGAATTTGTCCCTTTAATCCCCCCCCCCGCCCTCCCGACGTAGAAACAGAAACACTTACGCTCTCGTTAGTGTTTAGCATGTATTTTATAATTTCGACCACTACGCGATACTAGTTTTGTTAATTAACTTATTTATTTTTTCGCATTTTTCCTAAAGTGTTGGGGAAAAAAAAATCTTTAATTTGAAACTAATATCTGAAAACAATTCAATAATATGAATATATTTATAGTTTTATGGTTAAAAATATAAATAGACATTAGAAAATATACTAATAATTTACTTAATCTATCTGTAGCATGTATAAATTTAGTTTAAAACTTCAAATCCAACATGATAATAAATCGGTAAGGAATACTAGTTTCAATCTTTTATGTTTTAAAGAAACTGTCTCTCAACTCAAGACTTTTATTACGACTATTCACATGTATAAAGAAATAGCGGAAGTCTCACAGTCCAACAGAGTATACTGTTCTGAAAATGAACCACCTTCAGGGAATGTTTTCCCCATGGACAGTGGACAATGAAATGTCCAAATGTTATTTGTATGAGAGTCCGGTAATTTGTCGCCCATACAACCTGCTTTCGGGCCTCCTGATAAGGCACCTAGTATGTCTCAAAAATGGGTCCCCGGTGCCCGCCTCGCAGCGTACTGCGGCTGGGATAGGGGCCTAGTCCTCTAAAGTGCAGGAAGTCGCCTTCCATCAAAGTATTGATTTATATCAGTCAAGTATACAACAATGGATTCTCTCTCTCTGATTTTCTTTCTTCCTCCCCCCCCCCCAATACAGTGTTGTTGTGTACATTCTTTTGCTGGGTACACGATCAGATTTTGCTCCCATAATAATTATCTTTATGTCCCCTCCTTTCTTATCTTCGATCGACCAGTCTTTCTCTAAAAGGAAAGGAAAATTGTCAATTAATTGTTATTCAAAACTTGTATGTTGCGGTCACCACAAGACATAATTCAACATAATTTTACTCAAATTCATGCAGTACGAATTACTTATTAAATTATTATTTATTAAAAATGTTTTCCATGATGAATGCAAACGATTTTTATCTCAGAGAATTATGCCGAAAGAAAGTCAATTTTGTGCCAACATCAAAAGAATTATTATTTTTTTTTTTTTAAGTTTCTTTTTTTCGTTAAAAATTAAAAAATTAAATAAAATAAAAAATAACTTAAATTATCCCGAATCTATGGTTCAGCCATTCGTTTTAAAAGTACTTGCAAAATCTTATCAAAGATACTAATATTCAAAATTTACACGCTTCCTTCCCACGTAGTGCATGTAGTAACTTTTTTTTTCCTAGTTTACTACTACTATTGCTAAAGCTCCGTTCACATGAAGCAACTTCAACCCGTGTCAAAACGACCCGGCAATTTGAAAAGCGGGGTTTTACAGAGTCAACATTTTAGGCTGTTCACACTATCAGCCCCTGGTTAAAAATCACTGTTGCAGCGTCATACGTTTTTGAATTCTGATTAGTACAGTCAAATTAGGAAAAATAAGGGAAAAAATTTATAAAGTTTTGAAACTTTGGGATTATACTTATGAAGAGTCTAATAATTCAAAACAAAAAAGTTCCCCACTCTGAGGAGGGAGCTTCCCCCTACACCTCCCCCCCAAAAAAAGGTATAATTCGTTGAAATGAAGAGAAAAATAGGGAATTTATTTATCGAGTATTAGAATTATGGCATAACATTCCTGAGGGGTCTGATAATGCAAATTAAAAACGTTCCCTACCGTGGGGTGGGAGCTTCCCCCCCCCCCAAAAAAAAAAAAAAAAAAAAAACTGTATAATTCGTTTAAATAAAGAAAAAAATATATATATAATTAATTTATAGAGTATTGAAATTTTGGTACAACATTCCTGAGTACTTTAATAACTGAAAACAAAACAATTTCCCACCCTGGGGTAAGAGCTTCCTTCTCTCTCTCCCCACCCCCTCAAAAAAAAATTATTTAACTTATTAAAAATAAGAAAAATGGTTAAATAGAATTTTGAAATTTTGGTATAACATATTCTTGAGGTGCTTAATAATGGGATACAAAATTAAAAAAAATTCTACCATGCAGTGAAAACTCTCCTCCTTCACCCCCCCCCCCTCCCCCCAAACAAAAGAATAATTCAATTTTGCTGAATTTAAGAAAAATACGAAAGCAAGTTATATAAGAGTTTTTAGTTTTAGGGAAAGTTCTCTTGAAGGGTCTAATAATAGAAAACAGAAAAGTTCCCTTCTCTGGGTTTCCCCCTCCACCCCCCCCCCCTCCAGAAAAAAAAACGCATAATTTGTTGAAATAATTTGTAGAATTTTATAATTTGTGGACAAAATTGTTGAGTGGTCTAATAATAATAATAATAATTCACCCTCTTCTGGAGCAAGAGCTTCTCCCCCTGTCCCTTTGCCCCATAATTGTATAATCCATTGAAAGTAAGACAATAGAAATTATTTATATAATTTTGAAATTTTTTAGATAGTATGCTTGAAAAGGTTTCAATGAAAACAAAAAGCCCCTCCCCCCCTCAAAAATATTGCAGCTCTTTCAATTAAAAAAAAAATCTGATGTGGGCACCACATGACTTCCTTATACACTTTTAGAAATATACATAATGTTAAAAAACATTGACATTGGACCCGAAACAGTTGGCTAAATATATTTAAAAAAATGAATTATCACCGTGTTCTGAGCTTTTCTGAAAGTTAGTTAAAAACCGATTGCAAGATTTGTACTGGTAACGCTGACGAAGGCAGCAGGGATCCGAAAAAATTGGCTAAAAGTATTAAAAAAAGGCATTTTCACCGTGTTCTGAACTATTCTGAAAGTTGCAAATGTCTACCTAGTCAGGAAGTTAGTTAAATAAATTTTCTGTTGAACCATATAAACACTGCCGAAGGCAGCAGGGACCTGAAACAGTTGGCTAAAAGCATTAAAAAGATGCATATTCACCGTGTTTTGAACTATTCTGAAAGTTTCAAATGTCTAGCTAGTTGGGAAGTTAGTTAAATAAATTTTCTGTTGAACCATGTAAACGCTGCCGAAGGCACCAGTGACCCGAAACAATTGGCCAAAAATATTTTAAAAATGCATTGTCACCATATTCTGAGCTTTTCCGGAAGTTTTAAATGTCTAGCTAGTCGGGAAGTTAGTTAAAAATCAATTCCAAGATTTGAACTGGTAACGCTGCTGAAGGCAGCAGGGACCCTACACAGTTGGCTAAAAGTATTACAAAAATGCATTTTCCCCGTGTTCTGATCTAGTCTGAAAGTTTCAAATGTCTAGCTAGTCGGGAAGTTAGTTAAATAAATTTTCTGTTGAATCGCATAAACGCTGCTGAAGGCAGCAAGTATCGAAAACAGTTGCCTAAAAATATTTCAAAAATGCATTGTCAACGTGTTCTGAGCTTTTCTGAAAGTTTCAAATGTCTAGCTAGTCGGAAAGTCAGTTAAATTGCAAGATTTGTCTAAACCGTTTTTGAGTTATTACCGTTTTTTGATACATTATGGCCAAAACCTATGTATTTTTGTCATTATGAACCTAATTTTCCTAAATATCTCCAAAACGGAAAATCATACAAACTCCAAAAAGGGAGGTGCACAACTAGATGTTATAACAAACCTATGTACCAATTCGCAACTGTCTACGTCCAACCGTTTTTGAGTTATGCGACATACACACACACAGACACACACACACACATACAGACGTCACGAAAAATCGTGTAAAATCCCTTATATCTCTAAAACGAGAGCTCGTGTTAAGACGACACTTGCAGGTGTGCAACTAGACATCATGTCAGTCTCCCGTATAAATTGGCAACATTCAGCGATCATTCGTTTTCGAGCAATGTGAAATACAAAATCCATTTCGCAAATCGGGATTACTATACTTCCTTATACTTTGTATAAGGAAGTAAAAAAATAGTTAGAACTTTGGGACATTAATCATATGGGGTATCTCAATGGGAAACAGAAAAGTCCCCTCTTAGGGAGGTGCTTCCAACTCCCCTTTCCCCACATAGCAAAAAAATTGTGCACATGTTATAGATCACAGTTGAACTAACTGTATAGATTTTGGTGAATCTAGCACTTACAGTTTTTTTACAGGGACACAAAGAAAAATTCTTTATCATTATGGCCTATGGGACTAAATTTTTAAAAGTACGATAGCATCTAAACGCCTTATTGAATTCAGCTGAAAATTTATATGAGTATTATAAATCACTGTTGCACTAACTATAAGCATTTTGGTGAATCTAACATTTATAGGTTTTTACAGGGACACAACGAAAATTTCTTTGTCATTATGATCTATGGGCTCAAAGTTCAGTAGCGTTAAATAAAACAACGTGTAATAGATGGAGAAAAATACTCAAACACTCTATTATGGTTTTCTCTCTTTTGTTTGTTTAACAACTACTCTTTCTTTACTTTATCTACAAAACTGTTAATTACTCAATGTTCGGAAAGTCGAGTGGAGTCACTCCAGATTTTTTTTTTTTTACTTTCCGAACACAGTTTTTAGTGAGGAAAGTATTGTAATCATGTCAAAAATCCGAATTTGAGATTTTGATGTTTCTATACGTTTCGAGGTCCAATGAGTCCGTTTTCACTATTTTTGCGATGATGTATGTATGTGTGTGTGTATGTATGTGTGTATGTATGTGTGTATGTCTGTGAGTGAACACGCTAGCGTCTAAACGCTTTGTTCGAATAAGCTGAAAGTTGGTACGTATATTGTAAGTCACCATAGTACGAACCCTATAGATTTTGGTGAATCTAGCACTTAGAGTTTTTTTACAGGGACACAAAGAAATATTCTTTATCATTATGGCCTATGGGACCAAAATCTTAAAAGTGCGATAGCATCTAAACGCCTTATTCAATTGAGCAAACATTTTATACACATGTTATAGGTCACAGTTGCACCAACTGTATAGATTTTGGTTAATCTAGCACTTACCGTTTTTTTACAGGGACACAAAGAAGAAATCTTTATCATTACGGCCAATGGGGCCAAATTTTTAAAAGTGTGATAACGTCTAAACGCCTTATTAATCTGAGCAAAAAATTTGTACACATATTATAGGTCACAGTTGAACCAACTGTATAGATTTTCGTTAATCTAGCACTTACAGTTTTTTTACAGGGACACAAAGAAGAATTCTTTATCATTATGGCCTATGGGACCAAATTTTTAAAAGTGCGATAGCATCTAAACGCCTTATTCAATTGAGCTGAAAATTTATATGAATATTATAAATCACTGTTGCGCTAACAATAAGCATTTTGGTGAATCTAGCATTTATAGGTTTTTACAGGGACACAACGAAAAATTCATTATCATTATGATCTATGGACTCAAAGTTCAGTAGCGTTAAATAAAACCGTGTAATATATGGAGAAAAATACTCAAACACTCTGTTATGGTTTTCACTCTTTTGTTTGTTTAACAACTCCTCTTTCTTTATCTACAAAACTGTTAATTACTCAATGTTCGGAAAGTCAAGTGGAGTCACTCCAGATTTTTTTTTTTAATTAACACAGAATTATTTGGTTTTCAAAGACAGCTACTATTATAATAATTGAAAAAAATATATATATGCCTTGAAAAATTCTGTCCTCTCCATTATGCATAGACGACAAATTATTTTTCCTATAAGTTTTTAAAAGCTACTAAATTATAAATTTAAAATAAATTCAAATGATAATAATGAAATTCAGGTAATAACTAATATAAAACATACCAAAATCAGGAACTCAATTTTTTTTGCCAATTACTCTGAAAAGATTGATCGTATATATATATATATATATATATATATACTATATATCATATATGAGGTCTTAAAAAAGAATTTTTTTTTTTTTTTAATAGCAAACTTAACGATTTTCTGTAAAAACTGAAAAGTCATGGTTGGATTTCCTTAGATCGAAAAGAGGAAAACGGGATTTTGAGAAAAAGAAGGGGAGCTCCCCCCCCCCCCCGCCCACACACACACAAGTAGGGAGACCTATTCTATTTTCCATTGCTAGTCAATTCATAAGGGCTATCCTAAAATTTTAAAACATTGTAAATTATTTCATCGGTTTTTCTTAATCTGAAAAAGTTGTACAAATTCAGGAGAAAAATAGTTATCCTCCGCCCACAGATGAAGAGCGGTGTCGAATTTTCGTTTTTCCATTGCTAGAGCTCTCGAGAGCACTATTTCAAAATATCAGAACATTATCATGAAAAACGACAGTTTTTTTAGTGACGCAAGCGGAGGGACAAACGGGACGCTGCGAACTCATATATACGGCTAGTTTGACATCAAAGAGATTTGTAAAAGCCGACACTTAATATCTCAGCAAATATGCCATATTTTGTTCTGATCTTTTCAAAATAATCTTTTATCTTCGGTGTTAATCTATCCTGAAAATTTTACATTTCTACATGCAATATGTTTTGAGATCCGAATCTCAATTTTAAGCCAAAAAGGGAAAAAGGTTGGTGTAATAGACTGGAATTCTGAAAAATATCTCTAAAACGGCTCGAAGGATTTTCATATAATTAATATATGTTGTTAATAGGATCTTTCTGAATCTAGTAACGTTTTCGGTATTTTCAGGAAAACTCTTGTTTTTTATATAAATCGCTTTAAATATGGAACTATATTACTCCGCCAATTACATGAGTTTCTTCGGGTGAAAACGCTGTTATGCGGTTCTTACTTGTGAGGTATGTGGGCTGGTTGATTGACCGACTTCAATGCAGCCAATGAAGCATTTAGATTTTTTAGTTCCCCATCATACTATAGGTATGGGGAACTTAGGTAATCGTGAAAATTTTCGACCTCGGTTTTTTGACTTTTCTACACGTTTTCAGGTGTGGGGAATCCGAAAATGACAAAATTTCTATGGTGTCTGTCTGTAGGGTGTCTGTTAGTCTGTTAGTCTGTTAGTGTGTTAGTCTGTTAGTGGGTCAGTCCGTTAGTTTGTTAGTCTGTGTACACGATATCTCAAGAACAAATTGTCGCAGAGAGGTCAGATCAGTTTTAAAATATTACTTTTGACACTGGCAATAACCCTATTCATTTGCAACATTTGAATTCAAAAACGTCGTAAGTTATGAGAAATTTACGATTTTCTTAACATGGGAGAATAGGACAAAAATTCACTTAAACGTGCATTAAGTGGAAACTTTTTACTGTAAAAATGTCAGACCAGTTTTAAAATATCAGTTTTGATGCCGGAATGAACATCAGTAACTATAAATATGCTACTTTGAAAATTTCGCAAGTTACTGGAAATTTACGAATTTCTTAACTTGGCAGTATAGGGGAAAATTTCACATAAACGTCAATTTTGAGAGATATTTTCATCGTAAAGATGTCAGACTACTTTTGAAATATTATTTAGGACACTGGCATGAATATTAATGACTGTGAATTTTCCAATATAAAGATTTCGTAAGTTATTGGAAATTTACGAATTTTTTAACATGTCAGAATAGAGCAAAATTTCACATAAACGTCAATCTTGAGGGATATTTTCATCGTAAAGATCTCAAACCACTTTCGAAATATTATTTAGAATACTGGCATGAATATCATAGACTATGATTTTTCCAATTTAAAAAAATTCGTAAGTTATTTGGAATTTACGATTTACTTAACATGTCAGAATAAGGCAAAATTGAGCATAAACTTCCATTTTGAGGATCCTAAATACATTAGACAACTTCAAATTTAAGTTTATGATATTTGTTTGAACATGATTGAATACAAATATTCTACTAGGAAATTTTCGTAAATTATTCGTAATTTACGATTTTATCAACATAGCGAAATTGTAAATTTTTCATATAAATATGAATTTTGAGGTTTATTGCATTGGAAATAGTAGCATGAAAACTAAACAACAGAATTGACCCTGATAAAATAAATTAATAAATTAGAATAAGATAATTATATCCAAGTGAACGGTGGATAGCCTATTAGGCGGGGATTTCATTCTGTCACTGTATCAAGCTTTGGTCAAATTCCTTTCTTTTAACATGATTATAATATGTCTCGCACTAGAAATTTCTGAGAGCATAAATATGATGCGGAACTGAGCAGAGTCTACCTATGCCAACTAGTTTTTAACGCAAATGTACTTTGTTACATGTTTAAAATATTTATTGTATATATACTAAGTCAAATTCCCTTAAATATGTTTTCTCTTCTGTTATGAAAAAAATATTTTTGATTTCAAAATTTCATATTTAGTCAAAAAAATATTTAGATAATATTTTAAATAAGGAAGTATTTTATAATTTTAGATATTCCATTTTATCATAATAATGATGAATTTACAATTTTTTAAAGCGAAAATTTTTTTAATCATTCATGAACATCGATTTTATAATAGCTCAATGATTTGCGATTCATATTCATGTATCATTCCGCGCCGGGAATGGAAAAAAAAATAGCAAATACAGTTTTGGCGCCATCTATCGTTTTTTATTTAAACCATACACTTCCGTAAATACATATATATATTTTTTTTCTTTTTAAAAATTAAAAATGTCTTTTGAAAATACAGTTCGAGTTTATTCATTCATTTATTTTTCAGACTTTAAAATGATACATATTTTAAATATTAACACAATCAAATTTTTTATTATTATTATTTAAAGCAATAATGACTAAGGGATGAAACAGTGCTTACACTGTTTATTAGAAATAACATTATTTCATAAATTTTATTAAAATTCATGAAAAATATGTCAAATAGCAATTATTAAAAAACACGTCAAAATAAATAAATAACATATCTACTTTGAAACCTATAATAATGTATTTAAAAAATATTATTCTTTATTTTATTTTTTTTATTAATTAATTTCTGCATGAAAAATTCTATTTCATAAATATATTTACAATTACAATAAACAAAAAATCCTCCTTTTATTTTAAATAACTATTTCTACCTGTTTCTAAACAAGTTTTTTTTTTTTTTTTTTTTTAAGGGAAAAAAACATCAAATTTTCCGTGAGTTTTCCCTTTCCCTTTTCCTTTTTTCTTTTTTAATTAACACAGAATTATTTGGTTTTCAAAGACAGCTACTAGTATAATAATTGAAAAAAATATATATATGCCTTGAAAAATTCTGTCCTCTCCATTATGCATAGACGACAAATTATTTTTCCTATAAGTTTTTTAAAGCTTCTAAATTATAAATTTAAAATAAATTCAAATGATAATAATGAAATTCAGGTAATAACTAATATAAAACATACCAAAATCAGGAACTCAACTTTTTTTGCCAATTACTCTGAAAAGATTGATCGTATATATATATATATATATGTATACATATATATATATATATATATATATATATATATATATATATATATATATACTATATATCATATATGAGGTCTTAAAAAAGATTTTTTTTTAATAGCAAACTTAACGATTTTGTGTAAAAACTGAAAAGTCATGGTTGGATTTCCTTAGATCGAAAAGAGGAAAACGGGATTTTGAGAAAAAGGAGGGGAGCTCCCCCCCTCCCGCCCACACACACACAAGTAGGGAGACCTATTCTATTTTCCATTGCTAGTCAATTCATAAGGGCTATCCTAAAATTTTAAAACATTGTAAACTATTTTATCGGTTTTTCTTAATCTGAAAAAGTTGTACAAATTCAGGAGAAAAATAGTTATCCTCCGCCCACAGATGAAGAGGGGTGTGGAATTTTCGTTTTTCCATTGCTAGAGCATCTTTTGCGTCACGCTATCCAAAACTGCAAGTAAAATTTGTGTAAATGTTTTCTTTACGTCACACTACCTCTTTGAGCAAATTTTCACTTAGTTGGATACTATGATACTATGTTTTGGATAGCGTGATGCAAAAGATAAATCAATTTATTGAAATAAATAATTTTACTTTATAATGCAAACTCAGTGAAAGTATAATTATTTGACAGTATATTTGAAAATTAAAAGCACTGTTTAAATGTGTAAATATACTTTATTAGACAAAACAAAAGTAATTTTAATGGAATCTAAAAACATATCTTTTAAAATAAAACCGAGGCGCCACTGGAATTTTTATATAATTCCTTTTTAAAACTGTTATTTTGAATTTGAAATGCGAATGAAAAAGCATCAGTGAGTGTATTTTATATATATCTGTCTGATCTTGAAGTTAAAAATATTACGTTTGCATTATAAATATAAATAAAAGATAAAAGTAAATGATCAAATAAGAAAATCTATGTATACTTTAACTAATTGCAAAGCGTCACTTAAAATTTGATATCATTATTTTTAAGACTCATATTTCAAATTCTTATAGCCATAAAGTAGCGGCGTCACAAACTTTTAAGCCGTTAAGGGTTTTTTGAACTGATAAATATATACCTCTGTAATAAATTCCTTTAATCCTTTAGAGTCTCTTATTTTTCATAATTTAAAGGAACTGTATGTTTTGGGGAGAAGGGGGGGGGGAGTTCTTATTCAGGGAAGGGGATGTCTTCTTTTTTAATAATAGTCTATTCATGAGTGTTATCTCAATGTTTCAAAGTTTCAAATGTTTATAAATTATTTCCTGTTTTTTTTTTTTTTTTTTTTTTTTTTTGGGGGGGGGGGGGGAGAACCCTCAAGGGTATTAATTTGAAATTTTATAACTTTATAAATATTTATTCTATAATATAATCCTTTTATAGCCCCTCATTAAAAAAAAAAAAGAAAAAGAAAAAGAAGGGGCTAAACAATTTTGGGGGGAAACGGAGCGGGGCGGGGGGGGGGAAGCATACCCACAGGAAGGAAAAAAAAATTCTTGTCCATTACTAGACTTTTCATGAATGTTATCCTAAAATTTCAAGCGTTTATAAATTATTATATCTGTTTTTCCTAATATGAAAGAGCTATATAGTCTAGAGAGGAAAAGGGAGGGGGGAATGGGGGGGAAGCTCCCCCCCAGGAAGGGGGAACTTTTTTGTTTTGCATTACTAGAGCCCCCAGGAATGTTATTCCAAAGTTTCAAAACTTTATAAATTTTTTCCCTTATTTGGTGTTTTTTGGTCTAATTTGACTGTACTAATAGTGACCCACTGTTTTTTGTCATTATTCATAGTATGCCTGTATATTATGTACTTAATTTAGCTTTATAAACCTGCCCCCATCCCTCCCTCATATAAGGGAGGGATGGGAAAATTTTGACTATGTTAATTGGCTTATGAAATTAATATTTTAATAATTACCATCAAATTTATATTTTTTAAATATGTTAAAGTGTTTCAATTTGTTTAACGGAAACTTACAGTGTTGTACCAGTAAAAGTAAATTTGTAAAATTATGTTTGTCAAAAGTCTCTCATCTGTCCCTACTTTCCCCTATATATATATATATATATATATATGGGATTTGTTGTGTTACTTTATTGATTCATATGTTTTGCAGGCTGTTGATTAGTGGATCTGGTTTCTTTACATTAGTGTATTTCATCCACAGATAAATTTTTTTAAATCTTATTGGTCATTGGTGTTTCAGTCTTTCAGTGACCTTGTATCTGTTGCTTGGCTTCTACTATGCTTAATAGATCATCTTTGTTATATATATATATATATATATATATATATATATATATATATATATATTAATAGTAAAAGCCGAGAAATATCTATATAATATAAAAATAATATTTTAAAACATATTTAAATTTTAAAACCTCTTCACACACCATAAATTTTAAGCCAGAATAACCGTTGCTTTTGCCTCCAAAGCAGTAGCACGTGTTCTTTTTGCACCTGATGAAGAAAGGCTACGTTTTTTCGAAACCGGTTGTGCTGGCTTAAAATTTATGGTGTGTGAAGAAGTTTTAAAATTTAAATATTGGTTGCACACCAGTTTGTGATTTTAAAACGTAGTGAAAGCCGAGGAACAGAAACAAAATCACTGAATATATCCTTTTATTATCAAAAGGATTATTTGTATATATTGTATTTTTTCAGGAGTTATAAGACAAATTAGCTAGTATTTATAATAACTTTTACTGGATTCATACCTTTACTAGTTTGTTAATTGCTATCTTTTTTTTTTTTTTTTTTTTTTTTTTTGTAATTTATGTTTTACTCTTTTAGTTGATATTCTAATCGTAGTTTCTATGAATGAAGCATACAGCAGGGTTTATAGCAATCACTATTTTGAATACCTTTTTTCTATAAGGCAATCTGTGCATTATTCTTTCGAAGATATATATGCTACAAATGATTAATAATTACTTAAAAAAAAAAAAAAAAAAAAAAAAAAAAAAAAGTGGTAATCAAAATAGTGACTGCTGAGAGCCCTACATAGAGAAAATGGCTATCAGATTATTTGTATTTGCTCAGGATTACATTACATCGCACATCGGAGAAGTTGCATCGAAAAATCAGCCTAAGGATAAGAATAAAGCATTGATTAGCCTACAATAAAACTGACATAAATGTATCTCATGTGGGTAAATTGCGAGATAAAGCTATGATGCTTTTCGTGCCCATTGGGGTACCTCATACACATTTTTCAGTTAAAGGAACTCAATTTTGTTATTTTTGTCTTATGTCCCTTTTCTTGCCATAATTTTTGCATTTTGAATAGGTTTTAACCAGTGTTGTGCAAGTTCACGAAAAAAAACGAGCTAGTTCAAACTCAAGTTCATCGTCTAAAAAACGAGTTAGTTCGCGTTCAAATTCATTTCTGAAAAATTGAACGCGCTCAGTTCAAGTTCATTTTTAAAAAAGAGCGAAACTCATTTAAAGTTCATTTTTACGTTTTTTTTTTTTTTTTTTCTCTACGAAGATTTCCTACCCTGTGAACACTTTCATAGATAATTTATTTATTTATTTTTTAAATTACCATGAAGATTATTCTTAATTTAATTCTTAATTATACTTACATCTTTTAATTATAATTTATTAACTTAATTAACTTAATTGCAGTAAAAATTTATTTAGCGGCCATTTCTGAATAGCGGACGACTCGCTGTTTTTGTGTGGTGTTTCATTCTCAAATTCCCAATACGTTTGTTTTTGCGTATGAAAAAAATTGTTAATAGAAGACAAATTCCATCATTTAGAGTCTCCGTTGTTTTGAAGTATACTATTTTTAAAATAGCATCATGGTTTGATTTAATTAATTTTTACTTCATTGCGTCATGTCCAATGTCAGCTTTAGGTTTTCAGATAAATTACTATAAAATTTTGCTTGCTATTTAGTGTATCTACATAAAAGCTAAAATCAACTGAAAAGATGAATAACTCACCCTCAGAAATAATGATAACATAACTATTTTGATAACTTTAAAGTAGAAGGTATTCGATACTTCTATACACATAAAAAGAAAGTACTAAATTAGTGAAAATTTTCAAACTCCAGTTTTTGATGGAGTTCTACATTTTGGATACGATTTGACTGTTTTTAGGAAATGTCTGTCTGTGTGCGTATCACACATTTTGCGGACGCTGTATCTCACGAACCAATGAACGAAATTTAACCAAACATTCAATTTAGTTGCACCTTGACCTAAACTGGTTCTGATTAGATTTGGAGATCAATCGCTCAACAGGTGGCGCTGTGATCTTGTTATTATTAGAAACCTTGGATAATCTCAGAGATTATACGACAGGTACTTAGTACGCATGCTCAATGAACAAACGCTTGTCCAGATTCCCTCTTGCTACAGTAACCCTTTTACAATGCTTGGCGCTGATCGCGTATTTGATGATTTATCGGCGTAAGTTTTTAAAGATATTCTCTAAAGTAAAGCAAAAATAATTTTCTTTGCAATCAAACTAAGATACATTATGCATTACGTTACATTCGTTTTATTATTATTATAATTATTTAAATTTAAATTACATTTCTATATTCATAGAACTAATTTACACCATCTTATCTATCATATTGCATATCAAAAATTCTGAATTTTAATACTCTTTAGTTTTTAATAATATACTATGGAACTGTAGTCTAAAAAAATATATTTATACAAACTGATAATAATAATAAAATTATTTTTATTTATTTTAAAAAATAATTTATTTTATCAAATTTGCCCTTGTAGTTACTGGTAAGAAAGTTTATTGATATTAAGATTAATTAGTAAAAATTTGACGATTTAACAGTTAATTTGATTTAATGTATTCTTTGAGACATGAACGTTTAGCTTTATGATTAATTTTATTTATTGTAATAACTTACAAATATATGCATTCTCAGCGCATTAAATGCTTAAAAATTATTTTAGTTGGTTTATAAAAGGTTTTTCATGGGGTCAAATGTTTTTGAGACTGTAACATTAACTTTGCTCTCAAAGCTGGTAGACGGGAGATATCAGGTTCGATACCAGGTAGCGCTCATTGGGCTAACTTTTCGAAATTATCTGTAGCTTTCTCCGACACAAGCGTAAATATGGGCTAGAACCCCTTAAAAAGACAACCCCTTCTTAGGTTATTCAGCCCATACCTCGGCCTTTCTTTTGTAGGCAACTGGCACATTAACACCAACATATTTTTCTTAAAATAATTCAGTTTAGGAAAATTGAATTAGTTTAATACTTAAAAACATACCAATATTTTATAGTTAAATGCATAATCATTAATAATCTGAATATTTGTAAAAATATTTATTAACTTTAAAAGTTTTATACATCCTTATTGTTCATGTCAAAAGTTTATTTTTCTTCAAGTGTAATACAAATATATATATATATATATATTTTTTTTTTTTTTTTCCTTTTTTTTTTTAAGCTATTGTATAGCTTTTATCGCGGGCTTTGAGCGCGGCGACCGAATCAAAAAATTCCGTAACGAAAAAAAAACCTAACACAGTTCGGCAGACTTCGGTAGACTTCGGCTGTACGAAGCTCGCACGGATCGAGACGAGCTGCTCCGAAATCGGACGAATACGTAAGCAGCTGTTTGTGAGAAAGTATATAGGTGTATAGGTATCTATCATCTATGTACAACAGTGAATAGCTGTACGCGTAAAATTTGTGTATAAAGTAATCAGATAAAACTTGAATATCCCCATTCGACTTGCAGGCCTTTAAAACCTATTAAATACCTTTTCTCTATTAAAATTCGTTTTCTTATCGGTCACCACGCTCAAAAAGTGTAACTTGAATTAATATCAAAGAAAAAACTTCAATATCCCCATTCGACTTGCAGGCCTTTAAAACCTATTAAATACCTTTTCTCGATTAAAATTTGTTTTCTTATCGGTCACCACGCTCAAAAAGTGTAACTTCAATTAATATCAAAGAAAAAACTTGAATATCCCCATTCGACTTGCAGGCCTTTAAAACCTATTAAAATACCTTTTCTCTATTAAAATTTGTTTTCTTATCATTATTGTTATCTTATTCATTAATATCAAAAAAAAAAAAAACTTGAATATCCCCATTCGACTTGCAGGCCTTTAAAACCTATTAAAATACCTTTTCTCTATTGAAATTTGTTTTCTTATCATTATTGTTATCTTATTCATTAATATCAAAGAAAAAACTTGAATATCCCCATTCGACTTGCAGGCCTTTAAAACCTATTAAAATACCTTTTCTCTATTAAAATTTGTTTTCTTATCATTATTGT
Organism: Salticus scenicus; assembly: GCA_963930645.1. Lineage (NCBI taxonomy): Eukaryota > Metazoa > Arthropoda > Arachnida > Araneae > Salticidae > Salticus > Salticus scenicus. The sequence continues at coordinate 137,741,313 of OZ005654.1, forward strand.
TATCTTATTCATTAATATCAAAGAAAATCCTTGAATATCCCCATTCGACTTGCAGGCCTTTAAAACCTATTAAATACATTTTCTCTATTAAAATTTGTTTTTTTATCGGTCACCACGCTCAAAAAATGTAACTTGAATTAATATCAAAGAAAATCCTTGAATATCCCCATTCGACTTGCAGGCCTTTAAAACCTATTAAATACCTTTTCTCTATTAAAATTTGTTTTCTTATCGGTCACCACGCTCAAAAAGTGTAACTTGAATTAATATCAAGGAAAAAACTTGAATATCCCTATTCGACTTGCAGGCCTTTAAAATCTATTAATTACCTTTTCTCTATTAAAATTTGTTTTCTTATCGGTCACCCCGCTCAAAAAGTGTAGCTTGAATTAATATCAAAGAAAAAACTTGAATATCCCTATTCGACTAGCAGGCCTTTAAAACCTATTACATAACTTTTCTCTATTAAAATTTGTTTTCTTATCGGTCACCACGCTCAAAAAGTGTAAATTGAATTAATATCAAAGAAAAAACTTGAATGTAAATTGAATTAATATCAAAGAAAAAACTTGAATATCCCCATTCGACTTGCAGGCCTTTAAAACCTATTAAAATACCTTTTCTCTATTAAAATTTGTTTTCTTATCATTATTGTTATATTATTCATTAATATCAAAGAAAAAACTTGAATATCCCCATTCGACTTGCAGGCCTTTAAAACCTATTAAATACCTTTTCTCTATTAAAATTTGTTTTCCTATCGGTCACCACGCTCAAAAAGTGTAACTTGAATTAATATCAAAGTAAAAACTTGAATATCCCCATTCGACTTCCAGGCCTTTAAAACCTATTAAATACCTTTTCTCTGTTAAAATTTGTTTTCTTATCGGTCACCACGCTCAAAGAGTGTAACTTGAAATTATATCAAAGAAAAAACTTGAATATCCCCATTCCACTTGCAGGCCTTTAAAAACCTATCAAAATACCTTTTCTCAAAAAATAGAGTTAGATCATTCAAATTTGGTACATCGAGGTTTTCGATACCTACAAATCGATTGCGGATATTTTTGATATATTCTCATTGCGGATATATTCTCATTTATTCAATAAAAGAAAAAAAAAAATTCTTATCGGTCACCACGCTCAAAAAGTGTAACTTGAATTAATATCAAAGAAAAAACTTGAATTAATATCAAAGAAAAAAAAATACTGCATAAATAAAATAAATAAATAATTATAATTGCATAAGTTGATAAAAAATGCTATGCAATAGCTTTACCGCGGCAGTCCTCGAGTGCCACACGTATTTTTTTTTTTTTTTTTTTTTTTTTCGTATTTTGTACCTTTGAATAAAATATGATGAAAAAAAAAAATAATTATAAGATAAAAAAAAATTTATAAACCATGTTTTTTAATTTTCTGTTGAATCATATACGCTACAGAAGGCAGCCGGAACCCCAGCAATTGGATAAAAGTATTAAAAAAATTCCTTGCTATCGTCTTTTGAGCTATTATAAAAGTTTCAAATGGCTATCTAGCCGGGAAGTTAGTTAAAAGTTGATTGCAAGCTTTGTACTGGAAACGCTGCCGAAGGCAGCAGGGTCCCGAAGCAATTGGATAAAAATATTTTTAAAAAGCATTTTCACCGTATTCCGAACTGTTCCGAAAGTTTCAAATGTCTAGCTACTCAGGAAGTTAGTTAAATTAATTTTCTGTTGAATCATATGAACGCTGCCGAAGGCAGTAGGGACCTGAAACAGTTGACTAAAAGTATTAAAATAAAAATGTATTGTCACCGTGTTCTGAGCTAGCCTGAAAGTTTCAAATATCTAGCTAGTCGGGAAGTTAGTGAAAAATCGATTGCAAGCTTTGTACTGGTAACGCTGCCGAAGGCAGCAGGAACCCGAAACAGTTGGCTAAAGGTATTTAAAAAAATGCATTTTCACCATGTTCTGAACTATTATGAAAGTTTCAAATGTCTAGCTAATCGGGAAGTTAGTTAAATAAATTTTCTGTCGAATAATATAAACGCTGCCGAAGGCAGTGGGACCTGAAGTAGTTGACTAAAATTATTAGAAAAATGTATTGTCACCGTGTTATGAACTGTCCTGAAAGTTTAAAATGTCCAGATAGTTGGAAAGTTAGTGAAAAATCGATTGCAAGCTTAGTACTGATAACGCTGCCGAAGGCAGCAGGAACCCGAAACAGTTGGCTAAATGTATTAAAAAATGCATTTTCACCGTGTTCTGAACTATTCTGAAAATTTTAAATGTCTAGCTAGTCGGGAAGTTAGTTAAATAAATGTTCTGTCGAATTATATAAGCGCTACCGAAGGCAGAGGGACCTGAAATAGTTGACTAAAATTATTAGAAAAATGTATTGTCACCGTGTTGTGAGCTGTCCTAAAAGTTTCAAATGTCTAGCTAGTCGGAAAGTTAGTGAAAAATCGATTGCAAGCTTTGTACTGATAACGCTGACTAAGGCAGCAGGAACCCGAAACAGTTGGCTAAAGGTTTTAAGAAAATGCATTTCACCGGGTTCCGAACTATTCTGAAAGTTTCAAATGTCTAGCTAGTCGGGAAGTTAGTTAAATAAATTTTCTGTCGAATCATATAAGCGCTGCCGAAGGCAGCGGGACTTGAAATAGTTGACTAAAATTATTAGAAAAATGTATTGTCACCGTGTTAGTGAGCTGTCCTGAAAATTTCAAATATCTAGCTAGTCGGGAAGTTAGTTAAAAATCGATTGCAAGATTTGTCCCTGACAAACACACAAACAAACCCACAAACAAGAATCGAAGTTAATAAGAAGATGGTAAAAAAAAGATGAAAAATAAACAATAACGTATATGATAAAAAGAAATATGACACCTAATAAATAAATAAATTAATTAATTAATTAATAAACAAATAAAGAAAAATAAAGAAAATAAAGAAATAAGCACTTATAATTTTACAACATAAAATTGTAACAAATGTTAATTTCATAAAGAATAGTTGATTGGTTGTGTGGCTTAAGGCTGATTGACTACATTAGGTACCTAGGCCTACAGGAGAAATGCCCTCCGTGAGGGGTCTTTCTAAGTGGATCTAGTTCGTATTTACACGAGTTTTAGAGAGAACTACGGAAAACTCTTAACGGCTAGATCGATGAGCGCGTTTTTTGATCGAATCCGGCACTTCCCATCTACCAACTTTGACCGTAGAACCGCTTGGCCATCATAGAGGGATTTACTTCTATTAATACCTTGATTTCTCCATAAAAAATAAAATAAAATAGAAAAACAAATAAAATAATTTTATGTTTTTAAATTAATAAATAAGAGAAATTTAAGCATTTTAATATTTTAACCTTATTTTTTTTGCCCTCGTATCCCGTATGTTTGAATAAATATAAGAAAAATATAAAGCACCTATTGAGTTTAAGCTTTATCCATTAAATAAATGTACTAGCCTTTATTTATATACTCCTGGAAAAAAAAGAAAAAAAAAAAAAAAAAAAACTAAATAATTAAAAGGCCTTTTTATTTATTAGTTACGTATTTTTACCTCTAAAATTTCCAAAAATATGCTTTGCTCTATCAATTGTATTTATATCTAAATGTTTGTTATATTAATCAAAATAATTTTTAATAAGATCAGGTAACACAAAAATAAATAAATAAATAAATAAAATAATAATAAGTGTATATTAGTTAATGTTAACTTACATAATTTATTTTCAAAATTTTTCTAAAAAGGAGGGGAAGAAAACCGAACGCCGCACGTTAAAAGTGCGATTTTTTCTGAAAGAGGTTGGCTGTGTAATTATTGAAGTTATCGTCAAATCTAACATTAGAAAATAATAATAATAATAAAAAAAGAAATATTACGATACTTTTTAGTCAAATGATGAAAGATAAACATAGATATAATTCATAGAAATAAAAATTGTTCAGTTTTTTTCTCATATATATTAAAAAATGAGATAAAATAATAATATTGCTTCTTTTGATTGATCGAAAGCGAAACTGTTTTTAGAAAAGTACTTATTTAGAAAAGAATTGACGAAAATTAATGAAAATTTTTATTTCTATTAATAGAAAAAACATTTAGGAACATTAAAATTTGCTTCAAAAATTTTAAATTACATTTAATTAGTATGAATTATATGCATTTTTGAAAGTCACAATTTCTTCCTGCCTTATGTCTATGCACGGCCTTACTAGATCACTCCTCGGCGCCAACACGCCAACGTCGTAAGCGGCCGTAACAAAACTGCAAAGATCAATGTATGCCGAGGAATCGATTTTCAGGGTCGGCAACAAGCCCCATCTACTTTCCCAGGCTTTAGCAAACGTGAAAAATGCCAAGAAACATTAAATATTCATCCATGGTTCAACAAAATATTAATATATGTATATAATATAATTTTTAAAAAGACACAATTTAAAATTATTTTTATAAAAGTCTTTCTAATTCTTATTTATTTTCTTTCATGCAAAACAGAAATTGGAAGAAGAGTATCTTTATTTAAGAGAAAACGACTAACATCATTTATCATTTTTCAATGAATTGATTTAAAATTATTGCCACAATTATTTTTATGATTCATATATTTTTGCGTATCGGAAGACTGCATTTTGAATTTAATTAAATCAATTTAAATGTTCTGAAAACGGAACAAATTCATGCAGTTTCATATACAAAACTAAGTTAATTTTGCCGTGGTGGCGCTGTGTGCCAACCCTAACATCCAATGCATTTGATTCCGGAAAAATCGTCGATTGTTATGGCCGCTTTCACGACGTTGGCGTGTTGGCGCCGAGGAGTGATCATAGAATAATAATAGAGGAAGAAGGAGCACGCCAATCCGCGATTGTAATGAAATGCTCGCCCTCTGGTGGGCTACGGTGAAATTACAATAAACATGGTTTAATTCGAATTCCATATAGCCGCCATTGCTAGCCGATGTTTAGTTTCACATATATTTATTGAATAAAAATGAATAAATACGGTAAAAAAGATAGCACATACTTTTGTGTGCCACAGTGTAAATCCAAAGCATCAAGAAATCCAGAATTGAGCTTCCATTTATTTCCAAATGACGAATTTAAAATTTCAGTTGCTTCGGCTAATGGAAGTAAAGAATTAATCAGATGATTTGAAACTAATATTTGTTCAACTTCATTTAAAATCTACTTCCGAATCGAACTTTGAATAAACTGAAGTATTTTTTCCAAAAGCAATCAATTTTCCATAATGTAATGGCGGAGAAATTATAGTACGAATATTAAGTAGAATAACAAGAACACTATTGGAACACACGTGGCTAATGTTTACTAACAACTGCAGTGTTCACAAAGCGCCGTCTATCGATCATTACAAACGCGGATAGTCTTAATGCTTACAAACCACTTCTAGTGAAATGCCTGCGAAAGCTACTTTTGCTCCTCTCAACATTGAAGTTTTTTAATAGGCTTGTTAATAATCGCTGTTTTTTGTGGCAACACAACAGCTTATGTAGAAACCTTATGCTCCTTCTTCCTTTATTATTATTCTATGGGAGTGATCTAGTAGCTCCGTGACATAGGGAATCATTTTCTTGCATCCACGGACGGTCAGTGACGTCACACTTCGCTTGCGTATAGGTGGAAGTGAGAGAAGAAGAATAACGATAGATTTCCACGAGGTATATTTGCTATCATAGTGTATCGTCATTGAACATATTAAATTGGATTATATTTTAACGTCAGCTTAACAAAGAAAAAATGTCCTTTTGTTTGAAGTAAAAACTGCATTAAGGTCATCTTTTCTTCCTTAAAAAACTAACACGCACGCTTTTACTTGTATCCTTAATATAAAATTAGTAATTTTAAATGCAAATTTAAAAGATGATTCAATATTACCTAAAGATTACATTGCTTGGCATGAAAATTGCCTTCATTTCAACATATTCTTATGTAAAATGACCTCTTGAATCCGAATATGACGCCCATTTTACCCTATCACCCACCGATGTTTAGGAATGCCCCCCTATTTTTATCGTTTTTCGGTGATTTTATGGCTATAAATTTGATTTTTAGGAGGGGAGTAGGATTATTTTAACCGTTAAATATCTTCTGAGGGGCTACAGAGTTGGAAATTTGTAAAACATGGACATTTACGACGCGAATTTGGAAAATGCCTACTTCTCAGAACCTTGGCGAGAAAATTCTTGGCGCACAACATATTTTAAGGGAAAAATATGAAAATGTGGAAACTAATCATTGATTGAATCAAACCTGTCAGAATGAATCAAGAATGAATGAATCATCGATTCACATCCACCGTACTTGCATCCGTATCATAGTATAAAAATAAAACATTTTGTTTAATAAAAAAAAATAATTTTCTTCACATTTAATTGAATGAAAAGCGATTATTTTACAGAAGACATTTTTTTTTCTTTTGTGTTTAAAATGTACTAAATAAAAATACAAGTTTATTACAGATAACTTTTTTTACCAATATGTAAACGTATCATAATAAATTTCTCCACTAATTTATTAACTTTATCATTCAATATTTTTCGTTATTCAATATAAATTATTTTTATTCAAATAAAATAATTTATACTTTTACATATTTCTTCTGAAGTATTCTTTCTTTCTGTCTCATTTTCGTAAAGAGAAAAAAAATTGTAATCCTTGGTAAAGTAATGATGTACTTAAGTAATTACTAACATAAGTAATTAAGTAAAATGTTTGTTAGGTAATATTAATTTTGATTAATGCAGAGTTTTTTTTCTTTGCCTAACTCTGAAATTAAGTATAGCATGTACAGTTTTATTTATTGATTAATTTTTAAAATAGCAACACATTGATTTTCTTCTATTTACTTATTTAGATTAATAAATAAATAAGGCTCACTTTCTAAAAATTTAACTAATTCAAATGTTTGTGCAGGTATAGATTGATTACATTGATAATATGATTAATTGCATGTATTATAATCTCTTCCTTTGAATGAAATTTCTAATTATTTTTATGTAAATGATTTTTAACTCAATTTATTTCAGTAATAATCTTGCTTTAGTAAAAATGAACTATGTCCAAACATTTAAAAGTATTTATATAATCTTAATATATATATATATATCTAATATATAAAATTCTCGTGTCACAGTGTTTGTTACCATACTCCTCCAAAACGGCTTAACCTATTTTAATGAAATTTTGTATGTACATTCGGTAGGTCTGCGAATAGGTTTTTATCTATTAATGAAAGTTGTAACTTAATTAGTTCTTTCTTAATTAACTTTTAACTAACTCTTTCAACAACTTTTCTACCTAGATGGCGTGAGTTGTCCGTTGGATGTATGGATGTTTGTTATTCAATCACGTCACAACGGTTAAACAGATCTGGATAAAATTTGGTACCGAGATAGATAATAATCTGGAATAGGACATATGCTACTATTTAGGATCTGGATAAAATTTGGTACCGAGATAGATAATAATCTGAAATAGGACATATGCTACTATTTGATTAGATTTTTTAAAATTAATTAAAATATGAAAATAATAAACTGGTAATTACCTTAATATAAGCCATTTAAATTTTTAATTGTTGCCAAAAAAGTTTACGAGGTATTTTTATTTTTTAACACGCTTATATTAGCTTCACCTGTATGTATGTATGTTTGTAACTTCTCTGGGAGCAAAACGTGATTGCACAAAATCCTTCATATCTCAAACAAAAAACCATTGTGTATGGTTTCCAGAGCTTTTTAAGAAAACGGCTGATGGCTGAGCTACAAAAATTTGCATGGTGGTTCGTAATGACCTCTCCTGATGCACCTCGAAGCCCGATTTTCGAATTTTGTTTTAGTTTTCTTTTAATTGATTAAAATGTTAAAATAAAAACCTTCTAATTACTGATAAATTGGCCATTTAATTTTAATCCTTAATTTAATTGTTGCCAAAAAAAATTATCATTATTTTTTGGACAGAAAAAAAAAAAAAAATGTGAACAATAAAAATTACATTTATTTAAAATATTTAATATTATTCCTTAATTTAATTGTTGCCAAAAAAATTATCATTATTTTTTCGACAGAAAAAAAAAAAAAAAAAAAAAAACGTGAACAATAAAAATTACATTTATTTAAAATAAGGAAAGTAAATTAAAGCGTGTTCTTTAATTTTTTAAAACTATAATATTATTTTTTTTTTCTTTCAACATAAAATGAAATATACTTTCACGCGAAAAATAAAAATTACTAAATGTTAAATTGGTGAATGAGAAAATAATGCCTTTATAATTAAAATAAAATATTAATAGTAATATGATCTGAATTTTATTTCATAGCATTTTTTATATACCTCAACTGTATATGTATATATATTGCATGGATGAATTACGCTAGGCATAAAAGATAATTCAGCATTATATTAAAGGTATTTACTTATTGATAATACTGGACAAATTTTTAAATTTTGATGCTGAAGTAGATCGGACATATTTCGCCTAGGACAGCCACTTAAAGCCAAGTAGCTCATCAAAAATATAACTAAATTATAAAGTATTGAAAAAGAGAAAGATATAGGAACAATAATCGCATAAATTATATTTTGGTCTAAAACGGCGACAAAATTCAAATAACATCAAGGGGAGCTATATTAAGTTTGTACCATGATGAGGTTTACATATTAATTAATTTATTTTTCTAATACCAACTACTATTAACTAAGAATGAAGTATATATAACCACAAAATAATAATAATTGTCTCATGCGATAGACGTAGCCGATCATAGCATATTGTAATATTAAATTTGGCTTGAAATTGCTGTCATTTTATGGTTGATCGATTAAATCAAATAAATATAGGAAATAACTTCAAAGCAAATATTATGTACAGCACGCATAATGTTGTTCTTATGTAATTGGTATTCAAATATAAAAAAGCTACTTCAAATTTTTCGATACTGTCTGTATTGAAACTGTCATATATGATAAGCACCCAAATGGAAGCCCACGGGTAAGCTATTGTCGCAGGCAATAAGGACAAGCACCGGAGACTGCGAGGACGAACAGTTCGATGCCAAAGGCAGCGGGAACTCAAAGCGAGCTTCTGAGCGATTTCAGTATTTTTTTTTTTTTTCTTTTTTTAATAAAGCTATATAGAAAAGAGTTTCCTTTAAATATAGTGACCAGCGAAGCGGGCAAAGCCTGCTAGTATATATGTATAACCTTTCATTTTTAAAATTTCATGCAAACAATTCTCCATTCAGAGGCCTTTTTTGTAGCCTTTTATATTGTTACAACTTGAATGTGGACAAAAAAAAAAAAAAAAAAATGATATTTGAAAATTAAATTTTTATTATTGAGAAATTTTTAGTTATGTTGGTAAAAATGATTTTTGGAGGCAAATTTAGAAAATACGCATTTTTTAATTAAGCCTCGCTTTCCCAACATCAAGGCGTTACTGCAGAAAAATCGCTTTCAGGTGCCGCTTGGCATGTTTGGCGAAAATCACCAGCACAGCACCTTTTTGTACAATTTAGAAGTTGCAACATTCCACTGGTTATGTTTGCTATCTCCTGACGAATTAGCGCACTTCTTGAATGAGGCGGGCTTAACTAAATTTCACTTCAAAATGGGGTCAAAGTTTAACCCATCTTGGGAAAGCGAGGGTTAAACTCTACCAATAATAGCACAAAGATATAGAAAACCACTAAGAGTCAACTTGAGGATATTTCCAAAAAATCATTATTGGTTTTCTGCAATTTTCGATTTTGGGGAGAAGTTACGAGGGGGCAAATTCAAGTCCCCCTTTTAGCACTAAATTTGTCTGGGGAAATATATAGAATCACAAATTTTAGTGTGTGGCTTATTTATGTGTGCCTGACACCTATTGTAATGGGATTTTGTGAAAATTCCCAATTGGGGGGGGGAGGGGGGCAATAAACCTGTTTCCAAGCATAACTTTGCTTCAAATTATCTCAGCAAGATTAATTTTATGTGTCGGTTGTTTATGCCTTCCCAACACGCACTGTAAAGGGATTTGTACGCAATTTCTTCCTCCCTCCTTTGCAGGTGGATAGGGAGGCAAAAATATGTTTATAAGAGTAACTCCGCTCCAAATTATCTCAGGGTAGTGATTTTTTAACATGTCGATTGACTATGTGTTCTCAAGACATATACTACAAAGAGATTTTGTAAAATGCCACACTATCCCCCTTGGGGGTTGGAGAGGAGAAAACATATTTCCAAGTGCAAATCTGCTCCGAACTATCTTAAGTGATTTTTTATGTGCGGGCTGGTTATGAGTTTCCAACACACACTATGAAGGTATTTTGTGAAATTTCCCCTTTCCTCCCTTTAAGGGTGTTGAGTAGGGGGCAAAAGCACCTTTTAAAGTGTAACTGCTCCAAAGTACATAGATACCAAGTCTACTGTTTTTGGCGGGGACTTCAGACTGGAAAAATTTTATAGCTGATTTTAGTAATACTAATCGTCGAAAATATATATAACATATTCCATTTAAAAACACCAATGTGAATTTTGATTTAAAAGATTAAAAACAGCAGCTATGAAATTATCTCATGAAAGTGATTTTTTGATATGTCGATTGGTTATGTGTATTCAACACACACAAACTACAAAGAGATTATTTGAAATTCCGTGCCATCTCCCCTCTTGAGGGTTGGGGGGGGGAGATTAAAAAACATGTTTGCATGCGTAACTCTGTTCCAAATAATCTTAGAATGGCAACTTTTGATGTGTGGACTGCTTATGCATATTCCACACACACTACAAAGTGATTTTGTGAAATTCCACACTACCGCCCCTTAGGGGTGGGGGTAAACTCTGCAGTAACTCTTCATGCGCAACTCTGCAGTAAATTATCTTAAGAAGGAGATTTTCGATGTGTGGGTCAGTTATATACACTAAGCGACAAAAAAAAAGCCGCACTGGAGAAAAAATGACTTATACCTTTTTTATTTTTAATAACTTTAAAACTAATGTTTGAAACAAATAAAACTGTCTTGTTTGCATAATACCAAAGGTATGAAATGATACCTATGTATATTTTCGATTTAATAATTTGCTTTATAGCACTTTACGAAGTACTTTTTGCAAATCTGCATAAAACTTTCTTTTTGAACATAATGCAATAACCATACACTTTGCATTCTATTATGATTTATTATAAGAAATAAACAAGTTATATTTTAATATATGAAATAAAACTATTTATTTGTTAGATCTAAGCAATTTTTTGTTAAAAGTATGTATTCTGCATTGGGTTAATTCCACCTTTATATGGAATTACTGCATTAATGCGCAATGGCATAGTTTTATACAGTGTTTTAATATAAATCTCAGAAATTTCAATGTGCCAAATATCACAAATAATTTTTTCTAGTTCTGGCAGAGTTATAGGCTGCAAATTTCGAATCCTCTCCCCTCTCCCCCATCTTTTTATAGACGAAACATTTTCGAGCGGATCGCGATTTTGACTATTTCCATGTCTGGTAAAGAAGAAATTCTACTATATCCTTTGTGGTATTTAACTTAAAATGAAAAAAGGTATGATTACTTACAAAATTATAGGTTCTCATGGGAATGTATAAGAAATTTGAAAATTTGAAGTGAATAAACTTACCACAGACGCCGTGTAGCAAGGTGCCTTATTATCTTCAAATGCTGTTTACGGAAATGTCCATACCTCCAAAATAGTCGGTCAGGCACCACTTTTATGCAAATTGTGTTTTATTTCGAGTTAATTGATCCTTTGAGCATAAAAATTTTCCCGAGTGTTTGAAAAGTTATGCACCTCCGTACCATAATGTACGGAGAATGTCTCACTGTTTTAAAAGTGCGATTTTCATTAAGTCGGTCATATTTTCGTTGTCAGATCTGCTTGTTTTCTTTAGCTCGAAATAAGTTAAACTTGACTCATCAGAGAGAACCAGTTCAGCCCAATAATTAACTAATCATTTTTTAATTTTTTTAGCCATCTGAGGTCTTGCTTTTCTACTTCTCTTCACTAAGAATGGAATTTTTCCAAATTTTCTGTCATTTAAACCTGCTTAGTTTAATAGTTGTTGTACTGTAGTTAAAGAAATTATGCTACTAAACACGTTTTCTGAAGCTCTTTTATGTTCTAAATGTAATACAAACCGATTTTATAAGCAATGGCTTTTTAACTTACGGTCATCTCGCTTGGATGAGCAGTGTGGCCACCTAAACCAAATTTCCAGTTTAAACGGACAAAAACTTTTATATATTGCTGAAAACCATTTTACCAATATTTCGTTAACATTTAATTATTTTGCCATCTCACGTATTAAAATATTTTTTGATTTTCATTCAAAAATTAATACTTTTTGTGGCATCGTGAACTGCCTTATTCTTACCATTCTTGAAAAAAATTCTAAAATTGCAATTTTCCTGACAATTGCATTTTGTTTTTAACACTGGATTCAAAGCTAAAGTGTATGTGGAGAACAACATAGTAAAATCTGTTCGAAAATTTGCTTTTTAAACGATAAAATTGGCGGTTGTAGAAGGCGAAAAGGAAAACATCCAAGTGCGGCTTTTTTTTTGTCGCTTAGTGTATATCAAACTCATAATATAAAATTATTTAGCAAAATTCCCTCCTCCTTCTTCCATTTAAGAGTGGGGAGGGGGTAAAAACACATTTTAAAATGTAGTGCTGCTTCAAATAATCTCAGGATCCTGATTTTTAATGTGTTGGTTAGGTATGTGTATGCAACATGTACTATAAAGGGATTTTGTGAAGTGTGGCAAATGGAAAAACCTTTACCAAAGGTAGTGAGAACTTTAACTTAGATTTTGACTGATTTCAATGATGTTTTAAAATTATTAATGGTATAGCGTTTTGAAAATTCATTTCAAAATAATGACCAGTGAAGCAGACAAAGCCTGCTAGTACATTATAAGAGAGCATCAAAGAACTGGCGTTTAAAAGTAATAATTACAAAACTTTGAATAAACACCATAAAAGCAAGAACTTCCAACAGTTGTTTCGGGTCAAAAGAAAACCTAGCCCTTCGTCAAGGGAATAAAGTAGGCACGAGTGCTGTAACAAAGCAGCAACACAGTGCAACTTGCAACAGTGTGTTGTCGCTTCTTTTACAGCACTCGTGTGTACTTTTTTTGCCTGATGAAGGGGTTTTTTTTTTTTTACCTGAAACAATTGTTGCGAGTGTTTGCTTCTATGGTGTTTATTCAAAGTTTTGTACTTAGTAATAATACATTTTCCTATTTAAAAAAAAATTTAAAGAGTAAAATTTACTGTCATTCACTTAATTTTCAAAATACACCTGATCATTTTTTTTTTTTTTTTTTTTTCATAGATTTGGTAAAATAGAAATTTTGGCCAATGATAGTCCTTCGTATGTTGCCATTCTTTCTATCAAGGCACCCTAGTATAATTTACTTGTCAATATTGCAGCCATATTTATATTAATAATTTAAACTTGAAAAAGAAAATCTTTATTAAATGACGAATTAATTGCCTTAACGATGTTACACGTACATACATTTTAATAAATTATAGCTATATTTTAATACAGTTGTACATATTTTTTATCAATACTTCCTTAATATGGAAGCCTATTTTTAAGATTAATAAAACAAATATTTAAAATTGAGCTATTTCACTATGCATAGAAATCTATATAGTAGCGATCACTTCCATGCATGTGAACTCACTTTGCAACCATTAAAACCAAAAGAGAAAAAAATATCACTGGATACAACTTACACATTTTGCATGAAAATCTGTATAGCAGTGGTCACGGTACCATACATGTATGCTTGCTTAACTACCATTAAAAAAAAGAATCTGACGTGGACACCACGACTTCCTTATACATCTATTGGAATATACATATGGTTATGGAAACATTGATATTTTTGTGTGAGGTAATTGATTTGTAAATAAACAGGCAGGTTCTAGTCCATGAGCATTCCTGAAAACAAGCAAAAAAAAAAAAAAAAAAAAAAAAAGCAAGCTACTCCGACCACAACTCAGCCCTGATGATAAGATTATATATACCACCAATTGTAAATTTTTCAGGAATTTTCTATGGCTTATTACAGAAAATACCATTGGCAAATACTCAACTTAGACAGTACAAAAATAAAAAAACTGGTGCACAATGAATATTTAAATTTAAAAAACTTTTTCATACACCATAAAATTATGAAAGCATTACCAGTTTCGAAAAGACATGGCCTTTCTTCTTCTTGAGGTACAAAAACCACACACAGAAAAATGGAAAATCGAAACTTGTCAAGAAACGCGTTATCTTTGTCATAGTACACGTTTTCCTAGTATATTGACAAATTTGCACAAAATTACGCAACATTTTAAACAATCAAAACACTACCTGACAATCCCATTTAGTCATGAGACACAAAAGTCGTTTTATTTTACCATGTATCTTTAATGTGATTCGTCTGATGATCCGTTTTGACTCTAAAACTTGTCAGATGACTAATTTCCCAGGTACAGTTTTCATTTTCCTCAAATTTGACCGGTTAGTCAGATGAGAGAATAAAAATAAATTGTTCCTGTTTTGTCAATTGACTAAGAAAAATTTGTTTGGCTAGTCCAAAAGCTCAGCATTATTATTTTTTTATTTTTTATTTTTTTGTTTATTTATTTTTATTTTTTTTGTCTCCTTCTGACAACTTGAGTTAGTCAACCGAAATCGAATAATTTAACCTATCAAATCTGGCGGGATAATGCAATCGCAGAATTCGAAATTCAAATACTTAGAAGTCTGAAATCGTGGATCCGTTAATGTTGTTTCGGTTCCATTTCCATATTTGTGACTAGCAGGCAACGCCCGCTTCGCTGGTCCCTATTTTTAAATGAATCACTCTAATTACTGAATTCTCAAAATTGCATTCATTTTTATCACGTGAAAAGAAAAGAGAAACAAAATCTGATTAGGAAAAATGTCGCACCATCACTGCCTTCGGAAAAAATTCCCAAAATGCTCTAAATCTTATTTCTATTATTTTTCCCCCTTCGCCCCCCCCCTCCCGTCTATCCTAATAATTTTACAAATTCGAAAATATCTGCAATCGATTTGTAAGTATCAAAAACCTCTATGCACCAGTTTTGAACTATCTATCTCTATTTTTATTTTTTGGCCCCTCCGTTCCCCCCTTCCCAATAATTAAAAAAATTCGAAAATATCCGCAATCAATTTGTAGGTATCGAAAACACCTATGTACCAATTTTGAATGATCTAACTCTATTTTACTTTTTTTGCCCCTCCACCCCCCCCCCCCCACCTTCCCGGCCCTCCTAATAACTTTACACTTTCGAAAATATCCCCATTCGACTTGCAGACCTCTAAAACCTATCTGTACCAATTTTGAACGGCCTAACTGTATTTCTATTTGTTTTTGCCCATAGCCCCCCCTTCCCGCTCCACCCCCTTTTTCCCGCCCCACCAAATAATTTTACAACTTCGAAAATATCCGCAATCGATTTGTATGTATCGAAAACCTCTATATATCAAATTTGAACGATCTAACTCTATTTTTATTTTTTTGCCCCCCCTCTCCCCCCCCCCACCTTCCTGGCCCTCCTAATAACTTTACACTTTCGAAAATATCCCCATTTGACTTGCAGGCCTCGAAAACCTATCTGTAAAAAATTTGAACGGCCTAACTGCATTTCTATTTGTTTTTGCCCCATAGCCCCCCCTTCCCGCCCCTCCTAATAATTTTACAACTTTGAAAATATCCGCAATTGATTTGTAGGTATCGAAAACCTCTATATACCAGTTTTGAACGATCTAACTCTATTTTTATTTTTGGCCCCCCCTCTCCCCTACTTGCCCCCCTCCCGTCTATCCTAATAATTTTACAAATTCTTCTTTCCCCTCCTAATAACTTTACACAATCGAAAATATCCTCATTTGACTTGCAGGCCTCTAAAATCTATCTGTATCAATTTTCAACGCCCTAACTGTATTTCTATTTGTTTTTGCCCCATAGCCCCCCCCCCCCCTGCTGCCCCACCTGGGGGCTGAATTTCTAAAATTCCAGAAATTGGTTTTTAGATATTTGCATTAGCTATATTTTAGAGCAAAAATTTCATGTATATCTATTTTTTTGTTTCAGATATATAGGATTATGCGAAATCACGTTTTACGCATGTGAAATCACGTTTTGCCCCCCCCTCCCCCGCCCCCCTTGGGGACCGAATTTTGAAAATTCCAGAAATTGGTTTTTAGACATTTGTATTAGCTATATTTTAAAGAAAAATTTTACGGATATCTGTTTTTTTGTTTGAGATATGAAGGATTTTGTGAAATCACGTTTTGCCCCCCCTCCCCCCCTTGGGGGGCGAATTTTGTAAAATCGCTTCTTAGTGGATGCCTACATTATAGAAAGAACATTGTCACGAAATTTCATGCTTCTAGGTCCAGGGGTTTGGTCTGGGCGTTGATAGATCACCCCCTCACTCACTCACTCAGGAAGTGTTCTTTTATATATATAGATAACTAGCAGGCAACGCCCGCTTCGCTGGTCCCTATTTTTAAATGAATCACTATAATGAATTCTCAAAATTGCATTAATTTTTATCACATGAAAAAAAAGAGAAACAAAATCTGAGTAGGAAAAATGTCGCACCGGGTTCTCACTGCCTTCGGAAAAAATTCCCAAAATGCTCTAACTCTTATTTCTATTATTTTCCCACTTCGCCCCCCCCCCCTCCTGTCTATCCTAATAATTTTACAAATTTGAAATATCCGCAATCGATTTGTAAGTATCAAAAACCTCTATGCACCAGTTTTGAACGATATATCTCTATTTTTATTTTTTTACCGCTCTACTCCCTCCCCCCCCCTTCCCGCCCTCCCAATAATTTTAAAAATTCGAAAATATCCGCAATCGAATTGTAGGTATTGGAAACCTCTATGTACCAATTTTGAATGATCTAACTCTATTTTCTTTTTTTTTGCCCCTCTGCCCCCATTTCCCGGCCCTCCTAATAACTTTATACTTTCAAAAAAATCCCCATTCGACTTGCAGGCCTCTAAAACCTATCTGTACCGATTTTGAACGGCCTAACTGTATTTCTATTTGTTTTTTACCATAGCCCCCCCCTTACCGCCCCCCCCTTACCGCCCCACCTAATAATTTTAAAAATTCGAAAGTATTCGCAATCGATTTGTAAGTATCGAAAACATCTATATACCAGTTTTGAACGATCTAACTCTATTTTTATTTTTTTGCCCCCCTCCCCCCTCTCCCCTCCCCCTTTCCCGGCCCTCCTAATAACTTTACACTTTCGAAAATATCCCCATTCGACTTGCAGGCATCTAAAACCTAACTGTACCAATTTTGAACGGCCTACCTGTATTTCTATTTGTTTTTGCCCCATAGCCCCCCCTTGCCGCCCCCCCCCCTTCCCGCACCTCCTAATAATTTTATAAATTCGAAAATATCCGAAATCGAATTGCAGGTATCGAAAACCTCTATATACCAATTTTGAACGATCTAACTCTCTTTTTATTTTTTGCCCCCCCCTCTCCCCCCCCTGCTGCCCCACCTCGGGGCTGAATTTCTAAAATTCCAGAAATTGGTTTTTAGATATTTGCATTAGCTATATTTTAGAGCAAAAATTTCACGCATATCTATTTTTTTGTTTGAGATATATAGGATTATGCGAAATCACGTTTTTACGCATGTGAAATCACGTTTTGCCCCCCCGCCCCCCTTGGGGACCGAATTTTGAAAATTCCAGAAATTGGTTTTTAGACATTTGTGTTAGCTATATTTTAAAGCAAAAATTTTACGGATATCTGTTTTTTTTGTTTGAGATATGAAGGATTTTGTGAAATCACGTTTTTCCCCCCCTCCCCCCCTTGGGGGGCGAATTTTGTAAAATCGCTTCTTAGTGGATGCCTACGTCATGGAAAGAACATTGTCACAAAATTTCATGCTTCTAGGTCCAGGGGTTTGGTCTGGGCGTTGATAGATCACCCCCTCACTCAGGAAGTCTTCTTTTATATATATAGATTTTCACTTTAGAAATAGACCGAGAGATTTTAATTATCTGCGAATCGAGTTTACGGTCAAAAGTAAGTGCTAAATACTTTATTTATTGTGTGTATATATATATATATATATATATTTATTGTAAAGCTTTGTTAGAATAGTAAATTGTAAAATTGTAAAATTCTAAGCTTTAGCAATCTTCTAACAATATCAATGGTATTTAGAATTTGTTTTAATTTATAAAGTTGTTTAAAACGTATAAATTTTAAAATACGTTATTATAAATCTTAGTTTTGCGTATCGTTGTATTATAAAAATAAGTATTTTAATTTGTCTGAACTACAGTTTTTTACATATATTTTTAACATTAAGCTCATATTTATATTTTTACTTTCCGAACACTATAGTGAGGAAAGTATTGTAATCATGTCAAAAATCCGAATTCGAGATTTTGATGTTTCTATACGTTTTGAGGTCCCCTGAGTCCGTTTTCACTATTTTTACGATGATGTATGTATATGTGTGTGTATGTGTGTATGTGTGTATGTTTGTGAACACGCTAGCGTCTAAAGGCTTTGTTCGATTAACCTGAAAGTTGATACGTATATTGTAAGTCACCATAGTACGAACCCTATAGATTTTGGTGAATCTAGCACTTATAGTTTTTTTACAGGGACACAAAGAAAAATTCTTTATCATTATGGCCTATGGGACCAAAATCTTAAAAGTGCGATAGCATCTAAACGCCTTATTCAATTGAGCAAAAATTTTATACCCATATTATAGGTCACAGATACTCAATCTGTATAGATTTTGGAGAATCTAGCACTTATAGTTTTTTTACAGGGACACAAAGAAAAATCCTTTATCATTAAGGCCAATGGGGCCAAATTTTTAAAAGTGTGATAGCGTCTAAACGCCTTATTAATCTGAGCAAAAAAATTGTACACATATTATAGGTCGCATTTGCACCAACTGTATAGATTTTGGTGAATCTAGCACTACAGTTTTTTACAGGGACACAAAGAAAAATTCTTTATCATTATGGCCTATGAGACCAAATTTTTAAAAGTGCGATAGCATCTAAACGCCTTATTCAATTGAGCTGAAAATTTGTATGAATATTATAAATCACTGTTGCACTCACTATAAGCATTTTGGTGAATCTAGCATCTATAGATTTTTACAGGGACAAAACGAAAAATTCTTTATCATTATGATCTAAGGGCTCAAAGTTCAGTAGCGTTAAATAAAACCTCGTGTGATATATGGAGAAAAAAACACTCTATTATGGTTTTCTCTCTTTTGTTTGTTTAGCAATTCCTCTTTCTTTATTTTATCTACAAAACTGTTAGTTACTCAATGTTCGGAAAGTCGAGTGGAGTCACTCCAGATTTTTTATACACAGAATAGTAACGCTTTATTTTCCCTTAAAGGTGGTTCAGAAGGTATTTGGATTCCAAGAGATAAAAATTCAAAAAAGATATTGAAAAATGCTATTTATAAGGATTTTGAATAACTCCGAATTCTAAGGTATGTTTCTAAATTATCTTTTGCTGCATTTTATCTATCTTATCTCAGAACAAGAATAATATTCATACTTTTTTATATTTAAAATTTTTAATGAGATGAATTAAAAAAATTAAAAAGGTTCCTCGTTTATCTGTTATTTGTTCTATTTTTTTTCTTTTTCTTTTTTTTTTTTTTTTTTTTTGTAATTTACAGTTCTAAATAAATAAATATATCTTTATAATTTAAATATTTTTGGGAAATGGTTGATAATTGCATGTAATAAAAAATGTCTTCATTTATTATTAAATGTTTGATAACAATTTTTTCAGAACAAATTTGAGCAAAAATGACATGAATTTAATATCACATACTATATTCTTTTCTCAATTTTTAAATTGTTCTTGTGTACAATATTAATTATTAGCGATAAATAATAGATGTCTTAGTTAAAATATAAATAGATTTAACTTCATGTTACTTGTTTCATTCAAATGATTGATGGTTGTTTTTTAAAGGTTGATATTTTTAACCGACTTCAAAAAAAGAAGGAAGGTTCTCAATTCAAACCGTATGTTTTTTTTATGTTTGTTAGCTCATAACTTCGGAACAGATGCTCCGATTTTGATACTTTTTGTTTTGTTGAAAAGGTCTTGGTCTGCAATAGGTCCCATTGTAATATCTTTACGATCTAAAGAAAATACAGGGTGCCCAAAAAAATCAGTCCCAACTCTTTTAACTGCTAAACGGCTGCAGCTATAGTGATAAAAATGGTATGTAAGTATAGTAAAGTGGCCCTGCAGTACAAGGTTAAACCGCTTGCTGCGCCACCTGGTGGAAAATAGTGGAGTTAGTGTTCCTATCTCGAAAACAGTTAAAGAAAAAAAAAGTGAATTAGAAAGTTGAAGATTATCATCGATTTAGTGCAAAAAGATAGTTTAGACATTCATGCTAGCGTTTCTATTTCGGAAACGGTTCAAGACAGGGGAAAAAAGTGAATTATAAAATTGCAGAGCATCATCGATTTAGTACGAAAAGATAGTTTTGACATTGATGCTAAAAGTACAAAACTAAAAACGTGCCTTTTTTTTGTTCGCAATTTTTTACTATACACACTTGAGCTACATTGCTCACGTAGTAGCGTAGCTGGTGAGACACACGCTATATAGTACAAAATACGGTTACTTGATACTTTTTGCTTTGTTGTAGAAATCTTGGTCTGGAGTAGGTCCCATTATAACATCTTTACAATCTAAAGAAAATAAAGCGCCATCTGGTGAAAAACAGCGGCATTAGGGCTCCTATCTCAAAAACGGTTCAAGATGGGAGAAAAGTTAATTACGAAGTTGTAGAGTATCATCGATTTACTACGAAAAGACAGTTTTTAGACATTATTGCTAAAAATAGAACGCTTAAAACGTGCAATTGTTTGTTCGCAATTTCCTACACTGTGCACATTTGAACTACGTTGCACGCTTTACAGCGTAGCCGATGACACGTATACTCTGTGGTTCAAAGCACTGTTACTGTAAGCGGTCACATCGATTAGCGCAAAGTCGTTTTCAACCAACTTCAGAAAGGAGGGTGTTCTTAATTCTTGCTATGTGTTGTTGTTGGTGTTTGTAAGCTTATAACTTCGTAAGAAATGCTCTAATTAACCGACTTCAAAAAGGAGGAGGTTCTCAATTCAAAGCGTATGTTTTTTTGTTTGTTAGCTCATAACTTCTGAACGGATGATAAGATTTTGATACTTTTTGTTTTATTGTAAAGGTCTTGGTCTGAAATAGGTCCCATTGTAAGATCTTTACGATCAAAAGAAAATACACGGTGCCTAAAAAAGTTAGTCCCGACTCTTTTAACTGCTGAACAGCTGCAGCTATAGTCATAAAAGTGGTATGTAGGTACAGTAAAGTGGACATGTGCTACGCGATTCAACCGCCTAAAGCGTCACCTGGTGGAAAAGAGTGGAGTTAGCGATCCTATCTCAACAACGTTTCAAGACAGGGGGGAAAAAGTGCATTATAAAATTGCACAGCATCATCGATGTAGTACGCAAAGATAGTTTAAACATTAATGCTAAAAACAGAACGCTTAAAACGTGCATTTGTTTGTTCACAATCTCCTATTTTGTGCACACTTGAAAAACATTGCATATGTTGTAGCGTAGCGGGTGACATTTATGCTATATAAAATTCAAAGTATGGTTATTGTAAGCGGTCACATCGATTAACGCATAGGCGTTTTTTTAAGCCGACTTCATAAAGGAAGAGGTTCTCAATACAAACCATGTTTCTTGTTGTTGTTGTTGAAATTTGTTAGCTTATAACTTCGTAAGAGATGATTTAATTTTAATACCTTTTTTGTTGTCGTAATGATCTTGGCCTGAAATAAGTTTCATTAGGATTTCATTAAGATATAAACAAATTACAGTATACTCACAAAAGTCTGTTCTCACTCTAACTGCTGAACGCAAGCAGCTTCACTGGTAAAAGCAGTGTGTAAGTATCCATGTTGAAACTTCTCTCCGTCAGCTGCAATGCATATTTTGATCTTTTTTTGAACTTTACGATGCGCAATTTCCAGCGCAGCGGGTGACACGTATTTACTGTAAAGTTCAATATGTATGCCTAACAGAATTTTCGGTTACGAATACAGCGTATCCATTCTTTACATTTCTAAAGACTTTTTAATTTAACGTATGTTCGTTCAATAGATAATTTTTTGGTCATATCCGATAAAGGCAAGAAAAGTGACACAATTTAAAAATGCAGCATTTGAAAAAAAATCAACTTAAAAGTAACTTGACTAGAATAAAACTGGCACAACTGTCTCTGGAGTGGATAACTTTCTAGATGGAGATGTAACTTTTTTGTTCACATTGGGTGCATTTAATGTATTTTTCAGTGACATAAACCAATTTTTGACTAATGTCACTTTTCTTGGAAGTTGTGACTTGTGAAACTTCCGTCGAACGTCTTCTGATGCTCTGCTATATAAATAAGTTTTCACTGAAAAGAGAAAAATAAAATCTTTTTGTAAAAAAATAGAACCGACTCCAAAAAGGAACTACTATTCAAACAGCTAAAAGTGGAAGAATATTATCAGAAAATGGAACTGTAGATTGCGCCTAAAAGTATAAAATAATTTCCTTCGCCAAACAACCTATAGCACTACAATTAATCATAACTTTTGAAGTCGGCGCAAAATTAAATAAAAATTGATATCTTTATTCAGTACAAAAATCAAATCCTATTCAAAATACACGTCTCACATTGTTACCTGCATAACGCAGCCGAAAACTACTTTGATTCAAGAAAACAAATAAGATTTCGTAAGCAGCAAAAGTTGGCGAAGATGCTGGTATCTGACGTCCTTGGTGAACGAAAATTCGCAAAATTATCTGGCAAACATATTTAATTTCTTTGGGATATCATGATTATTTTAATAAGGTATATCAAGAGAGTAATCAAGAATATGAAACAACACATCGTACAATATATATATTATGAAAATATACATCTTGCGTGTATATTTTTGCCCTACGTTTTTATCGCCATATTCAAAAGACATCAAGGATGATCTAACTTCGTAGAAACATAAATACCGCATTGTGTAGAATGTTCACTGTTCTATGTAGATGCTACAAATGGACCAATTGTATACAGTGATAAAATAATAAAGGAAACATGAAAATGGATCATTCGAGACAACAGCATTTGTTGCTACCGATCTAAAGACAAACCTTTAAAAACTAATTAATTTTTTTTTAATTTTGCGCCGACTTCAAAAGTTATGATTAATTGTAGTGCTATAGGTTGTTTGGCGAAGGAAATTATTTTATACTTTTAGGCGCAATCTACAGTTCCATTTTCTGATAATATTCTTCCACTTTTAGCTGTTTGAATAGTAGTTCCTTTTTGGAGTCGGTTCTATTTTTTTACAAAAAGATTTTATTAGTTATTAAAATTTTGATATCATATATATATATTTTTTTTCCTTTAAAATAAATTTAATCAAAAATAATATGAGTTTAAATTATTAGATACTATTAAGTATTCGTTATAAACAAAGGTATCTTATTAAAAATATGTACTTAATTTCATGTTATTTGTTTCACTGAACAAACTGAAAAAATAAAAGTTATATGCTATAAAAATAAGACAAATTACTATAAAGATACAAAATGCACAAAACATGGGCAAATTTTAACCTTAAATTTTGGACAAAACGAGTCATATAGTCTGAGAAAATAGTGCTCAAAAGCTGAATGACAGAATCAGCAGCTATCAGACATTTGTTGATATGTATCATTACAATAAAAAAAAAAAAAAAAAAGTATAAGAGTTTCAAGCTTTTTCTTAAAGCCTTTCTTTTTTTAAAGCCTTTTTTCTCCCGGGGAGAAAAAAAAATGTCATGTTGATGCCACCACAAAACTAACTTTCTTCTACCTTTTCCTATATAAAATCATGCAATGGAAATTATTTTTATTTTTATTTTTATCTATTATTAATGCAGACGATTTTCATATCAGAGAGGTAGTCTAAAGGTTCAACGGAAGTAAATTTTTACCGTACAGATGATCACGGGGAAAATTGCAGTATAACAGCGCCACATATCGCCTATATACACCCAATTTAATAAACATTATGTCTCTTAATGGCCTTTTTATACATTAAATATTGTTCGATTATACGCATTAGAACCTGAGATATAACCCTTAAATTGTAAATATAGGTGTATAGCAGCTTCACCTGTTGAGCGATTAGCACTAAAAGTTGACATAAACTAATAATTTATGTTAAGGTGCATCTACATATAATTTTATATGCTGTGCAGTAGTTCCTGAGATAGAGCCTTCCCTGAAATTGCAGAAATCGATGTATAACAGTGCCACGTGTCGTGCAATTGGCACCAGAAGTTGGTAGACACTAACTTATGACAAGGCGCATCTGCGTATAAATTAATATGCAATTTCGTGCATTACTTTCTAAGATATAGCCTTTTCTGAAATTACTGTAGTGCAGCGTCATCTGTTGAGCGATTGGCACCAAAAGTTGATAGACACTAATTTATGTCAAGGTGCATCCGTATACTAATTTATATGCAATTCTGTGCAGTAGTTCCTGAGATACAGTCGCCACAAAACTTTTTGTCACATACAAACATTTTCTATTGTCAAAACATGTTCTGGAGCTCTCAAAACGCGTAAATCCATCAAAAACCGAAAATCGAAAATGTTTACGAATCCAATGCTTTCTTCTATTGAATACAAAAAAAAAAAAAAAAAAAAAAAAACTAAAGAATAGTATGTGTGTAACTGCAATGGAAAATAATTTTAAATTGAAAAAATAATATAAAAAAGATTAAGCATAAGTTTAGATTAATAACAATTAATATGAAATGATTGGGCTTCTATAAACATCCATAAAAGAACAACAGAAGTTTTAAATAATTGTTAAAATTCTTATCTGAAAACTAAAATTTAAGACACAAAAAGAACCAACTCATTCAAAAATATATGTTTTATCACTCACAGCTAACTGCTCAAGTGCTTTTTCTTTCTTACTTCTGTTTTATTTATTATTATTAATATTTTTTTATTTTGTGTGTGTACGCGCGGAATTTGGTTGCGAGGAAGGGGGGGGGGGCGGGGCAATTGATGATTGCACAACCGAAACTGAATCAGACTCAAAACTATGAAAAAAAAAAATGTTTTTTCTATTTCTATCTTCCCTTCCCCCCCCCCCCCTTTCTTATCGGCTAAAGTAAACAAATACGTAATTTTTCCCGTCCGCGGTCATTAAAGTGTTTGTTTATTTATGTGAACTGGATTATTATTCTTGTAGCATTTTAGTCAATTAAAAAAAAAAAAAAAAAAAAGTTGGAGATTTGGTATTTTCTCTAGCTTGAATGAATCACTAAATATATATCACCGAACTTCAAATAATTAACTTTAGGGGGGGGGGATGTAAGTAATAGGTATTTCAAAAAAAAAAAAAAAAACACTTGTAACAGAAGAAAACAACTGCCAATTTGTTGTTTAATATTAGAAATTTTGTTTTTTCAGTATATTTTTACTTCATTACCCGACTGCCGTAGGTAATGGAAGTATTGTATTCGGTCCAAAAAATCGATATCAAGATTTCACCTGATTTACATGCTTTAAGGTCCCCGGAGTCCAAAAATGTGTTTTTTGGCGATGTCCTCTGACTATGATAACTCCTAAACTAATAAAAATAGAATCACGAAACTTCAGAATTGAGACAGGTCTGATGAACGTATGAATTTTTTAAGTTTTGGTGAAAATTAGAAAAATAGGAAGTGGGATATCCGAAACCGGAAGTGAGTTCGTAAACCCGTATCTCAAAAACGGCTCCAACGATTTTCTTCAAAGTTACTGTATAAACACTCTATTAGATGTCCTTTCGAATGATATAGTTGGTTAGTTCAGGACAATTGATAGGCGTCCTGTATGAATAGCTCAATTTCAGGTCTCGCAAGTGCGTTCCTTCCAAAACGACTGTATGTATTTTTTTTTTAAAGTTGCAATATTAACCCTCTTTTAAATATACTTTTGTATGTAATTGTTGTTTTCCGGTCAACAATTGAACATGCCAAGTTTTGGTAAAAGTCGGTATCTCAAAAATGGCTCTAACGATTTTCTTGAAAATTGTTACATAAACCCATTTTAGGTATCCTTTCGCATGCTTTACGTGGTTATTACAGGACAATTAGTCATCCTGATCAGTTAGATCTGTTTTAGATCTTGGAAACTGGTGTTTCAAAAAGTAAAATAATAATTTAAAAAAAACTACCCCCACCTTTTTTCTTCTTCTTTTTTTTTAACTCGCTATGTAAACTCTGTTTTATATGTCTTTATGCTTGTATTAACTTTCTCTTACTGGAAAATTTTTAGTTGTCTATTTCATTGGGTCAATTCTATGTCTTCTGATCACATTAACTCCAAAAAGTGCATATATAACACGTGTAATAATGGATAATGGAAGTCGTGTGGTTGTTTCACACCAAATTTTTTTTAATTTCCGTTTTCATTTTTATTTTAAGAAAATAAATATTCAAAATTTCCCCCGAACATCGTTCGCGCGTTCGGATATATTCTGCACCCCTGGAAATATGTTAAAAGGCACTTTAAAGAAATTCCTTCCATAGACTGTACTGTATTGGACGTTTCGTATTTGTTTGAACATACATAAATTATATAGATAGCATTTATAATACGGTTGTCAGCTTCCAAATATGCTTAACAATAGTGTACTAACAGCAATATATTCATTAAAAAAAAAAAAAAAAAATCTATAAAACCAGATCGATTAAAAAAAAAAAAAGCTTGTGCGTGCGTAATCAAGTAGTAAGTAATCATACGAATACGAATCATACGAATTATAAAGTAAGTGAAATATGACAATATATATATGTATCATCATTATCAATTTCAGCCTTTATCAATCCACTGCAGGATGAAGGCCTTCCTAGGTGATTCCAAAGTGCCCTGTTTTCACATATATATTTATAAACGAGTATATAATAATTTATGCATAGATTAAGAAAGGTTTTGATATATGCAACTTCCTAACTAAATGCAACCTGTGCAATGAGGTGAAATTTACACCTCATATAACGTACTTCTTAGCAACATCCTTGTGTGAGTGTTCTCACACATATGTCCTTTAAAAGCTTATTTATTTATCCAAATTTAATATATAACAAAAAGGAGGGATTAATATAGATTATATAAAATAAATCTTTTTAAATTTATCTAATTCAAGTAATTAATTATAGAGAATTCCCTGTTTTATTTTTAAATCAAAATTTTCATTTCTTTGTTCTTCTATCATTAAAAACACATTGATCTAGGAATAAAATAAAGCAATTTTTATATTGGGGTTTGTCAAAAATAGTATGTGTATACATTTTCCCCGAATGGATTAAATCAATTTAGCTATAATTATTTATTTTGGAGAGGGTAATTTAAAATTCGTATCAACCTACTTATAACACAAGTAGCTATTAATAAAATAATAACTGTCATTTCAATTTATATTTATCACGCTAGTGTTTACATTAAATCAATTTAGCCGTAATTATTTATTTTCAGAGGGTAATTTAAAAAGCCGTTATCAACATATTCCTACTATATACAGCTATTAATAAAATAAAACAAGCATTTGATTTCATGTTTATTACTCTTGTTTGTTTATGTTAAAAAACCTATTATTATTTCAAGAGGGTCATTATAATTCTAAAAATAGATTTATAATGATGTTCGATAGTCTGGGCGTCGCCTTCTTTGTTCATTGAGAGTTGAAGGTCATTTGGCATGGCTTCTCAATGTCAAATCGATTTAATATTTGTGACGAACTTTTTATATTCAAAATTTGGTATGAATATCTTAGAAGAACAAAGAAACAGTTTGGCATTCTTTTGGCTGCATTTCAAAGATGCCAATCTCCGGGGTTGCGATTTTAAGCTATCTGTGGCTAGCAGATTTAGTGTAATCTTTTCGCTGTTGTTCAAGTCCTAAGAAGACGTTAATTTTTTGAGGTCCTCCTCCCTCTCTGTATAGTTGATGGGGATAGAGTATTTGTATTTGCTTACGAATATAGGAGTGAAATGTAAAGTAATTAGTGACTGCAAACTGAATATTATATTGCTGCATTAATAAATCACAGTACTAAAAATGATGTGTCCTGATTACTTCGAAGTAAAGACTTCTACTTTATATTTTTAATTATTCTACGATCCGGCTTTTGTGTTAAACGAACCTGAATATACTAGACAATAGTATATATTAATTGGTGCGTGTCCAGCTTCCCCGATCTTCAAAAATGGAGGGGGAGGAGGAACCCGACGGAATCATAATAAATTTTCCATGACGGAAAGGACCGAACATTTTATTAAAATTGCATCATCGAAGTGAATGTGGATAAGTAGTTGCATACTGCTATGCATACTCTCGATACTTAATTGGATTAATCATCGTTTGCAGTTGCAGATATTTGTTGTGAAGAAAAAAGTATTTACAGAGTTAAAGTGTTACGAATGTGCCTCTCCTCTTCATCTTATATGGTTTGCGGATGTGTGCCAGCTAGAGTTTGTGTACAGTGATCAAGGCTGTGTTTCTTCATGGGTGTCTATATCGTGGAGTTAAAAGTCTTACGAGTGTGCTCTAGTATTCAAGAGATATTTCGTTTATGGATGTGTACGTGATCGGTGCGGTCTTTCTTCGGGAATATGTGTGCGGCGATACAATTCGTGCATCTAGAAAGAAAAAAAAAAATTTTTTTTCGCTCCTGCATCTCGTGTTTATTATGTGCAATGTGTGGATTTTTCGTCACGTAAGATGATCGCTTCATTTTTTTTTTTTTTTGTGCGTTTTGTGACATCTACAAAGATCTTGTGTTAGCAAGTGTTTTTTTTTTCGACTCTGCAAGTGCAATTTTTTTTCTCCTTGTGAAATTTTTTTTTGGTGACTGGAGACAAGGGTAAATATTCATGTGGGATAAACAGCTGCTCAATTGAATAAAGTGAATGAGCAGAAATTGATAAATATTATTTTGTTTAGAAAATAAATTTCTTTCTTTTGCCTCTTAGCAAATCTATGTGCTGGAAGTGGTAAGTTGTGAGTTTATCTTATATTTTAAATATCCTAATGGAACTGTTGCTTTTATTAATTTTGTTCCTTTCTCACCAGTAAGAAATAATAATGATAAATATAATAAAGAAGGGAAGAGAGTTTTTGGAAAATAAATTTTTTTGGAAATTCTATTTTGAAATTTTATTGAAACTTTGAACAAAAAAAAAAAAAAAAAAAAAAAAAAAAATTCTTCCTTATTCTTTTGAATTTTTGAAATATATATTTTTCGTAATTTTTAATAAAGTATTTCATTTGATATAAGTATATATATATAAGTGTTTTGTTGTTTTTCATAATAATTGGTATTTTTCTATACTTATAAAGCTTAAAGTGATTTACTTTAATTTTTAGAACATTTTGAAATATATAAATATGTTTACATAATATTTTGGTTAGGTATTTTGTCATTTGCATTTTCTGTGAGTAACATAAAGAAAAATGCATAATATTTTATACTCATAGATCTTAACGCAATTTATTTTTTTGCTCGGACAATTTTGAAATATATATTTTTAATGGGTGTCACAGTATTTTGTTGGGATTTTATTTTTCTTTCATGATGATTAATACTCTTATGTGCATATTATGATTTATTTTTTTTAAGTGATTTATTACAATTACTGCTGCAAATTTCTACAATTCCTTATAATTTATTTATTTTTTTTTTTTTATTTATTTTTTTTCGAATATTTTAAGATATATATGTATAATTTTTGACATTTTTAATGAGGTATTTTATCTGATGCAGTTGCCGTAAGCATAAAAAAAAAAAAGCGTAATTTTTGTGCTCATTTAATTTAATATATTATATATTTTTTTTACTCGAGTATTTCTGAGATATATTAATATTTATTTGACCCAACATAAATAATCAAGATGGCCACTAAAAAGAACATTAATATTAACATTTTAAATTTTGACGGGGACTCATCCTTACTTGAATTTTTTTTCGATCAGATTGAGTCATATGCAAAATTAAATAGATTAAATTCAGAAGAGGCAGTGGCAATTTTAAAAGGTAAATTAACTGGCCCTGCATTAAAATTCATGACTCAATCTCCCTTATTATACAAATCGACAGATTTAAAATTTATCAAGGATGAATTCCAGAAATTTTTTGCTCCAATGAGCAGTACTCAGGCTCTTGTGGAATTTAACAATTTAATACTCTTACCACAAGAATCAATTAGAAATTTTTCCCACAGGCTAAATATTTTAGCCGATGTAGTATATTCGCAGATTAATGATGCTAATGCTTTAAATTCCATTAAATTTACTAAATTCATTTCAACCATTCCCTCAAACATTAGAGTTAAGATTCAAGAAGAGGGAATCTCTGAGTACCAACAGGCGGTCAACCGAGCACAGAAATTACAGGACATTAACGCTAATGAAACATTATTACAATTAAGCTTAAATAACCCAGTTATTAATACACTATCTGAAAAGTTAGTCGAACTGACAGATAGAATGAATAATCTGTCATTCGCTCAGAAATCGGATGAGGTTAATCATACACACGAATCCCCAGTGCAAGATAGGCAAAGAAACTATAATAGACAAAGTGAATTAAGATATAATTATAAAAGTAGAAATCAAAATTTCAGGGGTAAACAAAATTTCAGGGGTAATCAAAATAAGAACAGATATCATTCTTCTCCTATTTGCCAGTTGTGCAGTAAAAGAGGACATGTTGCTACTAGGTGCTTTAGATGGCAAAGAAATCAGACTAGGGGTAAAAATTATGACAGAAATAATTATAGTAAAAATCCAGGTAATTTAAACGAGCGCAGAGATGTAGTTTAGCTGATGCAAGTACATCTCAGGAATTGAATAGAGCATCAGCACAAAATTTTTCTCTGGACATTGATAATAACGTTAATCTACCCAAATTATCTAGTGACAGATTGGTGAATTCTACTGCGTCTCAGACACAACAAATCTTGAAAATTTCTGATTCTAAATGTACTCAAACAAATAACGATAAAAGGGAGAACATTTTTAATGTCCATGTAAATTCTCCAAAGTTACCTCTTATTAAAATTTTGCTAGATAAACAAAAGGTAAACACACTTATTGACACTGGTAGTTCTGTTAGTCTGTTAGCTGAAAGTACATTTAATAAATTAAAACATAGTTTGAAATATAAACATTTATCTTCCCATGTGACAATCAAAACAGTGAACTCGAATGTACAGTTTTCATCTTGTATACAAACCACTTTCAAAATTCAAAATCAATTTTTTTCACAAAAATTCTTCATAGTGGATATACCTGAAAGTTCAGCATTTAGGGTTATTTTGGGTTACGATTTTATTCAACAATATCATGTAATATTAGATATGCAGAGGTCCTTGTTAAAAATTAAAGATCTGAGTATTCCCATAACAAACACATATAGCGACCATGAAGAAAATCTTAATATGCATACTCAATGTAAGAAACTTTCAGTAAAAACGGGACAAAAACTTATTTTACAACCCAAAGAAGAATCTTCTATTACGGTTTATTGTCCCAAAGTTTCTTCGGGTGATTATTTATTTCAGAGTAAAAAGAGTTCTTCCAAATTAATTTTTTTGGATTCAATAGTTAATATTAATCATTCTCAGAAACAAAATTGTGATAGTAAATATGATAGAGTAAAATTTCAGTTATATGTTAAGAATAACACTAATAGAAGTAGGCATGTAAACAAACATTCAAATATTGGTACAATTAAAGAAATCGAACAAATTATAGACTATGGTTCAAAACAAAATGATAATGTTGAAATTTCTGAGGATTCACAATTTATTAATTATATTCAACCTTCTAGTGATGTATTAAAAATGAGAAAACAAGATTTAACACCCACGGACTTTGATGTTAAACATCTCAATGGGACTCATGCAACAAAATTAAAACAAATTTTATTAAGTAATTTCGCAGCATTTTCTAAAAATATGAAAACCCTTGGACATACTGACAAGGTAGTACCAGATTTAAAATTTTTAAGTGACTATCCAATTAAGACTTTGCCCTTTCCCATTCCTCAGGCTTTACAACAGGAAGCTAGAGATCAAATTAACCAATTGGTAGAGGCTGGGATTATTGAGCGAAACTGCTCAGAATGGGCTTGCCCAATTTTACTGGTAAAGAAAAAACAAGATGGATCTGGTAAACAGAAATTTCGCCTCGCGTTAGATTTAAGAATGTTAAATTCTATTATTCAAGGTTCTTCTTATCCGTTACCTAAAATTCAAAATATAATAGCTGATTTATCTGCGTATAAATTTTTCACTTGTCTTGATTTCCAACAAGCGTATCATCAAATTGATTTACCGGAACATTTACAAGATAAAATTACTTTCACATCAATGTTTGGCAGTTTCAAATTTAAAAGACTATGTTTTGGTCTTAAAAACGCGGCTTCTCAGTATCAAGCACTCATGGATTCTTTAATTGATGAAATTAATATAGATGGAATTTACGCGTATCAGGATGATTTAATATTTGGTGCAAATAGTTTTGAAGAGACATGTGTCAAACTTGAAAGAATTCTTAGGATTTTAATTAAATATAATTTAACCTTAGCTCCTAGTAAATGTACATTTCATAAGAGTGCTATAAATTATTTGGGATTTCACATAGAGAATAATTCAATTTCTCCAATTAAGTCAAATATCATTAAAATAAACTCTTTCCCTACACCTACAACAAAAAGACAATTAAAACGCTTTATAGGAGTTGTAACCTTTTATAAGTCTCTTATTCATAATTTTTCTAAATTAATTCAACCACTTATTGAATTGACTAAACCGAAAACAAAATTTGTTTGGAATAAACATCATGAGGATATTTTTAAGAAATTTCAAGATATATTTTTAAATTCACCTATGGTAAGATTACCGGATTGGAACAAGACTTTCTTTCTCAACACTGATGCATCAAATATTTCTATCGCAGGAGTTTTGATGCAGAAATATGACAATCAATTATTACCTGTCGCCTTTTTCTCTAAATCACTCAAACCGTCGGAAAAAAGATATCCGGCTATCAAACTTGAATTAATGGCCATTTATAAATCTGTAATTGCTTTCAAATATTACTTATACAATAGAAAGTTTATCATTTTGTCTGACAGTGCTCCTTTAAAAACATATAGAAAAACAAATAGTCCTGCTGATTTAACTACTAAATGGCTGTTAGAGTTGTCAGAATACTCATTTGAATTTGAACATATTCCTGGCACTACAAATGTTTTAGCGGATTATTTATCAAGATCAGACTTCTCAAATAATCAACAAAATTTAAAAACAAACCCAGAATTAATATTCAGTTCTCAACCTCTTCCTATCGTACAAGATGACACACATTCAATTAATCAAATTTCCACTTCTACTCAGTCTGTACAACAAAATCAATTCAACAATTTTCTAGTTTCTGGTAATACTCAAAATAAAGATCCCCTTTTGGAAATTTCAAATAATACATTTATATCTGAGCAAAAGAATGATGCAAAATTGTCAATTATTTACAGACAAATTTTGAGAAAAGGTTTTTCAAAAAATAATGATAATTTTTTTATCCATCCAGATTCTAAAGTTTTAATGTACAAGAAACAAAATTTGCATAATAATACTTTTTCATATCTCATTGTTGTACCACATTCTTTAAAATCTAAAGTTTTAACCATTTCACACCTTTCTCACTTTGGGTTAACAAAAACATACGAATTTTTATCAAATAGATATTATTGGAAAGGTATGTACACAGACACTTTAAATTTTGTTGCTTCGTGTACTTTATGTTTACAAAATAAACATCATAACACACCACCAGCTCCTTTACAACCCACCTATACTCCAACACATCCAGGGCATACTATTAGTGTCGACTTGGTTGGTCCTTTTATAGATGGACATTCAGTTTTAACTGTGATTGACCATTTTTCGCGACACATTGAATTATTTCAATTAAAAGACACTTCTTCATCAAAAATAGTTAAATGTTTATTTAATTACATTACAACATTTGGTAGACCATCAGTAATATTATCGGATTTAGGCAAACAGTTTACATCAACTATTTATAATATTTTTAATGATAAACTTGGCATAAAAATCTTACATTCATCTGTTGCTCATCCTCAAAGCAACTCTATTTCTGAGAGGATAAATAAATCTATAAAGTACTCAATTAACACTTTAATTTCTGAGGGGCATTCTTTTGAAAATTCACTAGCTATACATAAATCACTTTACAATGGTTCAACACATTCATCCACTTTGTTTTCACCTAACCTACTGCATTTTGGTAGGGAACTGTCTTTAATATTTGATACATTTGATCAATTTATAAATCAGCCATTTTTGGATAAAAATGTAGACATATATAAATTATTACACGACTTAGATAACATCTATAGCAAAGCATATTCTAACATTAAAGAAAATCAAGACAAAAGATATCAAAATTTTCAAAAGCGTGCAAAACTGAGGCCTGTTGCTGTTCATGATGTTGTATACTTGAAATCAATAGATAAATTTAAACCCAAGTATTCTGGGCCATTTATTGTTGTACAAAAACACTCGCCAGTTTCCTTTTCCATTAAGAGATTACATGCACCTAATAATAAAGCTTTCAGAGTCCATATTGATAGACTCCTTATTGCTCCACCTCGACGTAATTATTTGTTTACTGAACCCAACTCCAATGTAACACATAATATTGGCAATAATTCTACACATCCTTATAACTTAAGAAATCGCAATTAATTTTTTTCACAAAAAAAGTTTGAATATATTTTGCTTCACAAATGCATTTTCCAATGGCCAAGGGAGTGTGTTTGTTTGCTGTGCAGGAACTCGTCTTTATTTATTTTATTATTTTTATTTTTAGATGGCTTGTCCACTGTTTTTTTATATTTTTCTTTTGATATAAAGACTATTTCTTGCATTGCAGTGTTGTTGAATATATATAATATTTATAAATAAGATGCATAAAAAAAAAAAAAAAATGATTCTAATGATAACATAAATGCATGTAGATCATATTTTGAATTTCTAAATTAGTAATCAAGGTGTTATTTTTTATTTAATGTGTACTATATCTATTTTTATTGGGTGAAGGTTAAACAAAAGTAAGATAATTGAAATATATTTAATAGAGATATTTCATTGGAATACAGATTAAGTTCATAGGAAATTAATTATTAATGATAATAGTGCTAACAATATACATACAGCTAAATTTTATAAGTTTCCAATTGATTTTTGGTGTACAACATGTGTTTGGTTTGTTCAATATCCAATCTAAATTTTTATTATTCTGGCACTCCCTCTCATCACTCAAAATTTTGTCAATTTGTTTTCTTTTACTTATTTATTACCCTATCCTAGATATATGTTGTCTCGTTCAAAATTTTCTCCCGGGAGAGCAACATTGGATATGTGATGAGAATCTATATTTTTGTTGACATTAATTTTTCAACATTTATGACACTTAATTAATCGGTTTCGTGAGGTGTCCCTACAGGGGTCTGTGGATTCTGCTGGGGGACGGAGGCCTGTGCCTAACAGTGCAGGTCTTTCAACACGCCCTGTCCCGCTAGGATGTTAGCCTTAAGTTAACATCATTACACTTACATTTTTGTAAGGATTAAGGGAAGATTATTTTTTTTTGACTGCCAATGGCGTCCTTTTTAAAATCTTTCCTGTGTGGTATACACGAAAACTTTTCTGTTCTTTACTTTTATTCATTTTTTTTGTACATAGTTTTGTTTAACGTTGACCAATATGTGTAACCAATGTGTTAGACAAATAAATATTACAATAATATGTTGGAACCGTTAGTATTACAACAATGTGTATGCATATGTGTAATTTATATATTTTTTTTCTCTATTTCACTATACATATTAGTGTGAAAATTTAATATTTTGGAATGTAAAAATCTAACGTTAGTAAATGTTGATGTAGCATTATTTGCTATGTTCATCAAAAAGAGACTCTTTCACAAAAAAACATTTCAGCTGAAATTTTTGGTGGCATATAAAAAAACTATTTTGAACTGCATTTGAAATTACTTATAGAAGCCACATTTTTGCGCCTGTCATGACAAGGTGTTTCTCTTAAAGTTTTTTTTTGGTTATACTGATATTTTTGAAATATGTGTATTTTGTATTTTTGAATTAGTGTTTATATTTCATATATATTTTGTTTGTTCAATATTAAGCATTCATATAATTTTTACTTATGATGTAATATCATTTTTTTTAAGTGTGCGTCTTTGGTAAGTGCTTTTGAATATATTATTGTTTGTATATGCATTTCTATACAGGAGGCGAGAAGGACTTATTTTTTTTGCTAGTCGAAGGGGAGATATATGTGTGAGTGTTCTCACACATATGTCCTTTAAAAGCTTATTTATTTATCCAAATTTAATATATAACAAAAAGGAGGGATTAATATAGATTATATAAAATAAATCTTTTTAAATTTATCTAATTCAAGTAATTAATTATAGAGAATTCCCTGTTTTATTTTTAAATCAAAATTTTCATTTCTTTGTTCTTCTATCATTAAAAACACATTGATCTAGGAATAAAATAAAGCAATTTTTATATTGGGGTTTGTCAAAAATAGTATGTGTATACATTTTCCCCGAATGGATTAAATCAATTTAGCTATAATTATTTATTTTGGAGAGGGTAATTTAAAATTCGTATCAACCTACTTATAACACAAGTAGCTATTAATAAAATAATAACTGTCATTTCAATTTATATTTATCACGCTAGTGTTTACATTAAATCAATTTAGCCGTAATTATTTATTTTCAGAGGGTAATTTAAAAAGCCGTTATCAACATATTCCTACTATATACAGCTATTAATAAAATAAAACAAGCATTTGATTTCATGTTTATTACTCTTGTTTGTTTATGTTAAAAAACCTATTATTATTTCAAGAGGGTCATTATAATTCTAAAAATAGATTTATAATGATGTTCGATAGTCTGGGCGTCGCCTTCTTTGTTCATTGAGAGTTGAAGGTCATTTGGCATGGCTTCTCAATGTCAAATCGATTTAATATTTGTGACGAACTTTTTATATTCAAAATTTGGTATGAATATCTTAGAAGAACAAAGAAACAGTTTGGCATTCTTTTGGCTGCATTTCAAAGATGCCAATCTCCGGGGTTGCGATTTTAAGCTATCTGTGGCTAGCAGATTTAGTGTAATCTTTTCGCTGTTGTTCAAGTCCTAAGAAGACGTTAATTTTTTGAGGTCCTCCTCCCTCTCTGTATAGTTGATGGGGATAGAGTATTTGTATTTGCTTACGAATATAGGAGTGAAATGTAAAGTAATTAGTGACTGCAAACTGAATATTATATTGCTGCATTAATAAATCACAGTACTAAAAATGATGTGTCCTGATTACTTCGAAGTAAAGACTTCTACTTTATATTTTTAATTATTCTACGATCCGGCTTTTGTGTTAAACGAACCTGAATATACTAGACAATAGTATAATCCTAATGACTTTTTTTTTTTTTTTTTTTTTCATTTTAAGGTTTGCGAGCTCCATTTTAAACCTGGTGAAATTATACAAACAATAACATATTTTAATGAAAAAGAAGAAAAGTTCTATCAAGTCCCAAGAAATAAACCAATTGTTAAAGATGGTGCTATTCCTACGATTTTCAGTGATTTGCCATCATATCTATCAAAGCCAAGTACATGAAGACAAAGTCCTGTGGAAATATTTCGTTTTTGTTTAAGAGCTATTTAGATTTGTAAATAATTAAGTTGGAAAAAATTTACCAAATAATCATTAAAAAAATTTGAGAAGTATTGCAAAAGCCAAGGCAAAAAAATTACGTTTTATTACCTAATGATATTTGTGCTTTTATATTATTATTATGATTAATTTTTATGCAAATGATAGAAAAATCTTCTTTATGTATATGAAACATATTTATAATTTTCAATAAAATTATTTTTTTCTTGATTTTTGTATTTTATGTCTTATTTTAATTACTTAGTTTCTTATTTAAATAAGCAAATAAATCTATTTAAAATCTTGAGATTTAAAATCTTATTTAAAATGTTGGTCTAAAGAATGTTGAAAGTATGTTATCAGGTAAGTGAGAGTTATTTTGGATGATCAAATACTTGTAAATTATTGCTATATATTAAAATTTATCTGTGCATAAAATTTACAGAGATGATTAAAGGAAAAAAAAATTCTTAACGGTAAAAGGTGTTTTTAATGCAAATTTTATGTCCACCCTCACCTTAAAAAAAAAAAAAAAAAAAAAAAAGGTGTATCATTAATATTTATTTTAAAACTTTAAATAACCGGAAATTTGGAGTTTGATGTTATTTATAATTTAGTACATTGTAACTTCTATACCTTATATATCGTTAATATTGTCTATATCAATATATTGTATCGTCGTACCTGTTTATAATTTTAATCTGGTGAAAAAATCCATTATTTAAAAAATATATGCATATATTCAGGTAGCTTAACCCTTTGTATCCCACGGGGACTTTAAAGTCCCACCAAAAAAATTCCTCAATATAGCCTAAATTTACTACAGGCTTTCATTGGAACTTCAAAGTCCCTATAGTTTCTATACTTTATTGTTAAGCAAAAGTTTAAGCTAAATTTAATATGAGATGTTTCTCTTGCAGCAAAGAAATATAATAAAAAAGTTTCAAACTATTTTTACAAAAATAAGGTGATTTGGTATGTAAAGGGTTAAGTAAATTAAGTGTTTGAAACATTTTTTATTTTATTTTTTAATGTTTATAATTTGTATTTTAACTAATTACAACATGTATGTTTCCCAAAATTTTCATATTTTTATTTATTGAAAAGTTGTGATTATTAATGGCATCAGTGGTTATATTAAACATAAATAAACACCTCTCAGTTGCTTTGTTAGCTATATTAATTCGTACTCTGCTATTACTCCTATTTAAAATATATTTATATATACATATATTACCTTTGAAATAAATTTATGACTAAATATAAGATTTATTGTTTTATGGAGGGAAAGAATTGGGAATGAAATGGGTAATATTAAAAAAAAGGTACTTAAAAAAAAGGTTTATATTTATTTTTGTAACCACAGCGTATAAAACGAAAGCACCGAGGAGAAAAAAAAATTCTAAATATAATAAATTCTAAAAATAGTTCTAAATCCATATATGAGGATGTGCATAAAAAATGGACTAAATCATGTGGCGCCACAATCCATTTGGAAGGTCTTGATAAGAAGGTGTTGGATAAATGCTTGCGTTAATCTATAATAAATAAATGTAGGGAAAAATGTTTAAACTAGCGAATTCTTTGTTTCAGTGGTTTGTTAAATTTCCAGTATTCATAGCTGCTAACTTTTTTAATTTATTCCGGAATGTTGTTAGTAATGCCCTTTTTTCAAATCATATTCTTTGAGGAGTAATTTTCTTCATATTTAATTGTAATTACATGCTAAAGAAGATTATTCTAGAAAGAATATGGTATGAAGAAAAGGGCGAATGTTAACAACATTCCGGAATAATTTGAAGAAGTTGGCAGCTATGAGTATTTTTTTTTTTTTTTTAATTGATAGACAAGTAATATTTTCCAAAAAAGTTCTTTAAATGTATTTTCAAGGTTGAACACCTTAAAGGGGAGAAAAGATTAAACAATTACAAAAGTAAAGAGGTTAAGACTAATAACAATGCTTTTACAAAAACCCCTGCAAACAAGCACGAATCTCTTATTCTTCATAAAATATGAAGGATTTTAACCAATTAAAATTTTGATTAATCTGCTTACTTGCCAACTCCACTGTTTTTACCAGTAGACTACCGTTTTTTTTTTAGCTATTTCTACTGGTCTGCTATTTTTAGGAACATTCAAGAAAAATTGTAAAATTGAGCAATTTTACTCGAAAATATATAGAGGAAAATATACAGAGAATACATATAATAATGAAATGAGGCTTATTAAATGTATGTGTAAAAATTACAATATTGATTTTAATTAACTCAAAACAAACTTAAATTTTTGGATTTTTTACTTCCATCACCCTACTACCGTAAGTAATGGAAGTACAGAGCTGACAACCGAATCCGGCAAATTGTTAGTACCGCCCCTTTTTCTACACCAGTCATTTCTTAGAGTTTTTTTCTTCTTAATTCATCGTAAATACATTTGAAGAAAATTGCTTTAAAAATTAAGTGGTGTAGGAAAAGGGGCGGTACTAACAATTTGCCGGATTAGGTTGGCAGCTCTGGAAGTATTGTATTCGGTCCAAAAATTCGATATCGAGATTTCACCTGATTTACACGTTTTAAGGTCCCCTGAGTCCAAAAAAGTGGTTTTGGCAATTGGTAGGTGTGTGTGTGTGTGTGGAATCTCCTGGCTATCATATCTCCGAAACTAATAAAGATAGAACTACAAAACTTCAGAATTAAGACAGGCCTGGTGTACAGATGCATTTTCCAAATGTTGATAAAAATTGAAAAACCGGAAGTGGGACATCAGAAACCAGAAGTGGGACCGTAAGTCCGTATCTCAAAACCGGCTCTAACGATTTTCTTCAAATTTGCTATATAAACATTCTATTAGAAGTCCTTTCGAATGATATAGTTGGTTAGTTCAGGAAAATTGATCGGCGTCCTGTATAAATAACTCAATTTCAGGTCTCGCAAGCGCGTTCCTTTAAAAACATCTGTACGGATTTTTTTCAAACTCGCCATTTTAACTCACTTTTCTCAAAAAAAAAAAAAAAAAAAAAAAAAAAAGTCTGGTGTGAAACAACCACACGGCTTCCATTGCCCACTATTACACGCATTATATGCATTTTTTAGAAATAATGTGGTCAGCGAATACGTAAAATTGACCTAACGAAGTAGACACCAAACAAATTTCCTATAAGAGAAAGCTAATATATATATGTGCGTGTGTATGTGTGTGTGCATGCATGCATGTATGTATATATATATATATATATATATACATATGTAAACATGTAAAACAGAATTTATATAGCGAGTTAAAAAATAAGGGGGGGGGGGGAATGAGTTATTTTTTTCAAACACCAATTTTCGAGATCTAAAACTGACCTACCTAATCAGGATGACTGTTATTTTTCCTGTAACAACCACTTAATACATGAGAAAGGATATCTAAAATGGATTTATGTAACAATTTTCAAGAAAATCGTTAGAGCCGTTTTTGAGATACCAACTTTTACCAAAACTTGGCGGACTCAATTATTGAACGGAAAACAATAATTACATACAAAAGCTTATTTAAAAGTGAGTTACTATAGCGAGTTTGAAAATAATCCGTACAGCCGTTTTTAAAGGTACGCACTTGCGAGACCTGAAATTAAGCTATTTATACAGGGCGCCTGTACACCAGAAATTCATCTGTACACCAGACCTGCCTCAATGCTGAAGTTTCGTAGTTTTATCTCTATTAGTTTAGGAGATATCATAACCAGAAGATTTCGTTCGTACATTCATACATACACACACATACACACTATTGCCAAAAACTACTGATTTGGACTCAGGAGACCTTAAAACGTGTAAATCAAGCGAAAACTCGACATTGAATTTTTGGACCGAATACAATACTTCCATTACCTACGGTAGTCGGGTAATGAAAGTAAAAATGCATATAATTCGTGAAATAGTGGGTAATGGAATGGAAGTCGTGTAGTTTTTCACACCAGATTTGTAAATAATGCTTTGTAATTAAATAGTATATTTACATAGTCATTGTGAGTGTATTTTCAGTCAGATAAGATAATTAAAAACTGAATTTTGATCCTCATTATCTTATAAAAATCTGGAGAACATTTTAATTTCTAAATGCAGTGAAAATTTAGTTTAACAATTCTATGAATAACAATTTAATTGTTATTTTCTTAATGAAGCAAAATCTGCTATAAATGTAAAAGTTTGTGTTTAAGTAAATATCATTGGCAATATTTTTTTTTTCCCTAATTTTTAGGATTTGAAATTAATTCTTTAATACACATAATCTCAATATTTTATTTGTTTTCGTTTGAAAGATGAGTAATTTTTATTTAAAGAAAATTTTTATTTATGGAAAATATTTTGTAAATATTCATATATTTTTCTTTTTGTCTACTATATATTTATA
This sequence comes from Salticus scenicus, assembly GCA_963930645.1. Taxonomy (NCBI): domain Eukaryota; kingdom Metazoa; phylum Arthropoda; class Arachnida; order Araneae; family Salticidae; genus Salticus; species Salticus scenicus. The sequence goes on from OZ005654.1 coordinate 137,783,661, forward strand.
TAAATCCAGTCTCTATCGTTAAAAATGTCAATTTACAAAATCTCTACTGTTTTTTTTTTTTTTTTTTTTTTTTCTCGATAAAACCTACTGATTTTTAAAACTGATATGTTGGCAAGTATGAATCTATCTCAAATATTATGAGACAGGCTAGTCATTTTTTTTTTCCTAACTAATCTTCCTCCACAAATATTATGAGGCAGCTTAATCAAATAGAGACTCGTTTTCCTCTTCAGATAATACCAGACAGGCTAGTCAGGCAAATAATCTTGACTATCCTGCCTCTTCAAATATTCTTTGAAAATTGACTAGCTTTCTTAGTCAGATACCTGAGATCTGTTGACTAACTTTCTTAATCAAGTGTAGATTCTGACTAACATGCCTTGTCTTTGAAACTGCGGTTGTTGACTAACTTTCCTGGTCAGATAATTATGATTGTCGACTAGCCTTCTTTGTCTGATAATATTAACCTTCCTAGTCTGGAGTAGTGTTTTGGTGACTAGTTCAGCAAGTACACTTTTTAGTTTTGGAGACTAGTTCAGCAAGTACACTTTTCAGTTTTGGTGACTAGTTCAGCAAGTACACTTTTTAGTTTTGAAGACTAGTTCAGCAAGTACACTTTTTGGCTAGTCAGCTATTTTGGTTAGTCAATTCTGTATTGTCAGTTGAGCATTTTGCCAGGTCGCTGTGACCAATTTATTTTTCTGTGTGCACTAGTCTTGCTTTTTTCTCCAAGGTAATAGCAAGTGCTTTGCACCTGAAGAAGAAAGACCATGTCCTTTTGAAACTGGTAGTGGTTTTATTAATTTTATGGTATGTGAACAAGTTTTTAAGTTTAAATATTAAACACAGCTTAGTGTTCAATGAAAATCATTTCAGTATAAATTGCCTACTTTTATTCTTGTAGGCAAAAATTAGTGGTGAGAAATGATACATTTTACCAAAACAAATAATTCTGTTAAAATTGAGAAAAGGTTTACAAATTCTGGCTCTCCTGAAGCAATATTTGTCACCAAATTCGATTACTAATCTCGTCAGGCTGCCAAGTTTGTAGCCGACGCAAATGTTGATCTTGGCATCAATTTTAGCGATTTCCTGAAAATTTTTGTAGAGAATAAAATCTTACATTACAGCTTTATGGAAGTCTGAATAGTTGCTTTTGTGAGGGGGTTTCCTCCTTCGTCAGCTTACTTCCTCGTGGTCCATGCCATCAGTAGTGGATGTTTTCTTCTGTCTCTTGCTTTCTCTTTAATTAGATCGTGTCACTATCGGTATAAGCACAAATGCTGATATCAAAGCGGCAGCGTGTGTTGCCACTTTGCTTGCAGCACTCGTGCTTCCTTTGTTCGCCTGATGAAGGGTCATGTATTCTTTCGATCCAAAACAATTATTGTGAATTTATAGCATTTTATGGTGTTTATTCAAAGTTGTGTACTTATTACTTTAAAACGCCAGTTCTTTCTTATTTTCTCTTCTGTTTTCTTCCGTTTCATGATATTTGTGAAATATGCTAGCAGACCCATAGCTGCAGCCACAAATATTTCACTTTTTAAACATTTTAGGATGCTATGCTTTTTTTTCTTTCTCTCTTGGCGGTAATAATAAACTTATACTTAAATTGTAATTTTTAAATTTACTAGATGAGGCTAAGTCTTCAAAAAAATTTGTTAAAAATGAAGTATAACTTAAAAATTTTCATGAAATTTGTAAAATTTTGGGTGTGTGGTGATTAAATCTCCAAGTCTCTCATGATTAAGTTCTCAGCAGAAGAATTAAAAATTATTTTGCATGGAGCATTTTTAAAAATTTTATCTTATTAAATTTATATGTAACTAGCAGACACGGCCACGCGTTGCTGTGACTAAGTTATACGTTGAATTATACGGCTGTAAACTATTTAGTACAGTTAAATTATTATTTACGAACAAAGACGAAAACGTTGTAGCCGATGTAAAAACCCACAGGGTTGAGATTTGAAACTTAGGTCAAAATTTGGAAGCGATTGATAAAAATTTTCGTAGTGTTGATATTAAGCACAAATTAATTTTATTGTAGGGTCCTATAAATTTTAATGGAGAAGTGATATATATTATTTCTAATGCTACTTTGGATAAAATTGCTAAAATGACTAATATATAAATTAAATTCTATTAAAATTCTATTAAAATAAAAGTATAAAAGAAACAGACGATTTTAAAATCAATTTTTATGGAGGAGTGAAATATAATATATGCTATAATGGATAATTTTACTATTAAATGACCTCATCATTTTAAATATTTTAAAGAGGGCAACAGCTGTAGTTATAAAAGGGAAAACAATAAGGCTAAACCAGAAAAATAAGTAAATTTGATAAATATTTTAAAACTTTAAAATTGGAAATCTTATGAAATATTGGACATTTAAAGTAAATACATGTATCATTTTAAATACAAAAAGATTTTGGAAAAGTTTAGTGTATTTTAACGAAGTGATGAGAAGTTTTTGAGTATGTTAAAATTTTAATAGTAAATTCAAGTCAATAAAGATGGGAAACATTGAGGATTAAGATAAGAATAATTATAAGATTTAAAAAAAAAAAAAAAACTTTTTATATACCATGCTTTTAAATTTTAATATACTAATAATATACAAATTAAAAGGAAAATGATAAATATTCTATCATAGTTTGAAGTCAAATTTGTTTTCAAATGTCTAAATAAAATATCTGATGTAAGATACTAATATTTTGCAGCGGAATAGATTTCATTTCTGTCATCCTTGGCGAAAAAAAAAGAATATCGCCAAATTATCTGGCGAAAATATTTAATTCCTTTCAAAAATCATGGTTATTTTAACAACTTATATTAAAAGAGTAATGAATAATATGAAACAATATTTCGTACAATACATATTACATGTCATACATACGTACAATGAATAATACATATTACATTTCGTACAATGCATACATCTGGCATGTATATTTTCGTGTTACGCTTTTGATCGCCAAATAATAATAATAATAATAAAAAAAGCCAAGGGCGACAGAGTTTAAAAATTTAAAATTAAAATTTTGTCAATTTGACAGCAAAATAATTCAATCTAACACCCGCGATAACTAATTCATATCTATACCCAAATATAAGGATTAAAATCGGGAAATAAATTTCCTCGATTTTTAATAATTTCTTACAAAAAATCCAGTGGGCAATTAACATAGGAAATCTTTTTCTTGGCTGCACAGACGGTCAGTGAGTCACACTTCGCTTGCGTATAGAACTCATAGATATAGTATAGCATATATAGAATAGAGTGATCATTGGGGAGAAAAAAGTTATTCCTTTTCATTTGGGAAAAGACGACGTTTTTACCAAAATATGGCCGTCTTTCCCCGAGTGAATACACACGGGAATACATACTAATATTTTAGCAAATAAAATTTATGAATAATTTATTTGCTAAAGGGGAATGGAAGACTCCAGATACAGTTTCAAATTCATATTTCTTTCTTTCTTTTCTTTTTCTTTTCTTTTTTTTTTTTTTTTTTTTTCAATACCACTTAATGGCTGTTTCCAAAGCTTTTATTTTTTATCTTTTTTCGGCATCAAAAATCTTTCTACGATAACATGGGGATGAGAGATCTATATATATTACTATATCTATGATAGAACTACATTAGCACTTTATCAATGTGTATAAAATCTTTAAATTGATTATGACGTCAATTTTCGTGAGATGCATAATTTAACTTTTTATAATTTTTTAACGTTCACGTTTGATTAAATGTATTTATTTTTATGTCGAAAGAAAATGAACTCGTATTTTTTTTTTTTTTTTTTTTTTTTTTTTTGGCAACAATTAAATTAATGGAACTCACAGATATTTTGGAGCAACTTTAATAAAGGTCTATAATTAACAAATAATTGCAATAAAACAATATTGTGACAATAAATTGAGATAAAAACTATCCTATCTCTCAAGTTGGATCAAACTGCACACAGTGTGCAAAATTTCATCAAAATCAGTTCCTTAGTTTAGGAGTTTACCCCGGACAAACATCGTGACACGTAATTTATATATATATACAGATTAAATTATAAAGTTTTGATCAATGAAGCACAAATAAGTAAAAAACAGGATTAATTTCACTGTATTATCTTCATTATAATATGAATTCAATTTACACTTCAGTCTAAGTAACACGTGGCCGGCTATGCTAACACCAAAAATTTAAAAAGTGGAAATAATTGAATTATACGAAATTTATTAATAGGTTAAAAAGTTGAAGATTCTTTGTGTAGATGGCAGCACCAAATATATTTCAGCTTTCATTTCAACCCAGTCGAAAGGTATCGACATCTGTTAGAATCATTTGGAGTTAACAGATAATTGTGACTGTCAAATAATAACAGACAAATAATTAGCAATAAATTAAAATTGCGACTATAATTTGAGATTTAAACTATCCTATCTCTCAAGTTGGATCGAACTGCACATGGTGTGCGAATTTTATTATAATCGGTTAAGTGGTTTAGGAGTCCATTGAGGACAAACATTGTGACACGAGATTTATATATATTAAGATATGTAAAATTCTGAGTCAGGGAGTGTAAGCGAAAAGTTGCCTGTTAATGAAAAATGTGTTTTTTCTTTGGACTAAAGCTGAATTGTTGCTAATTGATCAAACTATGTTCGATTTGAATGAAACAATTGAATATTACCATAAAAATTAAGTAATAGCAAAATAAATAACACCATAAAATTAAAAAACATACAAAAGTTCAAATGGCGAACAATTCAAAAGAATGCAAGAAAATTAAATAAATGTTTATATATTTTAAGAAAAGATTTATTTACTGCATGTCATGATGAACTTTCTTTCTTCAATAAGCTTTTCCTCCCTTTTCTTCCATCTGACATCAGTGTTAATGAAATGAGCTAGCAAGCCCACATCTACAGGCACGAAAACAATTTTGTGCACTATAGATATGTTCCAGCTGGCGTAGGATGCAAAGACTTCACAAATGGAGAACTTTCTGAGGAAAACTGCTCTTTCTTTTCTTCTTCAGTCTTTTTTAAACAGTAACTATATAAATACATATTTTAATATTTAAGGATAATGTGCAATTTTTTGGAACTATAGATTTATACACTGAAATTGCTCATTTCAAATTCGTCAGATAAAGCTATAGGGTAGGTGCTCCAGTGATTGGCATGCTCCACTAATTGACATCTATCCCGAAATAATAAATAAGAAAAATAATAAAATCATATTTTACGTATAAGAATTTTAATATTTTTTGTCAAACACTGGAGCATAGGGTGCTAGTGCTAATAACTGATAAAATGAATAACTAGCAGTGTCAAACAATGAAACATAGGGGTCCAATGACTGATAAAATGAAAAACTGGCAGTGTCAATTACTGGAACATTGAGTGGGTGTCGAATAAAAATTCATAAAAAAAAAATAATTGTTATAAAATGTATATATTTTAACATATATGTGGTTCTGAATGTCTTTCATGCCATATGTACTAACTTAAGATTTCTGAAAATATTTTCTGATGACTAGAACATTAAAAACATCAGAGATTGCTCTAAAAGTGTCAATCACTGGTGCACTTACCCTATCTACAAATAAATAATAATAATAAGTAAAATAAATGAACTATAACAAAATTTTTATAAACAAACACCATAAAATTAAAAAAAACATACAAAAGTTCGAATGGCAAACAACTGAAAAGGATACAAGAAAATCAAATGTCAATGCTGATCTATTTTTAGATTTATTTACAGCATGTCACAAGGAACCGTGTCTTCAATAAGCTTATCCTCCTCTTTCTTCTTCTATCTGATGTCGATATTAATAAAAATCGCTAGCAAGCCCACGTCTACAGGCACAAAATCAATTTCGTGCACTGAAGCTATGGTCCAGCTGGCATAGGATAAACTTCATAACTAGAGAACTTTCCAAGAAACACTGTTCCTTCATTTCTCTTCGATCTTCTTTAAACTGTGATTATTTATAATTTTGAGCTTTTCAACTGTTTTTTTTTTTTAATTGTACTTTATACATTTTTTGCATTTAATTTTTTTTTTAATGTATTTTGATGAAATTTCATTTTCTGCCATTTTGAGTATGGCATTCTTTGATAAACTTTCCTTTCCTAAAGGTTTGTAAATTCCAAGGATAATAGCAAAATTATGCCAAATTATTGATTTATTAAAAACATGCTAAGTCATACCATAAACTGTATTATTATTCACATCGACCAATTTCATTTCAAACGGTGATATTTAACAAAATAAACATCTAACTAATATACTAATTAAAAGGCGAATGATCACAATTATATCATAATTTTAAGTCAAATTTGTTTTCAAATGTCTAAACAAATTACCTGATATAAGATGAGTCATCAGGATATAATATCAGATACTAATATTTCAATATGTTATAGCATTAATGTACAAAATATTATCTTTTAATTAAAAAAATAAAAGAAATGTTAATTCTAGGCACTTATACAACTTACAGACATTAAACTAATAATTATAAAACCATTGAATGTTGGGAACATACCTTGCAATAAGTTCTTCACACACACACAAAATAAACATTTGGATTCCAGCATTATTAATTACTAATTCACTTAAATGCATATGTGAAATAATAACTCATACATAGGCAAAATATAAAATAAATATACGTCAATCTCTTTTCAAGTTTATCTCGACATAATAAACACGAGGACATGTAGGATGTTTCCAATTAGCTATGAACGTTTAGAAACTTATTTAGAAAATAAAAATAGCTATTCAATTACAAAATGAATGTTTTAAATCATACTTCAAAGTAATTTAAAATTATCGAAAAAATTTCTATTGTTATTGCTAATACGAATTCTGACGTCCGGTTGTCATCAGACATGCGAGCAACCCTACCGTCTATCATCATGACTCGCGCTCGCCAAAGCCCGATTATGTTTTTTCGCCAAGGTTCTGAGGAGTAGGCATTTTCCAAATTCGCATTTACGACAAGGAATTTTTTTTTTTTTTTTTTTTTTTTTTTTTTTTTGGGGGGGGGGGGGGGGGGGGTGATTTACCAATGAAATTATGCATTATGTATCTTACACTTTCTTTATCATTATTAATGTTATTTTTTAAACTTTACATATATATTTTTTGTTTTTAGGCGTTCAATTAATTATTTTTCATTCTTCAAATCAAATTCATGGTCATAAAATTATTGAAGAGGGAATGAAATTGAGGGAGGGGATGGTGTTTCTAGAAAACGGTGGGTGACTGGACAGAATGGGAGTCCTATTCGGATTCAGGAGGTCATTTTACATAAGAATCAGAAAGAATGGTATCAGAATTCTTTTTTTTTTTTTTTTTTTTTTTTTCAGAGCAGTGTTATTAATAGTTTTACATAACAACTTTACTGTTTCAATATTTCTGGGTGATAAGGAACTAGCAATTAATTAGTTCAAGTTATTTAAGTTTGTGTAAAATTATATTTCCATATTAATGACATTGCATCGACTTTATAATTAAAAATACATTTTAATAACACAATAAAATGTATACAATTGAAATCCCTCAATATTTTTAGAATTTTAATCTCATGTACCGGACTTGATACAGAGAGAGAAAATAGTTCACAACTCTTGGTCGTCATTTCATTTCGCTTTAATCTAGAAAAAAGAAAGGGATGAATAGCGTACATTTATAAATTTCTAAAAACTAAAGCACCATTTTGAAAAATAAAAAATACTCAAAGTTCGCATTTCATATTGTACTTGAATTTTTTTTTTTTTTTTTTTTTTTTTGTTCTGTTAAATATATATAATATATTCGGAAGTGTACACTTTTTTCCACAAATATTATATTATTGCGAATTTCAAAAATATGTTTGATTTTCTTTCTGTATGTTTATGTTTTAGTTTATCAAAGCACAATTCAAAAACGTACTAACTGTCGACCATTAAATCAGGGATGGAACACGGGTGCAGAATTCCTACCACTATCAATGAAATAAAATTTGCTACTTCGTAAATCAACTATATTATAGGCATAGAAATTTCTTGAACAAATACTGGCATGAATTCTGAGCCAGCGTTCCATCCCTGTTATATAAATCAGACTATTTTATTGGCGCTACAAAAAAAAAAAAAAGTAAGTGATATGTACGCTATTAGGAGAGTTCTGTTCTGAATCTTCATAATGTATTAGAATTTTATGACAATTCAAACATATTCAGAGTTGACGTTGCCCTACTTTTCTCCACTACAATTTATAAATTTACATATATTTACTATCAATAGATTACATATCTTTTGTAATATGTTTATTCTATTGAAAATGTCAGATTTTTTTACTAAAATAGTAGCGGAAGGAATAAGGAGGGCAGCAACTCTATATATATACAAACAAAAGCTGGATGGGACAGTGGAATGAGCGAAGACTCACAAATAAAATGAATTGATAAAAAATATTCAACAATGTTGGGAAGTGTAAAATTAAATTTTCATTCAGTACTCTACAAAAGTATATATATGTATATAATTCTGTAGAGTTTTATTTATATAGAGTAAGAAGAGAGAGAATTTTCGAGGGGTAACGTCCCGGTAATTGCATATTCACGATTCATGATTCTGCCCCTTCCTTCCTCTCTCCGTTACTTTAAAAAAGAAAATTTAGTCTTTTTTTTTTAATTCAAGAAGGTTCCTATGGGGAAAACTCACCTGTGCATCAGAAAAACGTTTACCTTCTTACTTACCGAAAATGGGGGGGGGGGGGGATGCCTGAAAGAAATTAATTTAAAATTCAAGAATGTATTAAGAATCCAACAATAAATTGACTTTTAAACAATTATTTCTAATTTAGAACCTGTCGGACACACGAAGATTTTTCTCTCTTATTTTAAACAGAATCTGTCTCTCTCTCTCTCTCCCCCCCATTTTTTTTATCTTATGAATAATTAAGTTGAGTTAAAATTATTTGTAAACTATTAAAAACCACCCTAAAAGGAATACATTTAATAAAATGGCATCTGTTAACGTAAAAGTAAAGTAAAACTTTAATATTTGATTCCTCGAAATACACTGTGTCCCAAAAGTTTAGATAATCAATAAAATTTGCATTAACATAAAAAGTAATAAGATACAATTAAAATTCGTGGGATAGGTAATAAACAAAAACAGTTTTGCTGATATACACATATAAATTATGATCAAAGGTTTGAAATTATAAAATGTACATTAATTATATAAAAATGTGCTGTTCCAAAAGTATAGACACCTGTAAGTGTTTTTGGCTTTACATTTATAAATGTAACTAAAAACTTACTTTTAATATACTTACTTTTAATATTGAACTGTATTGCCACGACACTTTATAACATGGAATACACGTTGTTCCATAGAATTAATTAAGCATTGAATTACACAAGGAGATATTTCATACCACATTCTGTCAATTGCAGTTTTTAAGTCATTTACGCATGTATATTGCTTTCCATTTTCATATATTTTGCGAGATAAGATTTTTGAAATTCTGGAAGTTGATGCAATTGCACGCACAGATAAATTATCAACTGAAGCCTTATTTAATAACATTCTATCATCACGTAACGTTGTTTTCTTTGATTTCCGACTCGCTTTCGAGTATTCCATGTTCCACCTGATCTTTTGATTCTATAAATACTGCTCAAGGATCTGTTTGTTCTTCTCAATATTTGTACAGGACTTTGTCCTTGCGCTTTTAACTGTAAAATCTTAATAATTGCATCTTTAGAAATTTCTTTACAACGTGGCATTTTTTATCAGAATACGCAGGAAACTTCTTTTCCGAATCACAAACAAAACAATACATTGAGCTCATTAAATTATAATGCTAAATATATAGCAGACGATATTTCAATTAAAGGGAAAAAATTATTCTGCATTTATAGAAGCAGACGACAATAAAAATATTTTACTTTGTGAACAAGAATGTAAAAGAAAACATGCAATGCTGTATTGTGTCTATACTTTTGGGGTAGCACATTTTTATATCATTTAATGTACATTTTATAATTTCAAACCTTTGATCATAATTCATATGTTTATATCAGCAAAACTGTTTTTATTTATTGCTTATCTCACAAATTTTAATTGTACCTTATTATTTTTTATGTTAATGCAAATTTTATTGATTGTCTAAACTTTTGGGAAACGGTGTACACATTAAAACATTACTGCTTGCATTATTTTATTTAGACAAATTATTATAAAAATAAATCATTTACCTTCACTTTAATGTCACCCGCACTTGCGTCGTATTTCGCGAGATGACAACAACATGATACAACCCTTTCAGCAAGGCTACTATATGCAAAGAAGAAGAGCATGCGCGGACAGTTACTTGACGTCAAGGAAATTTTAAGCCAGTAATATGCTTGATTTGGCATGTGTAGTTTTCCAAATTTGAAGTTGGTCTGAGATATCCTTGAATTAGCAACTTTGCTCTGTCATGGTAAATTCACTTGAAAGCCAACCTTGTTTCAAGGAAGTGTGCTGTGTGGGTAGTGCTCGAATAATTTTGCAGCCGACTGTACATTATCCGTCTCTGCTGGCCTTCCCCCATGCTGTGCCCAGTTTCGGGTGATTTCGAACGGTCTTGATTTTCAGTGTCCGGACTTCCTGGCTCTTACTAAAGTTCACACCTGGCATCAATGGTTTTCCTCCCTCCCCCCCTGCTCTTTCGTAGCCACCGACGCTTCGAAAGACGGTGCTAAAACCGCCATCGCTGCTGTAGATCCTGTCAGTAATACTTCTTTCGCAACCTTGGTTCCTCATGACAACTCGGTGTTCACTGCCGAGGCTCTAGCGGTATATCTTGCTCTCTCTACTCTTCCATTTTCTCATCCGAACATTTTCATCCTGTCTGATAGTCTGTCGGTGCTTCGTGCCCTTGAGGACTGGTCTATTCGTTCGCCGAAGGTGATCCTACTGCTGATCTCCCATATCCAGAAGCTTAACGCTCGCGGCTATCATATCACCTTTGTCTGGTGCCCCGGTCATTGTGGTATTCCTCCCAACGAACTTGCAGACTCCCTTGCCAAAAATGGGCCCCCACACAGCACTTTTTAAGACTTACATTTCAAATTCTTATAGCCATAAAGTAGCGGCGTCACAAACTTTTAAGCCGTTAAGGGTTTTTTGTACTGATAGAAACTACGATTGGAATATTTAAATAACTGTTAGAATATATCAACTAAAATATTTAGAATATAATATTTAGAAATATTCTCTTTTTTAGTAGAATATCAACTAAAAAAGAGTAAAAACATGAATTAAAAAAAAAAAAAAAAAAAGAGGATAGTAATTAACAAACTAGTAAAGATATGAATCCAGGAAAAGTTATTATAAATACCAGCTAATTTGTTTTATAACTCCTGAAAAAAATATAATATATCCATATAATCCTTTTGATAATAAAAGGATATATTCAGTGATTTTGTTTCTGTTTCTCGGCGTCGGCTTTACTATGTTTTAAAATCACAATACTAAATTCAAAACTGGTTTACAATCAATATTTAAATTTTAAAACTTCTTCACACACCATAAATTTTAAGCCAGCACAACCGGTTTCGAAAGAACGTAGCCTTTCTTCATCATGTGCAAAAAAACACGTGCTACTGCCTTGGAGGCAAAAGCAACGGTTATTCTGGCTTAAAATTTATAGTGTGTGAAGAAGTTTTAAAGTTTAAGTATGTTTTAAAATATTATTTTTATATTATATAGATATTTCTCGGCTTTTACTATTAATATATATAGGGGAGAGTAGGGACGGATGGAACACTTTTGAAAAAAAATATTTTTTACAAATTTACTTTTACTGGTACAACATTGTAGTTTCAGTGAAACAAATTAAAACACTTTAACATCTTTTAAAAATATAAATTTGATGGTAATTATTGAAATATTAATTTCATAAGCAATTAAAATAGTCATAAAATTGTCCCATCCCTCTCTTATTTGAGGGAGGGGAAAGGTTTATAAAGTTAAAATAAGTACATAACATACAGGCATACTGTGAAAAATGACAAAAACAGTGGGTCACTATGTATGTAAGGTTAATTAATTATTAATAACATCTAATTTTATCCAACATTAGAATATAATGTTACCACTTAAATAAAATTTTCAAATGCTCGATTAGTTCATATTTTTTTTTTTTTTTTTTTTTTTTTTTACTTCTAGCAGAGAAAGTATTGTTTTTAGTTCAAATATTCAAAATTAAGTTTTTGTTACATTTACATGTTTTGTGGTTCCCTGAACATTAATAATGTTTTCAGTGGCTAGTCAAAAAATTACAAGTAAAAATTACAAGTTTTATATCTTTTGCGAGAAATATTAAATTTTATTTGATAGTATATATGTTTATTTTTATTTATTTATTTATTTTTAAGGGAGACACAATATATTTTATTTATTTTAGAAAAATAAGTGGATTCTCAGTATGTTTGTTAGAAAAATAGTTAGATATTTTAATTTCGGAAATCTGTGGTTTTTAAAGAAAATCCTAACCACCACTAATATCTATGCCTAAAGCAGAATTCGACATAACACTTTCAAAATCCAGTACACACATGGTCATTCGCATTTGTTTGAAATGTATTTTAAACCGTAGGTTCCAGTGTAATAATGTTCCCCTCCCCCCCCCCCCCCGCCAAGAAAAAAAATCTGTATAGCAATTCTCTCCCTCCTTTCAAACTTTTAACTCAATATTTTATCACCTTCCAAAAGATATATTGCTTTGCATTACAAAGTAACATTCTCAGGCAAGTTTCTTTATGAAAGCAATGCTGCCAGAATTTTAATTTATTCCAAGTATTTTTAGCCCCGCCTTTATTTCATATCACCTATTTTCTAAGAGTAATTTTTTCCTATTTTATTGTAGTTACACACCGGAGAAAAAATTTCTATAAAGTAGTGAGAAATAAAGCTGGGGCAGATAATAGTCCGGAATAAATTAAAATGTTGGTAGCTATGCTAAAAGTAGTTTGACTACATGCACACACTTAGAAAAAAAGAGAAGGGGGGGAGGAATCTAGAAGTTCAACTTAAATTTATGTTGCCAGTCCAACTACCATGATAACTTCGACAAAATATGCAATAGATTTTTAATGGATTTTGGATTTATCTAATTAAAATTTACGAGAATGAATAGTGTCTAGGTCAGGATTTGAATCTAATACTTTTGCGTTAACGATTCAAACGCTGCACCAACTGAGGAATCGGGAATGAGAACTTACCTGCATGATTGTCATACACAGTTGATTTTATTTACTTATTTATTTTTCTGCATTTGTTCAGCCAATACAAACACAGTACCATGATAGAAATTCATTTAATTTTAATCCCATAATTACTGGATAGTAATAAATAAAATTGCTCAGAAAAAAAGAAAAAAAAAAAATATATATATATCGAGATCTGATGCCATTCTTGCTGATTCTTATGTAAAATGACCTCCTGAATCCGAATATGACTCCCATTTTGCCTAGGTCACCCCCAGTTTTCTAAATACGCCACTCCCCCCTCAATGTAAGATACATAATGCTTAATTTCAGTGGTAAATTCCTCCCCCCCCCCCCCCCCAAAAAAAAAAAAAAAAAAAAATCCCTTGTCGTAAATGTCCATGTTTTAGAATTTTCCAACTCTGTAGCCCCTCAGAAGATATTTAACGATTACAATAATCCTCCCACCCCCTAGAAATCAAATTTATAGCCACAAAATCACCAAAAATGATAAAAATAGGGGTCCATTTCTAAAAAAATTGTGGGTGATAGTGCAAAATGGGCGTCCTATTCGGATTCAGGAGGTCATTTTACATAAGAATATGCTGAAATGGCGCCAGAGGCAATTTTCCTGCCGAGCAGTGTTATTAGAAAAATAACTTTGATCTTTTATGCAATAAATTTTTAATATATTGGTCGATGTTTTACAACAACGAAAAGGGATCATGCCAAGTTCTGACCTAGATGCTCTGAGTTAACGTCATAACGCTGTCTCACTTTTCGCTCCCTGTAAAAATTTATTTATTCAATACAACAAAAAATTACTGTATAAATGGTGGAAATTATTATCCTAAATATCTAATTGCCATCAAACAGCTATGGTGTTAAAATAAATAATTTTCTTCTGAGTTCATATTCCCAGAACAGACAAATTAAAATTTTTAACTTTCACAAGAACGAGCCATGTGAGTTATCATCCTAGAACTCAGTTGAAAGAGGGTTGGGAGTTAACACAAGTGCCCAAGTTCAAATTCTGGACAAAATCCTTTTCTGTTCTTGTAAAAATTAATTTAGCTAACTCACCAAAAATCTACATAAAATGTGATTCATCGTCCCAGAAATAAGAATGTATTAAGTTATCTACATCAGATTAAGAGCGTAGAATAACTATCTTCTCCGACAGCCAAAACCCATATTATTCTATGGGGAAATTTATTTATAGAATTAATCATTACCTTATGTATTTTTTTTTAATCCAGTTTCATACTGGTAAAATTCACAATATTTAAATTTGTATATGTTTTATAAAAGTAGTTTCATAAAGTTTTTATTTTTTACTTTAAAAATACGAAAAATTAAACAATTGCATTTTTCGCTTCTTTTTTCTCTGCGAGAAGTTATTAAAATTTAAAAGATAAATTTTTGGAAAACGAGAACGTATTTAACGGTTGTTGTTTTTCCAAAAGTGAAAAAGGAATTTAATTAAATACATTAGGTTATGAGTCATTCTGTAAATAAATTTCTGCATAGAATAACATAAGCTTTAGCTATCGGCGAAGAATGCAATGCCATTAAAAGCATGCTTGATAAGCAATATTTGCTTCATCTATGCTGTAGAGAAGAGGATTATTTCTTCGCAGCTGGCTTCCGGCGACGATAAAGTTCCTTTGCGTTTGATGTAGAGTCGGCAGTAAAAGTATCCGAGCACTAGCAAAAATCCTATGTAAAAAAATTACACTTAATACAGTTTTGTTAAATAAATCCTTGTTCAGTTCTGTTCTTAGTCAGTCTATGAACATGATTCCACAAGAACTTATTTAACAAAACAGTATTAAGTGTACTTTTTTTACATAGGAATTTTTGCTAGTACTAGGGTACTTTTGCTGCTGACTGTATCATGTTAAAAACATGCTTGGCAAGTAAAATTTGATTCACGTTTGCTGCATCAAGTATAATTCATAATTGATGCATCAAGTATAATTCATAATTGATGCATCAAGTATAATTCATACTTGGTCCATCAAGTATAATTCATACTTGATGTGTATTACTTGATTCATATGAGCTGTGGCAAACTTAGTGCATGCTTGATACATATTACTTGATTCATGTTTGAACTATCAAGTCTAAAGCAAGTGGGACAAGTGTAAACTAGGATTCTTGATCTTGACTTGCATTAAACTTACAGGCTTGAGATGTCAAGCTCGATGCAAGTTTCTTGACTTGAGTTGTCAATGTTGATGACAGCTTAATGCAAGTTCTCTGTGCTGTCTGGGCCATATCCCATATCTATGCGCCCCTTTCCTTCGTATAGCCCCAGAAGATCTCCGATCTCAGGTCCGGAAGACCTGGAAGGTTGAGCAAGAATATTCTTGCATAAACTGCGACTACGCGATCTCTCTCCCCTTCCTCCTTCCTGACAGGTCCTTCCCCAGCTGGGTCCCGTCTCGCAAAATGGATGTTCTGATGGCTCGTTGGAGGTCAAAAACTATTCTAACCAATCAACGCCTTCATAGGATGAACCTCACCTTTTCCCCTCTCTGCAACTTCTGCTACGATTTGGAAACTCCCGAACACATCTTGCTCCATTGCTCCAAGCTCTCTTCCCCTCGTCACAATTTGTTCAATGCTCTTCATTTGGGCCCTAACCCGTCGTATGGCGACGTTATCTTGGCTGCCTTCGGCTCGAAATGGTCGTTAGCGCATCTGATCCTCTTCTCTCGACTAGCTTTCTCGCCCTAACCTAACACATTGTTTGGTTTGCGTTTTTGGATTTTTCGAGATGAAGCTGACCCTTGGGACATAGCACAAATCTCAGTATCCCCCTACCTACCAACCTACCATATTTTATTTTTATTAGTAAATAAAAACAAGCTGAGGTATGGCTGAAGAGGTTTCATCTGTTTTAAATGAAGTAAAAGCTTCAAATGAAGAAAAAAGCGAAGAAAAAGACAAAATCGATACAATGGTATCTGACTTAGCTCAAGATTATTCGAAATATTTAAAAGTAAACATTGCAGCAGAGGTAATTATAAATTGAGGTTGATATTTAAATAACATTGTTTCCTCCAATCCATGTAAAAAATTCTCCAAAATGGGGGAATGATTTTAACTGTGATTTTTGTAATTCATTGTTCAAATCGATATCATTTGTATATTTTTCTGCAAAATTTCCCCCGATCCTATATTGCTGGATTGAACTTATTCTGCACCCATGTTTCTAGCAAGACAAGTTTTTTTTTTTTCATGTTTCTGTTTTCCATACCATTTACAATTTTCATCTTTCTTTTATGTGAAAATTTAGCATTCCTCAGCATTGGGCTTTACACATTAAATTTTCTTTCCTTTCTATTTTGGAAATAGAAAGGAAACAAAGTAATGGGTAACAAAGAGTTTTATTTGAGCCCATGACATTTAAAGAAGTAACGGTTTCAGTTTCATCAAGTTTTCATTGTTGTTGTTTAATAGATTTACTGAGACACGTCTTTATTTATAACTTTTGTCAACGTGTGTTCACTATTTAACTATAGTTTGTTGCTAACTCTTATTCGAACTACAATTCTATAATTAATTCATCATGTAAATTTCTATATTCGCAATTCTCATCAAACCAATATAGTAACATAGTAAAATCGTTAACACTTTCTCTGTTGAGTTGAACATGCTTATTAAAATTGGTTTCGCTAAAAAACAGTATTCCTTTTTCTTCAAAAGTAATCATTAATCATTGAATTTTTTTCAGAACTACTTAAAAACTCTTACTGCTTCCTGTGTACTTAACTGAAATGAAAACGAAATATCTTCAGTTTGTTTGCCCATGATGTAAATCGATGATTTTATTTGCTCACTATTGCTTATTCAAAGTAAATGTAATTCTATATTGTACAAAACAAATTATCTTTTTTGATTAACATACTTGCCAACCAATTTTAATAAAAAAGGGAAGATCTTTGTTGAAAAACCAGAAGATTTCATAAAAAAAGGGAAGACTTTTTTTTTTTTTTTTCTCTCTGACGTAATAAACAATACAGTTTTACAATTTTAATATTTAGAAGCAATCTATAAAAACCTTTTACTATAGATTGATTATACTAAATATATAAAAGTTTTAAATGAAGTTATTCCTCTTCAACATATAAATAATCTACAAAACAGAATCTGTAAGAAATTTATTTAACAATAGACAAAAAACTTAGTTAAGTTAAAGTATAACTAATTTTTTAAATAAATAGAATGTGATTTTTGTGTATGTACATTAATCATACATATAAAAAAAAGTAGCAGTAGCTAATTATCAGTTTCAAATGGGCATAAAACCAACTGAGTATTAATTTTCTTAAATTGATTTGGAAAAAATTTTCCTACCTGAAAAAATTATTCTTCATTTTTTTCCCATGTTTAACATTTTGTCTAAATATGGCATACAAATATTTAATTTAATTGAGAAAAAATACACAGATTAATTAAATTCAGCAATAAAGATCTAAAAATAATTACATACATGAGAAATATTGAGCACTTCCATTGCTTTATTGTTTCTAAAATTGATCATTGATCACAATCCGGGGAGGGGGGGGGGGGGTACAAAAATAATTACAGAGTAAGAAATATTAAACTCTTTCAACTCTACTTCGAGAATCTAATGAAAAAAGTTTAAAATTAATATTATCATTCATGTTGCAGATGGATAAAAATTAGGAAACAAAAGACTTCTGCAGAACATTTGATTGCTGATCACTAATTGGAGATAAATGGAAGGGGGGGGGGGGGCAAAAAATAATTACATCAGCAAGAAATATTTAACAATTCTATTTCCTTACATGTTCTAGAATCTCATAAAGCAAGTTTGAAATGAATATTGACATTTATGTTATGGATGGAAAAAGATTGGGAATCAGGAGTTTTCGTGGAACATTTGGGTTTTCTTTTTAAAACGAACGATGTCCGCGACTTTTTTAAAAACGGAAGATTTCATCATCTGTCCGGAAGACCGGAAGATACGTTAAAAAACCGGAAGTCTTCCGGGAAAACCGGAAAAGTTGGCAAGTATGGATTAATTATCTGAAGTAGAAAATATAAAAGATTCTGGTGGCGTAATTGGAAATAAATACATTATACAGCACCAGTTTCATTACAGTTGAAATACGTAGAATAGGCTGAGCTCAATATTGACTCAGCAATGGGTCATTCCATGTCAATTCAACCACACCATGACACCCATAGTCTCAGATTTTGACGAAACTTGGTGTATTTGTTCCTTTTATGGATTTAAATAAGGAAAATTTTTTTTTTCCTTATTTAAAACTTGGTCCAAGTTTTTCCTTATACAAAACTTGGTGTATTTGTTCCTTTTATGGATTTAAATAAGGAAAAATTTTTTTTTTGCTTTATCTTAAATGGTTTAGGTTTTACAGCTTGTTAAAGATTTGGGAATTTCATGTTATTTTTCGATCAGGCGGAAGAATTGCAATTTGTTTTTTTATAAAGAACTTTTTTTCTTCCTTATTTACCAACCAATGTTGATGAAATTTTTTATGAGTATGCTTTAATATATAAGAAATACAGGAAAAAATAAATTAAACTAGCAAGTATTTGCACATGGCCAGGAAAAAATCCTGAAATGTTATTTTGAAAATTTTTTTAATGAAATACAGCGTTCCACTCCAAATGGATTATCATCATGAGGGAAAAGGATAATCAAAAATTTTTTTTATTATTATTGCTCTAAAACATGTATTCTACAACATGAAAAAATAAAATAAATGGCTTTTTGCATCCTTCATTATTTTCTCTGACTTCAAATTTAAGATTTCCATTTCCCGCATTTTCTTGAAATCGCTAAATTAGAAGTTCAAATTTTAGTAAAATTATACAAAAATTTGAACCAAAATGTTATTTAATAAGTACAAATTTTGAATAAACATCATAAAATACAAGAATTTTCAGCAATTGTTTTGAGTTTTAAAAAAACCACGATCCTTCGTCAGGAAAACAAAGTACGCACGAGCACTGCAACAAAAGCAGCAATGCAGAAAATGTTATTTGTCATCTAATTTCAGTTTAAAAGATCTTAATATATATGTATATATATATATAAAATAATGATGATCTATTGAGCATAGTAGAAGCCAAGCAACAGATACAAGATCACTGAAACACCAACGACCAATAAGATTTAAAAAAAATTTATTAGTGGATGAAATACACTAATGTAAAGAAACCAGTTTTATTAATTAACAGCCTGCAAAACAAACGAATCAATAAAGTAACACAACAAATCTTAACTTAAAACCATAAACTTTATCAAAATTTATGAAAAAATAATTTAAGAAACTTAAGATAGGAAAGAAGGAGGCAGGCGGCAAGACTTGTGACTTGCCTGTGGGGTTAAACTAGTTTCACGCCGGCAACACTCACCCAGCCAGCCACGACCAGAATAGGAGTCATATGGATTGAAAAAGCAAAATTTCAAAGCAGATGAATAACAATGAAACCATGAAGCAACAATGAAATTCACTGATTGATTACATTGTGTTTAATAGTATAATTAGAATTTTAAGAATAGTTGACAACTCAAAAAGGAAGAATCTGAAATTTTACTGGAAAAGGAAAGTTTGCATAGTAATACAAAGTAACTGCAACAAGCCCTCTGCTTTTTTTTTTTTTTTTTTTTATTTACACACTTTGGTCATGAAGACATATAGTTTTTAATTCACAACTTAATTCTGTCCTCAATTTTAAAAGAGTTAAATCAGTTTCAAATAGTTTTCAAGAGTTTGCAAGGTTTTTTTTCCTAACATGGTATAACAAATGACAATCACTTTGAGTCATTTCCCCCGCACTGCACTTCTCATTTTTCTAATATACTATAACATTCAAAAAATAATTAACAATAATTCTTTTCAAAATAGTATAGCCTCAATAATGCATGTTACATGTGCAATAGCTTGTGACTGACTAATTACAAGATGCCAAGTTTTGTCTCTGCTAATGAGCAAGCTCACTTGTTTAACCCTTTAACGTTCACTACTTAATTTATTTTAAAAATTACTAAACTAATTTTTAAAATGGCTTTTTGACACGTAGCTGATCATAAATATTTAAAAAATAATAAAATTAGCATTGTTTCTTTTAGAGAATTTTTGGTTTGAAACATCTATAAGTTAACCTTATTAAATTCAAATAATATTTAATTTAATAAATAAAACACTTTGTAAGTATTCAACTACAAAAACTCATAAAAGTTGTTTCAGGTGAAAATAATAGTCCAGCTCTTCATTAAATGATAAAAACTAGACATGAGTGCATCATGAAACCAGCAGTTCGCACCCGCACACACTAAGAAACGTCAAGTGACTTATGCATTTAGCTTCCTTTGAAGTATTATTTGTTAAATTTTGGAATAGTGCTGTTATCTACAGAGCAGAAAAGGAACAAAAGTTTAAAACCTGATTAAAACAAGGGAGAAATAATAAAAAATCTGCTGCATAAAAATTGTTAAATTATGTCAAATGTTTCGTTTTGCTGTGAAACCAATGATCGTTAAAGGGTTAAGCATGCCAAACAAAATTTGACTTATTCAGACATCTAAACATGTACCTACACAGTAGACAGAATATCACTTAATTGTCTTGTTGCAACTTGAATGGTTTGATTGTTTACAATAAGATTAACATTTGAAATAGCAGTGAGTAGTAAAATGATTAGAATTTAGATCTTGTTTTTAAAACAAAATTAAATTTTAATGCAAATTTCTATTAATTAGAACATTTAATATTAATTTAGAAACTTTTTTGTTTGTTTGTTTTGAAATTTCAGTTTAGATATAATTTTGTTGATTCAATTTAATAGCATTTACGTATGTATTTTTCTGTACATGTTGAATTAACATTCTTAAAAACTACTCTGTTGTTTTAATCATACACCACTTAATTATGTAATTCAATTTTTCATTTTATTTCAAAAACCTTTAAACTGAAATTAGTTGATAAATAACATTTTAGTTCAAAGTTTTGTATAATTTTACTAAAATTGGAACTTCTAATTTGGTGATTTCAAGAAAATGAGGGAATTGGAAATTTTAAATTTGAAGTCAAAAAAAATAATGAAGGATGCAAAAAGCCATTTATTTTATTTTTTCATGTTGTAGAATACATCCTTTAGAACAAGAATACAAAAAAAAAAAAATTGTTTGATTATCCTTTTCCCTCATGGTGATAATCCATTTGGAGTGGAACTCTGTATTTCATTAAAAAAATTTTCAAATTAACATTTCAGGAATTTTTCCTGGCCATGTGCAAATACTTGCTAGTTTAATTTATTTTTTCCTGTATTTATTATATATTAAAGCATACCCATAAAAAATTTCATCAACATTAGTTGGTAAATAAGGGAGATAAAAATTATTCTTTATGAAAGAACAAATTGCGTTTTCTCTGCCTGATCGAAAAAAAAAAAAAACATGAAATTCACAAATCTTTAACTAGCTGTAAAACCTAAACTATTTAAGATAAAGCAAAAATATTTTTTTCCCTCATTTAAATCCATGAAAGGAACAAAACACCAAGTTTCGTCAAAATCTGAGACTATGGGTGTCAAATCATCTTTTTTTTGGTTGATTTGACATGGAATGACCCCAATGTAAAATAAATTACTTACAGTTTCTTTTTTTAGCTTTGTTACTGCCACCATGAGATATTTTTCCTATTCAGGTTTAATGGAGTCCCTAATGTTTATTAAACTAACCTGGAATCCACTGCTAGCTAACTTTATTTAACAGCCACAAAGCACAAAATTTATATAACAACATTAATTTATACTCTCATTACTAATAATAATTTTAACCACCCTGCCAAATTAGCCTAGAGTCAGCACTAAAATCTAAGGGAGTAAAAAATATACATTAAATATATCTTGGAAAAAATATACAGAATATCAAAGGACCATATGTTGTTATCTGTTATTCTATCTTTATATTCGTGCAAGGTCTTTTCTGTATTATTTGACTTTTGGTACATTGTAAATAAATATATTTCTACATTGCTTATATGATTTTATAATTTTAGAAATCAGCATTAGAAGATGAAATCGAAGATGTTCTTACTCGTTTAGATGAATTTACCTCTTTGGTGGATATGGTATGAAATTTTTTTTATTCTTGAGCTTTTGAAGTTGTAACATTCTCTATTATAAATTTAGTCTAAATTTAGGATAATAAATAAAATTTTATTTTTATTTTTCTATTTTTAATGCAGCATAATTTATATGAGTTTTGCAAATTGGGAACAAATTTTTATTTTCTAATTTTATGCATATAACTTTTTTTTTTTTTTTTTTTTTTCAGTTAGTTATAAAAACTATTGATTTAAAGACATTACAATAGTTTTTTTTTTTTTTTTTTTTTTTTACTTACAGCAGTGGCGGCTCGTGCACTGAAAACTGGTGAAGAGGCACACTGTGTTTTATGCTGTATTCATTTATAGAATATAAATTTACATTTAAATAAGTATTTTTTGTTAATTTTAGTTAAAAACCATGCTTAATAAAAATTATAATTAAAAATACTTAAATATTATTTTTGAGCTCTTCATCTATTTTCGGTTCACGAGTCGCCACTGACTTACAGCAAGAGTTATAGATTTGGGAATTTATTATAAAAAATGTCTTAGACCAAATATTTATATGCCATTTCAGCCAAATAATGGTAATTTTTATAACATTTTAGAACTATATGCTAGTTTTGATTTATAACTACTTAGAAAAAAACCTAAAATAATCCTAGTAATATCTATTATTTTTAAAAAGATATCCAAAATAATGTAATTTATTTAATGTATCAAAAAGTTCTCAATACTATATAATAAATTCAAGAGTTAAGGAAACAAAGTATAATATTAAATTGTGCTTCGTATTCCAATAGAAGTGAACAAAAGTCTCTCATTATTCGAATTGTAATAGAAAAAACAGGAGTTGATCCAGGTTTTAATTTTTGGGGCCCATTTTTTGTGAAAAACAAATTATTTTTGTGAAAATCTAAATGTTTTTGTGAAAAAAAGAATTGTCGCTAGAAACCTTTCATTTTAGCAGTTACTCCTAATGTTTAATAACAAGTTAATAGCATTTTATTAAACAAGTATACACTCTCATTAAAAATAATACTGTAAACATGGAAAAATTTTGCAAAAATTTTATAAAACAAAATTTTGTGAAAGGGCTGCTTTTATAAATCTGAATTTTGTGAAGGGACCCATTTTCTGAATTTGAATTTTGTGAAGGGGCCCATTTTAAGGATTTAAATTTTGTGAAGAGGCCCATTTTAGAGATTTGAATTTTGTGAAGGGGCAGCAAAAGGGTCCCAATTTTTGCCTGGATCGACCCCTGAAAAAACGAGATGTGTGTGTATCTATAAATATTTGGTTAAATTTTTTTGTGTAAAAGACACATCTGAAGCTAGGTTGGCTGCATTTATATCAAATGCACTAGAAAAATAAAGCCTCATTCTGAGATGTATAAGATGTATCTAAGATATCCTAATTCAGTGTTGATTTTGATATTATAGTAAATGATTTTGTCCAAGAAAAAATTAGACAAATTAGATTAAGTTCTGTTTTATTCTCCGAAACACTATTAACTAGATATTATATTTTAATATTATTTAGAATGACTGCTAAAATAGAACAAAAATAAATAAAAAAATCACAAAAATAGGCCTCCCAAAATTTAAATCTGGATTGAGCCTTGGGGAAATTTTCTGTGTCATTCCCTGTGGCAGAATTTAGATGACACAGTACAATGATATTGTTGCAGAAAAGAAATCATCATTTGCAAAAATGCTTGCTCATAAAAATTAAAGATATTCTTAATTTCAGTAAAAAGCAAAAACTCCCATACCTTATATTTAAAACTTCTTCTGCAATATATTATTAATACCAGAGGTTAATACAGAACAAATTTAGTGACACATTGAGGCACTTTCACAAAATCAATTTTCAATAAAGAGGCACCTTCACAAAGTCAGTTCTAAGCAATATAGCTGCACACAAAATTTCTATAATTTTCGCTGCATCGAACACATAATAAATACCTTCAGTTTAGATATTTATTGTAGATAATGGTAAATGGTAAATATCTACATAGTAAATACCTTATTGCACTTTGCACATATAAGGAACTCGCCCCTTTATATATATTTATTTTACAACTGTTACATTTTATTTTTTAAATGGACATTTTAAAATTAAATAAAGTGCTTTTTGCATAACAGTTAATTGTTCGGGAGCATTAATTTGCTCAAACTTACTTGATTTTTTCACAAATGGAGTACCATTTTAAAACACCTGGATTATTCCCTGAATACTGATATCTTCATAATTAAATGTTCATATTATGTGTAAATTAGGAAATATGTCATTTCATCTTGCAGGAAAGTTTTGTATGAATGAGGCTTGTTGCAGAAAGCAAAAAAAAAAAAAAAACTTTCTGCAATAGGGTTTCTCCCATTTTGCAAAGATATATCCTTAAATTGATCTAGTATCTTGGTCATTTTAAAAATTCGATGCCATTTGCAAAATATTTTTTCTACAAAGAATAAAAAACTTAAGTGATTTTTTTTTTTCTTTACTATTTTTTTTTTTTTTAATCATGCTTTTAGCAGACTGGTTCCAGTAGAGAAATAATAAAATTAAAAATATTATTTAGTAAAAAAAAGATTTTTTTTTTTTTTTAAAGAAATGAGAGGAAACTGAAATACAGCTGTCCAAATCATAAAATCTAAAATGTGATATGCAGAATTACTTTGAAAAATCCAAAATCTCAGATCTGATATAATTTTAATTGTGAATTATGCTGTAAATTACATTCCAAAAAGGTTTTAATTACCTGTTAAGAACAAATTTATATATTTTTTCTATTTAAATACAGCTGTCCACACATTTATGTCATGTCTGTTACCATACATTGTTATTTGCAACTTTTTAAACAATAAAATTATTTTGGAATGGTAACACTTGCTCAAAATTTGTACACAGGTGTATATCTTTACAAGATCTGATTTTGTAAGAAATCGTATTTTCAATTATATTTTCGTTTTTCGAGTTATTTTATGTTTTCCTAAATCTGTAGAATATGACATTGTTACATTTCTCATTGATGGTTTTATTATTAATTTATTATTATGAATCTATATCAGATGATTTATTTAATCATATGAATTATTGTTAAAAGTTGTATGATTATGATAAAATGAGTTAGTTTTAATAATATCTTTGGAAGGAATTCACTGAAAATAAATATTTTCTTTTTGACAGCTGGAAATTAAAATAACTTTTTTTGAATGCTTTAACAGTCACCGTTAAGAGGCAATATATATTTACATGTGAAAGATTAACGTGAAAAATACATTTTGTAAAATTGGCAGGATACAGTGCCGTAGCAAGCATAACTGGCACCCTGGGTATGATTCCTTTTCGCCCCCCCCCCCTCCCCGGTTATGATTATGATTTTTTATTTTTATTTATTTATTTATTTATTCTGAATTTTGCTTTAAAATTTTTGAGTAGTTCTTCAGTCAATATTTGTAAAAGAATGAAATATTTTTTATTTTTACTTTCCCTTACCGAAATATAGTAGAGAAGAGTATCGTTTTTAAATGGAATTTTGGAAATTGAGTTTTTGTGAAATTTGCACAACTTGAGGTCCCTCCAATTCCTAAAAGCAGGTGTTGATCTGTATGTGTGTCTGTGATCAGCATATCTCAAGGACAAATAGTAGCAAGAAATGCAATTTGAAAAATCAAAAATGGCTATTAAATTGTAATTTTTTAAAGAAACCTTTATAACTCCATCATTATATATAGTAGAGACAAAAATTCATACAGATAATAAGAAGGAGCCTTATGATCACATGCTACAGCCAGATTGCATTTCAAGCATTATTTTTTACTGGTCTCCCTCTTACTTTCAGGGCAAAACTTTCGCTGAAATATATGAGATACAACATGTTCTTCACACTTCTGAAGTTTTAAGATAATTCATTGAGTACTTTTTAAGATATTTTTAAAAACGTCTGAAGTTGAAAGAGCCCAGTCATTTAAGATAAGGAAGTGTATTTATTTTGTGATGACTTAAGCATGTTTTTCATATTTCAGAAAAGCAGAGTTATATTGGAGGAAATTTTTGTTTTATTTTATATTTTTTGAGTATATTTTTTCTTTTTTCAGTAGTACTGTCTATTTTTAAAAATCAGTGCTTTTATTTTGCAGGTTAGAGGTGACAATGCCCTTTGTTTAAATTCCACTCTTCCTGAAATTTTTAAGAAATGTGAAGAGATGGAAAAGATGTTTGAGAAAGTGGATAAATTAGAGGTACTAATTTCTATTCGTGTTTTTTGTTTTACTTTGCTTTTAAAAGGAAAAATGAATATATTGGTAGCATTATTCTCCCAGTCACATTAGGTATTTTTAATTCATAAAATATTTAAGATATATTTTTATTTTACAAAATAACTCTTTTGTGAAAATTTCTTTAGTAATGTTTTTCATTAAGGAAGGTGGAAATAAAGCTGTTATGTCAGAGAAAGTATGCAGAGTTTTTTTTTTTTTTTTTTAATATGACTTTAAATTCCTTTTTATTTTAATGATCTTTATGAAATATAAAACAAGTTTCCAATTCACTGTCTGTCTTTCTTTTTTTGTTTCTTGTCTGTATTACTTTAAACAATCACTAACAACAAATAAATAAAATCTTCTATGATAATTCAGTTTATTAGTTAGAATATTATTCATTTTAAGAATTAAACTTAGAATTTCTGTTTTAAGATAAAATTATTTCTTTTTCTATACTAAATAAAGAAAGACAAGAAAAGAAACCTAAAAAAATTTCTTATTTGCTGCAATAACAGTAAGAAAAATGAATTAAATTTCTAATTTCTAATTATAATAAATTATTTAATAACTGGAAAAAAAAAAAAAAAAACATATTTAACATTTGCAAGGGAAAAATTGAAACACGAAAATACAGTCATTAAAAAAGGTTGGACACATTTCACATAATGAAATACTTAACATAAACAAGCCATTCTTTCATTACAAAGTACAATATTTAATAGAATTTCACATTAATAAGTTCAATATAAGCACAATTTGTTGCTCTGTGTTTATCAAGTCAATAATGAATCTCTAACCAGGTGTGTTACGGAACATGTCTGGCATCACTGTAGCAATTGCATCAAAAATTTGTTTCTGTAAATGTGTCAAGTCCTGTACCTTTAGGCTGTAAATAATGTTCTAGACATAACCTCAGAAAAAGAAGTTGAGAGGTGTTAAATTGGGAATTCTTGGGGGCTAACTACAGTACACATTAAGTTTTGAATGGTTACCATTGCATTGATGTAAAACTGAACGAAGATCTTTTCCACCTTGCATCGCTGCTGCATAACATTCATAGTCAATACTTATTACTTTAAAATTCTTGGACACTTGCCAAGTTGTTTGAAAGAATACTGTGTTGGATCAATTTCTTTTATGAGTTTTGAAAATGTGTTCAACCTTTTTTTGATGACCCTGTATTTATGTAAAAAAAATATATTGCGTGTAGTATAATTTATTTCAATTGTTGAATTTTAAAATTTATCAAAAAACTGCAAAAAAGAATCAGTGCATAAAACAGAGCTGCCAACCTAATCCGGAGGATTGTTAATACTGCCCCTTTTTCCACACCAATTAATTTTTAGAGTAATTTTCTTCAAATGTATTTACGATGAATTAAGAAAAAAAATACTTTAAAAAATGACTGGTGTAGAAAAATGGGCGGTACTAACAATCCTCCGGATTAGGTTGGCAGCTCTGATAAAAGAATAAGTGTACTAAAGAAACTTTGTAAAAAGTAGTTGATTCTTAACAGGTTACCTTCTTTATAAAATAACTGAAAATATTATGTTTTATTATCACATATAATTTATCTCCCCCTCCATGTCCAATACATATATTTAAGTATGTGCATTAATTCCATGTTTTTGAATGATTAATATTCCTTACATTGTTAGAATATATTTAGTCAAACTATCAAATAACATTCTTGTAGAAAATGGTGCTAAGAATAAAGCAGAATCTAGATGTAATGGAAGAAAAGGTTACTGAAGCAGAAGAAAAATTGGACAGCAGCTCTGTTAAAAAACTTTTTAATACTCTTCAAAAGCCTCTCTTTTCAGTAAGATTTTTCTTTTTTTTTTTTTTTTTCAATTAAAGTTACTTTTTTTTTTATTTATTATTATTATTAAAAAGATACTTTAAAGCTAAAATGTAAAAAAAAAAAAAATGCTATGTTTAATTAATAAATATTAACTTTTTAACATCCAGTATCCTATTTTAGGACTGTTAGCCCATTTAAGATGGATTACTCACCATGTGTATATAATGTTATATGACTGGTTCCTTCCACTTTTAAACCCATAATCTGCCTACCGTTTACTATTTATTAAAGTTATTTTCTCAAAATCTTCCACACTGAAATGTTCAAAACATCAAACCTAAATTTCACTTGGTTTGAAATCTTCTTGTTTCAACTTTAAAAACCCTTATGATAATTTATTTTATTGAAATTTAGATGATTACAGTCCTTAAAAAAAAATTGAGAAGGGTGATATTTTTTGTTTGCATTCAGTTTTATCTCTTTTGTTTAAGCAGCCAACAGATGCACAAAGCTTGAGCATACTTAAAAATATTGGAAAACTAAACAGATATAGAATAATAGGATACATTAAATAATTAGCAATAAATTTCTCATAAGCTAACATTGGCACGCAAAACGTAATCAGAGATGTGGTAAAGAGGTAACCAGAGGTGTGACTTTTATCCATCATTGCCTCTCCTGAATAACGACCAAAGTAAAAGTTTAAAACAGTATTAGGAACAATTTCCGAAATATTTCCATGATTTGGACTGCCATTTTATAATTTTTCAGTCCTCACATTTATATTTTATTTATTTTTTAGGGGTGGGGGAGGGACAATTTAAGGTCAAAGCGAATAATAATATGTATTATAATAAGGTCTGTGGTAACTGTGGTAAGAAATTTATTGTTATCTCAAAGTTATGGCATATCCAAAGTATAAGGCAGGGCCCGAAATTTCAACTCAGATTACCCTCGCCAAAAAGAAGTTTTACTCGCCACAAAATATGGTTGTCATTTTTTTTTCTTTCTTTTTTACTCATTTTGGGTTTTTTATTTTTCCTAACTATTTGAAAGGCTTTTACAAATATGCCTAAAATTATATATATTAAAAGTGTGTCGCATATCACCATGTGTCATAATTATCTATAACTAAAAATCATTATACTTAAATGTATTTGGGATTTGAAAAAGATTAAAATAGCTAATAACACAAATGCAAAGAGTCATTAAAGAAAAAAAGAAGAAAAAAAAAATCTTTGTCAAAAACAATATCCTGTGAAAACCTTTTTATTGTGAAAGATTAACCTTCCTTATTTATCTATTTATTTACTTAACTTTTTATATTAGAAATGTCTTTTTCGCCCATTTTATTTTTGTAATCAGACGTTAATGTCGATGTGTATAACTTGTTGATTGTTGTCATTTGAAATTGCCATTTCGGAATAACTTTTTCAATAAAATCGTTGCTTACAAATCATTACAAGCGCAAATCATTGGTGTTTCAGTAAAAATCTGGAAAATATTAAGTGTTTTTTGATCATTTTTCAACAAAATAAGCATAGGCAGTATTTTCAAAAGGGCTCGGGCTCGGGCTCATTTTCATGGGACAATATCACATAGGCAAACTTTCGCATATCCATTCTCTCGGATAGTGGGCGACAGACAAAAAGGCTGGCTGCTTGTCTATTTTCACTCTGCTTGGAGAAATAACAGTGGGAAAAACAAAACTGCCGAAGAAATCAAAACTTTTACGTTGAAATTTTTCTTTCCCAGTCTGGGAAAATCACGAGCAGCGCACAGACAAGGCTCTCCGAGAATCTAAGAAGGAGAGGTTAAATATGAGATTATAAGATGGAAAGATTTTGCATATTTAAATCTATAAAAAGAATGTTTTCTGTCACCGTATCGTATAAGAATTCTGTCTATAACTAGACCAAATTTTTACTCGCCAAAGTAAAAATTCCACTCGCCAATGGCGAGCTGGCGAGTGGAAATTTCGCGTCCTGGTATAAGGTATAGTATAAAATAGGCTGTAATTAAAAATATTAATACAAAAATTATTTGAATTATATATTTTTTGCTTGCAATATTCCAAATTAACTTTTGCTTTAAATTATTCATCAAAATATATTTAGCAGAAATAATTGAAAGATATTAATTGATTGAGATATTATATTTTAAATATATTTTCACAAAACTATTTTTTTTCCTACTTGATTAAAAGAATTATAATAATCCCATAACTTAGATGACTTATCAGAATCTATGGAATTTACTTCATAAATACATCAGTGGCAAAACTTTAAATTTTGAGAGACATTTTCTTGGAAAGTAATGCAATTTTTCAAATTTCTAAAAGTATCACTTTTTCATATATGATTTAGTTTCCTAAAGCTAGCTTGTTCAAACAGCCTATTAGTTGTGTTTTAACTAGCCAAGGTTACACTTACACACTTCACTTTATATAAATATACATATAAGTTAAAAAAAGATTTAGTAGCTTGAAATCATGAGTAAGACTATATTAATATTTCACTCATGAATATTCCAGCATGTTTTGATCTGTTATAATATATATACAGTAGACTCTCATATAACGTGGGGGATACGTTTCGCGTAATAGGAGACGTACATTGAGCAGACGATTTCATTCCGCAATGAGACCAAAAGCATCAGATGTTGGCATAGCAACGGAGCAATCCTTATCTGCAGTAAAAAAGTAAGTAACCTTGAACAGGTTGAAAGTAGAAAAGATGTCACGTGCTTCCTTTATTTTATGCATTATACAAGACTCTTTATCACGTTGTATGAGTAATAGTCGCAGATTTTTCGTCACGTTATACGAAATCGCGTTTTGTAGGAGCGCATTGTACGATATTCTACTGTATATATTTCATAAAACAATCTTTCAAAAATCAACAAGACATAATCTCATTTTTTTTTTTTTTTTTCATTTTAAATTTCCAATTAAACTGATTATTTTTTTTCTTTGAAAACAAACTACTATTTAATTTTCTGATTTTGATATTTTA
This sequence comes from Salticus scenicus, assembly GCA_963930645.1. Classification (NCBI taxonomy): domain Eukaryota; kingdom Metazoa; phylum Arthropoda; class Arachnida; order Araneae; family Salticidae; genus Salticus; species Salticus scenicus. Next base: position 137,815,131 of record OZ005654.1, read on the forward strand.
TTTTAACACTCATAACTTGATATTGTGGCTGCAATTTAATGCTCAGAAAAAGATAAAAATACAAAACTGTATTCATTTATAATTAATTCTAATAATTCCTGGCTGTTGTGTGAAAAATGATAGAGAAAAAACACTAGTCCACAAGCTGGAAAAGGTACATAGAAGAAAAAAGTTTGTATGACAACTGACATTATAGAGGTAGATGTTTTTTCCAAAGAAAAGAATAGTATGGATTGTAGGAGAGAAAGATAAGAAATCCAAGGATTTGGGTTTTTGAGAAATGATACAATTGATGAGTTCCAGTAGTTGAGTTTTGTTCCCATGTGTTCTATCTAATATGTAAAATTTGAGTGAGAAAAAGAAGCGTGGGGGCTCAGTTCCATGCAAATTAAGTCGTGACTCTATTTATTTACAGAGATAAAATTCTTTTCATTTTCTTAAGATTTGTTTTTTTTTTAATGTAATAATGTGCAAATGATGATGTCGTCAGGGGATCGATCCAGGCGAAAACTGAAGTCCTTTTGCTGCCCCTTACAAAATTCCACATCATAAAAAGGGCCCTCTTCAAAATTCACATCCATAAAAAAGACCCCTTCACAAAATTCAAGTTTATGAAATGGGCCCTATCACAAAATAAAAAATTATAAAAATATCTCCTTCACAAGATTTTGTTTTATAAAAATGATCACTTTATAAATTTTTTCCACGCTTTCAGTATCATTTTAAATTAAAGCCTATATTTGGCTTAGTGAAATATTATACAGGTGTTGATCTAGGTTTTAATTTTTGGATTTTTTTTTGTGAAAAATAAAATATGTAAAACAAATTTTAACAATTATTCTATTTAGTGTTTAATATCAAGTTGACAGAGTTTTGTTGAACCAATTAAAAATAATACTGAAAACATGGATACATTTTATAAAAGGATTATTTTTATAAAACAGTATCTTGTGAAGGGGCTCATTTTATAAATTTGAATTTTGTGAAGGGCCCCCATTTTATGATATGGAAATTTGTGACGAGTCCGTTTTTATGAAGTGGAATTTCGTGAAGGGACAAGCAAAAGGAACCTATTTTTTTGCCTACATCAACCCTTGTTACATAGAATGACTGTTAAAATCGAAGGTTTCATATGATTGATTTATTTTTTCACAAAAATATGCTTTTTCCAAAAATAAAAATCTGGATTGACACCTATCTCTACTTTGTAAATCAGAAATTGTACTATCTGATGTGTATTTCTGTTACACCATATATTTAAATATAATGCTTCATGTGTCCACGTTAGTAAAAACAATCAACTTTATCTTTTTAAAAATAGGTTAAAGATAAAATAATTAAAATTATTTCTTTTTGTAATATAATGCTTTTGCCATCAGAATTTCTGTATTTTATTTTAAAGTCTATCTTTTGAACAAACTTTCAGTTGTCCTTTTGTTAGTCTTTTTTTTTTATTTATTTTTTTTTTTTAATAGGTTAAAGATAAAATAATTAAATTATTTCTTTTTGTAATATAATGCTTTTGCCATCAGAATTTTTGTATTTTGTTTTAATGTCTATCTTTTGAGCAAACTTTCAGCTGTCGTTTTGCCAATCTTATCTCTGATTTATTACTTTTAACTGTAGAACTTATATAGAAATGTATGTAGATTATGATAAGAAAATATTTAAAATATTTTATTACTTAAAAAAAAAAAAAAAAAATTGAAAAAAAAAAAAAAAAAATGAAGTTCCTATGTATATAAAAAAAGATTCATTTAATTTTTGCTCTTTAATTCAATGTTTAAATAAATTACACATCATACTGGGAAGTTACTCTGTTTTATATTCCAGAAGAAAAACAGTGAATCTAAAAAGCAATTGAAGTATGAGCCTCCAGAAATATTTAAAACAGAAGATTATTTTCCAAACCAAGAGAAAACATTACCACTTGTAGAAGAGGAAAATAAAGAAACTTGAATTTGTTATTACACAACTGTTATCATATAGTTTGTAAATAACTCGATGTTTATAAAAATGTATATCTTTATTTATTACTTAAATTTTTGTGTAATTAAAGATTAAATAAATATATATGGAATATTATAAAGTTTTGATATTTTCTACTACATGTTAATAGGTTCCTGTCTAAAATATCTGGAATGATTCTACTCGATTTTCCAAATATTTAGTAACTTAACGATTGTTTATATAAATTTAAATGAGAGAAGTCATTAAATAAGCAAAAGGGAAAATCATAATAGCGTGTGTTAGTATTTCTCCCAAAGTTGTATATTGCTTACTGGATCATAATGTATCCAAATTCTTTTGTCCATTCTTGTGAAAGAACTATAAATGTTAAGCTCGCAATATAATATATATACTTTTTTTTTTTTTTAATGTTTAGTACTTTAACATTTCTATAGTGAATTTAAATAGTTTAAGCCCATAAACTATAATGTACAAAAATTTTGCTTTGTATCCCAGTTAAAAAAAGAAAAAAACTAAGTCCTACACTCATTTAAATTTGTATAGTTCCTGTTATGATAACCTGTAACATGTCTACCAATTTATATCTTAATTGAATGTGAAATTTAGACATTAGTGCTTTAAATATTTGAGTTTATAGTCTGTAACGATAACTTTTCTTTGTGTCCCTGTAAAAAATAAATAAAATAAATCCTACATTTATCAAAATTTACGCAAATCTTACAATGGTGACCAATAACATACTTACAAACTTTTACCTCAATCAGATAAGGCATTTAGACGCTATCACACTTCAAATAATTTGGGCCTATTGGCCACAATGATAAATAATTTTTCTATGTGTTCCTGTAAAAGAATTATAAGTCCTACACTCATCAAAATTTATGTATGGTGTGTGTGATGATGATCTATAAAATACCTACTAATGTTTAGCTCAATCAAAAAAAAAAAAAAGCATTTAGGGATTAACGTGTTCATTCACTTAAAGACATATATCATGGTAAAGATAGCAAAAATGAACTTAGGAGACCCGAAAATGTATATAATACAGTTCCCGCCACTTATTAAAATCACATTCGTTCTGAGCCAAAGTGATTTTATTAAGCGGCTGATTTTTATATCCGGCGAACGTTTCTGCTCTTAATGAAGAGGTATTACTTCCCTAAATTTCGAAAGAAACTTCAAAAGGTAACGAATAATGGAAATTAGTAAACAATATTAATTTTTGGTAGATAATTAACTAATTATTTCTTCGATATAAATAAATGCATTCTAAGTTCCCGTGCACTTTCGTTAGAGAAAAATCATCATTACTTTACCAAAAGTTCACGCTTTTCTTATAAATTTAAAATCTTTCTGTTTAAACCTCATGAATGATAGTAATTTCAAAATAAGAACTACAAATTGCCTTCTAATAATTAGGAAAAATAAAGCATTTCAAATCAAATTTCTATTTTATTACTGCGCTTTGAAGAATATGTTCCTTGAAATTGTTACGGAGATAAGTTATGGGGCGTGTTTAATTTGTAACTGTGCTGCAAGTGTAAAATCTTCAACAATGAGCGATAACAAAGGGTTTGTTGTGCTTTAATTTCTTTTTCTATTTCAAAAAAAAAAAAAAAAATGTAAATATATATATATATATATTGTATGCATAAATGATATTTTTGGCTGCTGAGGAGATATTTTTGAGTTTATTAACCGGCGATGCTGATTTTATTAAGCAGCGGCTTTAAAAGTTGTTTGTATTGATTTGATTCCAGTCCTGGCGATTTGATCAGATTAAGCGGCTGATTTTATTAACCAGTGATTTTATTAAGCGGCGGTTACTGTATTTCACTTTAAAGCTTAAAGTGCTAAAAATGCATTTAGTTCTTTTTTTTTTAAGTTCCAAAATAAAATACTAAAATATCAACCAGGAAAATTGTAAGAGATAGAGAGGATGCTTAATCATTTTTGACAGTAAAACGGCACAATAATGTCAATTATGCTATAATTAAAAATTAATTTATATATCATGTTAAAACGACAATTTATGTAAAGCTTTTACAATAATGAAAACAATTATAAGCAGAAAAAGAAAGAATAGTATTCACTTCTTATACTGTGATAACATTTGTAGTAGTTCAACTCAAACTATATTAATAGGAAATTAAAAATAGGAATTTGAAAACTAATCATAGTCATATGCCTGATTTTTTATTTATTTATTTATTTTATATATATATATTTTTTTTTTTTTTGCCATCAAAATAAATTTTAAATACTATACTTAAATCATTAAACATGTATATTAAAAAAAAAAAAAAATGCATCAAATAGTAATTATTAGATACAAGATAACAGCAAAAAATATTTATGTAAAAAATACAATTTTACATCAATAATAAATCAGAAAAATAAGTTTGTGTACCGTAAAGGTACATGGAATATTATAAAGTTTTATAATATTCCGTGTTTTCTGGGTTAAAATTTACTATTCTCTCTCGCAGAAATAAGATTTCTTACACCAGATTTTATCAAATTTAGCTGATTGAACCTCTTATATTCAAATGTACTAAAAATAGGATCAATAAAAATTGAAGAAATTTTCTCATTTTAATATGAAATTTAAAAGATTCAACTTCACTTAGAAACCTTTGCCAAATTGTATGACAAAATAGGTTAGCTTTTGATTTAGCTAACACATTACATTATAATGACATTAAATTATTTTTTGTCATATAAATACATGTAAATGTATGTATGATTTCAAAAACCAATCGCCAATGACAAAAATGAAGAATACAATAAAATAATCATGTTTAAATCATGGCAGTTGGAAACATGATGTTCTTAATTTCTATAGGGTGCTCAGTATCACATAAACGGCAATTGAAAATGTGATAAGAAACAATGTGGAAACATTTTAAGTATAATATTTGGCACTTAGAATTGGGATTTTATGCTACAAAGTATAACTAATGACCTCTTACGAAGTTGCTCAGGGAATTTGAAAAAACAGGAGGGAGAACTCGGGGAATTTCAAAATTTATTACAAAAACATGGGAAATTCATGGAATCTAAAATTTTTTTTGGAAAAACACAGGAAACATTTTCCATTGTAAAGTTTTAATTTCAGTTTTTTATTTTGAATTGTTTTATAGTTCAGAAAAAAAAATGTTCTTTTTTTTTCTTTATTATTATTATTTTTTTAATTTAGTGTTTTATAATGAAGAAAGAAGTCAATTATATGATCTTCCCCAATTCGTTAAGCGTTAAGGTAATAAAATTAACATACACTTGATATGTTCAATTGACTTGTTAATAAATTCTAATGCTGCATGATTGTGTATCATCTATTTTACTTTTAAAAGAGACAGAGAAATTAGATACCTATTAAGTAAAATCAGGGGCGGACCAAATGAATTTCGGCACCCGTGCGAGTATTTATATAAGCGCCTCCCCCCCCCCCCCCACCATCACAAAAAAAAAAAAAATAAATAAAAAAAAACGGGACTGCAATTTTATGGTGGTAAATTGTGCGCATATATTTATACTTTTTCTCGAAAATCTCGTGTCTTCACAGAAAAAATCTAAAAAAAAAAAATCTGATGTGGGCACCACATGACTTCCTTATACACTTTTAGAAATATACATAATGTTAAAAAACATTGACATTGGACCTGAAACAGTTGGCTAAAAATATTTTAAAAAGATGAATTATCACCGTGTTCTGAGCTTTTCTGAAAGTTAGCTAAAAACCGATTGCAAGATTTGTACTGGTAACGCTGACGAAGGCAGCAGGGACCCGAAAAAATTGGCTAAAAGTATTAAAAAAAGGAATTTCACCATGTTCTGAACTATTCTGAAAGTTTCAAATGTCTACCTAGTCGGGAAGTTAGTTAAATAAATTTTTTGTTGGACCATATAAACGCTGCCGAAGGCAGCAGGGACCTGAAAGAGTTGGTAAAAGTATTAAAAAGATGCATATTCACCGTGTTCTGAACTATTCTGAATGTTTCAAATGTCTAGCTAGTCGGGAAGTTAGTTAAATAAATTTTCTGTTGAACCATGTAAACGCTGCCGAAGGCAGCAGTGACACGAAACAATTGGCCAAAAATATTTAAAAAATGCATTGTCACCGTATTTTGAGCTTTTCCGGAAGTTTTAAATGTCTAGCTAGTCGGGAAGTTAGTTACAAATCGATTCCAAGATTTGAACTGGTAACGCTGCCGAAGGCAGCAGGGACCCTATACAGTTGGCTAAAAGTATTTAAAAAATGCATTTTCACCGTGTTCTGATCTAATCTGAAAGTTTCAAATGTCTAGCTAGTCGGGAAGTTAGTTAAATAAATTTTCTGTTGAATCGCATAAACGCTGCTGAAGGCAGCAGGTATCGGAAACAGTTGGCTAAAAATATTTTAAAAATGCATTGTCAACATGTTCTGAGCTTTTCTGAAAGTTTCAAATGTCTAGCTAATCGGAAAGTCAGTTAAATTGCAAGATTTGTCTAAACCGTTTTTGAGTTATTACCGTTTTTTGATACATTATGGCCAAAACCTATGTATTTTTGTCATTATGAACCTAATTTTCCTAAATATCTCCAAAACGGAAAATCATAGAAAGTCCAAAAAGGGAGGTGCACAACTAGATGTTATAACAAACCTATGTACAAATTCGCAACTTTCTACGTCCAACCGTTTTTGAGTTATGCGACATACACACACACACACACATACAGACGTCACGAAAAATCGTGTAAAATCCCTTATGTCTCTAAAACGAGAGCTCGTGTTAAGATGACACTTGCAGGTGTGCAACTAGACATCATGAAAGTCACACGTATAAATTGGCAACATTCAGCGATCATTCGTTTTGGAGCAATGTGAAATACAAAATCCATTTCGCAAATCGGGATTACTATACTTCCTTATACTTTGTATAAGGAAGTAAAAAAAAAAAAAATTATTCATTTTTACAGAATATGATAAGACAACTTTTCAATCTCTAGTGTTTACCTAGTAAAATTATTGAAGAAATGCATCTTAAAAATTTCAAGTTTTATTTTTGAAAACAGCATAAATCCGCTGAAAGCGCCAATTTTGTTACATTTTCTCAAAATACTATTGACTTTATAGTAAACTGAAAAATATATTCGCTATTGTTCTTTATGTGTAAAAGTACCAACAAAAAACTTATGTGTAGAAATAAGAAAGTTAAAGTTGCTGCTAAAAATCGGGTGATATAAAATTTCCAATCTTAAATTCAGTTATTATTTTCAACATTTTCTATTAAACAAGTCGACCTTCGCCCCTCACCCTCTTCCTAGCCTAGCAGTCCATATTTCCAAATGAACCTATTTCCAAATTTACTGCTTGCATATTATCCTGCCAAGAAGTATTCACCAAATCAAATACAGGGGTCAGAATACCATGATAAATAGCCACTAATTAAAAAAATTACGTTAAATTTAAGTTTTTTTTTTCTTTTTTACTTCCTTATACAAAGTATAAGGAAGTATAGATATCCCGATTTCCGAAATGGATTTTGTATTTCACATTGCTCGAAAACGAATGATCGCTGAATGTTGCCAATTAATACGTGTGACAGTCATGATGTCTAGTTGCACACCTGCAAGTTTCGTCTTAACACGAGCTCTTGTTTTAGAGATATAAGCGACTTTACGCGATTTTTTGTGACGTCTGTATGTATGTGTGTCTGTGTGTGTGTGTGTGTGGGTAGGTGGGTGTATGTCGCATAACTCAAAAACGGTTGGACGTAGAAAGTTGCGAATTGGTATATAGGTTTGTTATAACATCTAGTTGTGCACCTCCATTTTTGGACTTTATATGATTTTCCGTTTTGGAGATATTTAGGAAAATTAGGTTCATAATGGGCAAAATGTATCAAAAAACGGTAATAGCTCAAAAACAGTTTGGACAAATCTTGCAATTTAACTGACTTCTCGACTAGCTAGACATTTGAAACTTTCAGAAAAGTTCAGAACACGTTGACATGAGTCCCCCCCCCCAAGGCACAACTTTGACATGAGTCCCCCCCAAGGCACAACTTTGACATGAGTCCCCCCCAAGGCACAACTTTGACATGAGTCCCCCCCAAGGCACGACTTTGACATGAGTCCCCCCAAGGCACAACTTTGACATGAGTCCCCCCCCAAGACACGACTTTGACATGAGTCCCCCCCCAAGACATGACTTTGACATGAGTCCCCCCCCAAGACACGACTTTGACATGAGTCCCCTCCCCAAGGCACAGCTTTGACATGAGTCCCCTCCCCAAGGCACAGCTTTGACATGAGTCCCCCCCAAGGCACAACTTTGACATGAGTCCCCCCCAATGCACAACTTTGACATGAGTCCCCTCAAGGCACAATTTTATTTATTATTTTTTTTTTACGTATGCATGCATTTTTTAAAAATATTTTTAGCCAAATGTTTCGGCTCCAGTGACAATGTTTTTTAGCATTATGTATATTTCTAAACGTGTATAAGGAAGTCATGTGGTGCCCACATCAGATTTTTTTTAATTAAAATAACAGAATTCGAGTAATGAAATGCAATGTAATTTAATTATTTATAAAAATAATTATAAGATAAAAAACTTTTTTTGTACCACGTTTTTAAATTTTCTGTTGAATCATAGCTATAGAACTACATTAGCACTTTATCAATGTGTATAAAAATTTTTAAAGTGATAATAACATCAATTTTTGTGAGATGCATAATTTAACTTTTTACAATTTTTTAACGTTCACTTTTAATTAACCCTTTCGCTACCAGCGTCACATATATGTGACGATCCGATTTTCTTACCTGAGCCTGGCGTCACAAATAAGTGACGGGTGTTCATTATCAGTTTATGATAATTGTTTGCACCAAATCATGTCGCACACAGACGGGTTATGTTATAAAACAATAAAATAGATACATGATGTTATTGATCTTAGTTAGAATGTTATAGATACATCATACAAAAATAAATGACAATTTGGTATCATATTTAAATAATAAGACGTCTGGGTTGTGGTGGCAGTTTTTCTCCTGAGGCTCTGGTAGCAGAAGGGTTAAATGCATTTTGTACCGGACAAACAAGACTAGAAGTTAATAAAAACACGGTAAAATAAACTTTTAGAACAAATTCATTAAAGTCATTAATTTATTAGTTGACGGGATAATAGACCTCAAAGCAACTTATTTATTTATTTATTATTATTTTTTTTTTCACATGCCAATTTAATTTTTTTTTTCATGGATTTAGACTGTTATATATATATATAATTGCAATTTCTCTTGTATTATAACAAATCTGCTTAGACATACGTAGAAAATGATAGATATATATATTTTTTTTTCTTTTTTAATTATCTTTTCCTTTCATTTGTACTTTCCGAACATCATGTGTAAGGAAAGTATTGTAATCATGTCATAAATTCGATTTTGAGATTTTGTTGCAGCTATACGTTTTGAGGTCTCCTGAGTTCATTTTTACCAATTTTACGATGATGTGTGTATATGTGAGTATGTGTGTGAGTGAACATGATAGCGCCTAAATTCTTTGTTCGAATGAGTTGAAAGTTGGTACGTGTGTTATAGGTCAGCTTAGCACAAGCCTTATTCAATTAGGTGGTTCTAGGAAATGTAATTTTTTTTACATGGACACAAAGAAAAATTCTGTATCATTATGACCTATGGGTCCAAATTTAAGTAAGATAGCATCTAAATACCTTATAAGTCTCAGCTGAAAATTTATACACATGTTATAAGTAAATATCACAGGAATTGTATAGATTTTGGTGAATCTAGCATTTATAGTTATTTTTACAGGGACACAAAGAAGTAATCTTTATCATTATGGCCTATGAGCCCAAATTTTTAAAGTGTGATAACGTCTGAACGCCTTATTCGATTGACCTGAAAACTTATACAGATGTTATAGGTCACCGATTTATAAAGTAAACATAAATTATTTTTTTTACAAAAATTAAGAAAATACCATAAAATACTTTTCAAGCGCCCCTATATTCTTCATGGAAAATCGGGATATATTTGTTGAGGCGGTAAAAATCGTCAAAAAGATAGAAATTAACATGTATTTTTCTGCTAAAATTAATTGGCATAAAAAATAATTTTAACACAAAAAATATATATTGTTGAAGTTGTAGCAGTAAAAAAATAAATAAATACAGTTAACTTTTGGTTAACCGCCATAAAAATGGAAAAATTCAGGAAATTCTTTTTTCCTACTTCCAAAACATTGTTTTTAAAATTTCCACTATTTTAGGAAGCTTACGTTTTTCATTTTCAAATAATCTGTGTTGGATTTATCGTAAAACAAATCAATGTTTATATTTATAAAGGCGAATCTTAAACAAAGAAATAAATAACCTAAAAACTGTCTCCTATTCGGATAAAGTCTTTTGTTGGCTTCTTGCGAGGCTGAACAGAAGGGTTGTTCAGAATAAGCTAAATTCAAGTGAAATTCAGAGGGGGCGTTCAATGGAGGGGGGGGGAGTGGGCGCTTTGCGGTATTTTACAGCATTCTCTTATGAAGAATCAGCAAGATAGTGAAAGGGACAGAAAGACGGTAGTCTGTGTCTGTGTCCTCCCAATGTCCCAATTGATGGTGGTCATCTCAGATACTTGGAAGCGATCGTATAAGAAAATCCATGAGTGTTTCGAAGAAAGCGAGGAAGATAAGGAATTTCGAGGGGGCGGTATAGAAGGTATTCCTGCTTCATCTTCTCTTTGCGGTGAAAATGAGAGAGAAGGTTCTCATTAAGATTTGTAGGCAAACATTTGGTATTGCTTTGAAAAAAAAAAAGTTCCTTAAAATTGCAAATAAAACAGTCCGAGAAAATTTTCGTCATTTGGCGCCCTTTCATTTTTGTATCGAGCAAGCGCCCCATGCGGCCGCACACTTCGCACACCCCTTGATCCGCCCCTGAGTAAAATAAAACTTATTTTACAAGCCTCCTTCCTCTTTTTACTATCTAGGGTAGGTGCTCCAGTGATTGGCATGCTGCAGTACTTGACATCTATCTCGAAATAATTAATAAATAAGAAAAATCATATATTTTACATATAAGAATTTTAACATTTTATGTCAAACACTGGAGCATAGGGTGTGAATAACTAGCAGTGTCAAACACTGGAACATAGGGTGCCAATTACTAATAAAAGGAAAAACTGGCAGTGTCAGTTACTGGAACACTGAGTGGGTGTCAAATAAAAATTCATTAAAAAAAAAAAAAAAATTGAATGTATATATTTTAACATTATGCGGTTCTGAATGTCTTTCATACCATATGTAATAACTTAAGATTTCTAAAAATATTTCCTGATGACTAGAACATTAAAAACATCAGAGATTGCTCTAAAAGTGTCAATCACTGGTGCACTTACCCTGTATCAATAAATAGTTCTGTTATGTATGGTAACTAAATGTATACATGCATAGTAGGTAATATATATATGCATACATACACATACATGTGCTAATATCTTAACATAAATTAATAAAATTAGCTTTATAAAGAATTATTTTCATTAAATGTTTATTAACATATAATACTTGGATAAGTTTTTTTTTTTTTTTTTTTTTTTTTTGTAAAAAAAAAAAAAGAAAAATAGGTAAATAAATAAATAAATTTATAAACTTTTAAAATGAATTTATTTACAAGAGCAAAATTTTTTTTAAATAGCTTTAATTACATTCCATAACCATAACATGAATAATTTAATACATAACGTTGAAGGACAGGGATTGGAGATGAATAACCACTCTCGTAATTTTCATCTTCGAATGACAACTGATAAAGATCTTCTGCTTTCTGAGGTGGTTTAGCTACAATAGCACGGTAAAAGCAAGTTGTCCCTGGATAAAGAGCTAAGACTGAAGTATCTTTCACAAAAATTGCTTCGGGATTAATCTCTGGATCAGCCTTAAATTTTGGAAGAGGAATTATTTTGTCATAACTTAATATCTGTTCAGCTTTTGGCTCTTCATAGATGTCATCAACTCTATACTGTCGAGTAACAGGATCATATGCAATAACTTCAGCAAGTATCCAATTTTCTTTTTTATTCTGTTTAATTAAAGCAGCAACCATGTCTCCAATCTAAAGAAATTACATTTTATACATATAATTAGAAATAATACAAGAAAAACTGTTAATTACGATTTTGAACTCATTAACATTTAATGATCTATTTATAGAAGTTGATAAAATAGTGTATAGAATCTTTTGGTTTTTTGAATAATTTATTATATTATTATTTTCTATGTAATAGTTAAGCACCATAAACACTCCTACAGATTTTCATCTATCTGTGATAAATTATAATTTCTTGATTTGGATTACCATTGTATAACTTTTCAGTCTTTGCACATATATTTGCTGAAGAGCGAACAATACCTAATCTCACCCACAGATTATTCTATGGTGTTTGACAGATTATTCAGGTTTTTTTTTCTACGGGGAAATTTGTTTCCACAATTACTCATTACTTAATGTATATATATATTTTTTTAAATTCCATTTTCACATTCAGAAAATTCACAATCGTTAAATTAGAGCTCATTTTTAAAAAATTGATTTTTCACATTTTACTTTCTACTTAAAAAATGCAAAAACTGCACTTAATTAGTTTTTTAAACTCAAAAATAAAATATTAAAAAGTTAAAAAAAAAATTGTTTAAAAAAGCCTAAATTCAAATTATCATTTAAAATAAATTACCATAATGGGTTCTTTTTATAACACTTTCGGCCATCTTCAGTATACACAGTATATTGAAGATGTCCGAAAGTGCTATAAAAAGAAGCCATTATGGTAATTAATTTTAAATGATAATTGTAAAAAAATAAATTTTAAAAAACAAGTACCAATTTAACAGTTGTGAATTTTCACATTCAGCTGAATGTGAAAACAGAATTTAAAATATATATATATATATCAGGTAATGTGTAATTGTAGAAACAAATTTTCTCATAGAATAACATGGATCTTATCTGTTGGCGAGATTAAGTATTGTCTGCTCTTAAGGCTCTCTATCAGTGAGCAACAAGGTCATCCAAACCCCATGTTAACCTATAAGAAAATAATCCTGATTATTAATTGCATACTACATATTTTTAAATTTTGTTTTCACATTCAGAAAATTCATGATCGTTAAAAAATTATGCCTCATTTTTCAAAAATGAATTTTTTTTTCAGTGTTTCAAATTCATTTTCAAGTTGTAAAATGCAAAATTTCATATTTTATAGCTTCAAAATAAAACACTAAAAGTGTGCAAATTCAGTTTTAGAAAAACGAGGCATAATTTAATGAGTTGTAAATTTTCTGATTATGAAAACATAATTTAATAAAATGATACTTTTAAAAAATTAAAGAACATGCTTTTATAGAAATGTGAACTAAAAAGCACAAAATATCTATCTTAGCATTAAAATGCAGGATAAGAGAAAATCGTGTGAGTGACACACCATAATATTTACATACACTTAAATCTTTAATTAAATAATTTAGAATTAAACAAAAACCATTTTTAAAAAATCTCCCCTGACTGGGCTCGAACATTAGACCTTTAGGTTCGTAGCCCGGAGCTTTACTTCACAGCGTTTGCGTAGGGAAAGTCTTTCTTTACAATATAGATTTTTTGTTTGCTCCCAGAGCGGTTTCAAACATACATACAGGTGAAGCTATTAAAAGCGTGTTAAAAATATGTATTATGTATTAAATAATAATGGGGATTATTTTCCCATTAGGTTAACATGGGGTTTGGATGATCTTGGTGCTGATAAACAGCCTTAATGTGCAAATACTGGGTGATCCAAAAGTCACAGAAAAAATATATAAAATTATTATTCAAAAAGTACTGAATGTAGCTCTATGCCGTTTTCACTGAAATGAACAGAAAAGCATGGGATATATATATATATATATATATTATATAAGAAAAAAAAATATTAATTAGATTTTTTACCAACATATCGTGCTGTATTTGCAGTTTTTTCTCATATTTTAAACAAATACCCCAGATCAAATGATGTCATATTGCGAATACTGAAGCTTTTCTCAGAATTTTCAATATGCAATATATGACAGCCATTCTAATGAATGACGGCTATCACATTTAATATCACTGCCCTGAAAAAAAATTTTTTTTTTTAGATCTGTTACCATTCTTGCTGATTATTATGTAAAATGACCTCCTGAATCCGAATATGACTCCCATTTTGCCCAGTTACCCACCTTTTTCTAAATACACCACGCCCTCCCTCAATTTCTTTACCTGTTCGATAATTTTATGACCATGAATTTGATTTGAAGAATGAAAAATAATTAATTTAACACCTAAATATATATATATATATATATATAAAGTTAAAACTATAACATTAATAACAGATTAAAAAAATATAAGATATGTAATGCATAATTTCAGTGGCAAATCCCTCCCAAAAATTTTCCCTTGTCGCAAATGTCCATGTTTTAGAATTTTCCAACTCTGTAGCTCCTCAGAAAATATTTAACGGTTAAGATAATTCTCCCCCCTCCTAAAAATCAAACTTATAGCCCTAAATCACCGAAAAATGATAAAAATAGGGGGGCATTCCTAAAAAATGGTGGGTGATAGGGAAAATGGGCGTCATATTCGGATTCAGGTGGTCACTTTACATAAGAATATACTGAAATGGTGTCAGAGGCAATTTTCATGTCGAGCAGTGTATTTATAGTACAATTACGTTCTTGAATGTAATAATGTGATTTAAACAAATGTAAATGTTAAGTTTTTGAACATTTAGCGGTTAGGAATAACAGCTAAAATTTCTTGCCATTTATTATCTTGGTTTAAATAATTTTTATTAAACTTTATAACATTTGTTTAAATCATTAATTCAGTAATTAAAAGTTATATCAAAACATAATGTTCTATTATGTAAGTTGAATTATAAATAATTTCTGAAAAGAGTTCTTTTAAAATATTTTTAATAACTTACTTAACTTTTAATCTTATTAAATTTCATTTTCCATCTGAATTTCATTTAGTCATAATCTCTTATTTAATAGTCTTCAGTAATTAGTTTTCGTAATATAAATGTAAACAAACTTTTCACTCACTTCACTATGTAAAATTCATAACTAGTTGTTTTCATTCCTTTCCGTTTGTGTGGCGATGCCGTCATTCTGTTTTTCGATCAGTCATGTTATCATTTAATCTAACTGTTACCTTAACGAAGTGCTCATGCACATTAATTATTTAGATACATATAAAAAGTTCATTTTGTTCATTGTGGGTGCTTCTCCTTTTCTTTTAGGAGCTGGTCTCCTAATTTTAAATAGTAATAGCAAATATACTCCAAGTTTAATTTCTTACAAATATGAAAGTAAATATATTTTTATTGTGTGTTTAAGCCTTCAGCTATTATGATTATTCTGTAAAAATTGTTTTAATTGCTACATATAATCTCCAACTGATCAACTAATGTAAAAAGAAAAAGTTTTATGTAAGTGCTAATATTTTCCATATTATGTCATCTTGTTTAAATCATCTGAAAATAAACTTTATTTAATCAGTAATAAGAATCGTCTTCATTTCCAGAACATTTTATTTATGCTTCAAATTAAAATCAGCAATGCTTCCATCTGTTCAATAACTCTGCAGTTATAAAAAATAGAACTTTTTTTTTTTCATTCATTAAAAATTTAGCAGTTCCCCCCTGACATGGACTAAAGACAAGGTGGATATAGTACCTATTACAACACTTTCCTTTAGAGGTTTATGTTATAATTATATATTAAATAATTTCAGCTATTCCAGTTACTGCACTTCTGTTCTGCACCTCAGTACTCAAAATCAAATTGAAAATAAACTAAATAACAATTTGAGCAATTCCTTCTGCATTTCTGATGAAAATTTAGATTCTAAATATTGAAGCAGTCAGTATCTATCCTTAGTTACAAAACAAGGAAATAAATAAATTTCCATTTTTAAATTTACTTGATTTTTTTTTTCCTTATTTGATTTGCACTTGTAATTCTCTGAAAAGAAAGTTGCAAAATGTAAATTGTGTAATTTCTCTCTCAAATTTGAAAGATCCCACTTAAATTTTTGGTTAGTATGGGAGAATCCCAAGAAATATATATATATATATATATATATTTTTTTTTTTTTTTTTTTTTTTTTTTTTTCTAGTGTAAACCCTGCTAGACTTTAAATAAATAAAGTACAGTTTA
The DNA here is from genome assembly GCA_963930645.1 of Salticus scenicus. NCBI lineage: Eukaryota > Metazoa > Arthropoda > Arachnida > Araneae > Salticidae > Salticus > Salticus scenicus. The sequence continues at coordinate 137,831,339 of OZ005654.1, forward strand.
GAAAAAAGAATATGAAAGCAATGTTGATCTTTAATTTTATGCACTCAAGTTTTAATTAATACAAAAGAAAAAACTACAATTTTTGGTATTAATAATATAATTTTCTTTTAAGATAATTTTTTTCTGTCTGCAGATTAAAGACTATTTTTCTGACAGAAAAACTATAAAATAAATGAAAACTCCTTGTATTTTCTAATTTCAATCATAATTAATGAAGAGATGCTTTTTGATGCATAGATTTAAAAATAATAATAATTATTATAATAATAATTGACAGATTTTTTGTGAATAAAAGTAAAGCAACAAATGCTTAAGTACAAAAACTGTCTTAACATTGTACATATGGATCTCCTTTTGTAAATGCAAATCTTTCAAGTGTAGGGTGGAACTTTTCAGGGGTTATCCTAGAATTCAGGATTTTTTGAACAAATTTTGTCTCAGAATTTCATGTAAAATTGTTTTGTTCTTGCAGAAATTTCTCATTTTGAATGTTTAACTTGCCTTATAATATATTAAAAATTCTTTAAATATCACTTATTATAGGTATAAATAAACAGCTTTAATAACAGCCATATGGTATATAAGTTTTCCCTTGACATTCATTCTGCATGTATATAACAGTTTTTAGGGTTTTTGCATGTTAGGTTGTTTCATTTCAGAAAATAGTAAGGGTACAGAGATTCCACTCTATCTCCAATACAGATGTTGAAAAGCCTTTTTTATTTTATTCATGCATTCTCTAGTATTAAATATGAATCTGTATTATTTCAGAAACAAGGCTATAAAATATTTACCTCAACTACATAGCTGTCATCTGCTTCAATTGCACCACAAAGTGGAGGTGGTGTTTCATTTTCTAATCCAAGCCATAAAGGTATTCTGTGCCCATTTTCATATATTCTTTGAATAAAAGCAACTCGGCTGATAACATTCCTGCGTTTTCCTGGACAAAAGAACAAGAGAAAGTCATATTCTATTATTACAATAATGCACATTACAATTTTGAAATGCCACAAAATAAAAAAAGAAAAAGAAAACACAGTATCATAAATGTGAAACAAGCTAACAAATAGTAATAAATTTAGAAAGCAAATTAGAATAAATAAAATGCAAGGGTGGAGAATATGTCTGAATATCTAAACAAATATCTTTTTTTAGAGAAGAGAAAATAAAAATGAAAGCAGAAATAACTATGTGCTGAAAAAACACAAATGCCTATAAAATAAATCGAATGTGAATTACTTTTCTAAAACAAATCAATTAAAAATATGCAAAACCTCAAATATATACACCTTGTGATTATCAAATAAGCCTAACTTTAATATATACCTAATACATACCTGTAAGATTGAATGATCAAAATAACAGAGATTTTAGAAGTGGCATTTTCCGGCTTAAACAACATTGATAGTGTTTTTTTTTTTTTTTTCTTTTTTTGGACATTTGGCAATAGTTATAGTTTAATCCATGGCTTAAATTGTCAAAAATCTATATATGCAAGTTAAACTTAATTATTAAATAAAAATCTATTAATTAAAAACAGTGCATCTTATCTATTGAGATGCATGAGAGTTTTTTTTAGCAAAAGCAAAAATCTTGCTTAAAAATTTAAAGTTTTGAATAAATTATAGTTTGAAAACTTTAAAATGTTCAGAATAAAGGAGAAATATGTCAGAATAAGGGAGAGTGGAAGACAGTCCCAAAACAAGTGAGTCTCCCTTGAAAAAAGGGAGAGTTGGCAAGTATGCTAGTATCGTAACACTTCACACAAGTGTGTTTGTTGCAGGGTTGTTGATTTTTTTCAAAAAAAATCGATTTTTTTTATTTAAATCAGATTTTTTTTATTTAAATCAAGATTTATTTGATTTTAATGATTTTTATTATGTAATCATACATTATTGTACAACATTTGTATTTTATTATGTGTATATGTGTGTGTATATATGCACAATATACACACTATCAATTATTTTACTTAAATTATAAAAATATAAATAGTATTCCATTCCCATAGAAAAAAACCATGTAGGCATTGCATTTATTACCAATATTTTTATTCAACATGGTATCTTCGTAATAAGTGTAATTTTATGGCAATCATAAATGCGGTAGTATGAGCCACTCAACTTGTAACTTTGACTTGTAGCTACGATAATGTATTGAAATAAAGTAAAATCTTACCCACAGTATTGAACACGTACAATAACTTTGGAAAAGGATAATTCAATAGGAAAAATGACATAAAACTGAAGCAATGGATTAAGAAAAAGAAATTTTTACTCATAGTTCCTAATCAAAATAAAAAGAATAGGGAATTAAAGGGAGAAAAAAAATATTATATCCTAAAAAATTCTTACTTAAGTTTAACAAATATCATTTGAATCAAGAAAATTTTTTCACACTTTACCCATTAACAGAATTCACATTTTCATTACTGTCTTAATACTTTCACTTATTCTTTTATCTTTTTTTTATATTTCAGGGGTCTGTTCTGCGGTAAACCTGGGTCCATTAAAGGACCTTTCACAAGATTTTATATCTTAAAAAAGGACCCTTCACATAATTATTTATCCCAAAACAGGACCCTTCATAAAATTTTTATCATAAAACAGGACCACTCACGAAAATTTTTAGCCTAAAAAAGATCCCTTCACAAAAGTTTTCTCCTTAGACCTTTGATAAATCTCTCATTTTCAAAATTAATCTTCAGTGAAACGAACATAGACTGCCTGAATAATCGGACGTTTTTGTTGTATTTCTCCCGAAAAGCTGATACTCAATTTCTAATTTATAAAGGACTTCTGTGCATATGTGTGAGTTTAGTTCTATAAAACTGAACTGTCATTGTCAAAAATTAAATCTTAATTGTAATTTTATTTTGCAAAATTACATTTTTCACAATTTCACAAAAAGAAAACCCTAGCCAAAAGTTTGTGAAGAACATTATTTTCACACTAAATTTAGATTTACGAAATTGCATGTAGAAATTTTCACAATTTCACAAAAACAGGACCCTGTGTGAAAGGTTATGATGTTTTTTAAACTTTTTGGAGCCTTCAGGGCTTTTTAAACGGTACAATGTAAAATATGCTATTTTTAAAATATCATATGAGACATTGTTAAATGACATAAACTGGTATGAGAGCTAAATAAACAAGGAAATATTTCTTTTTTGAAATATCACCCACAAGGTGGGCAAAGGCGAACTGGAATATATGTATAACATCAGTTAATGAATTGTATACTAATTAAATATTTACAATTCATACACCAGAGCTTGTATAAATAATTAAAATGTAATGAATTATTAAAATATATAATAATATGTATAAAAATAATTTAAAAAAGTTAAGGTATAATTTATTTTTGTGTTTATTAATGTTGCTTAGTAGAGATGAATCTAAAGTTAAGAAATGAGAAATATTAGTTTGTCTAATGAAATATTTTGTTATGTTTTACAAACTTTTTTTTTTAAATTTACATAAGAAATAATTAAAAATCTCATTTTTTAAAGTTAGACAAACAATTTCATTCCATTAAAGCCAATAACTTTGATAATAAAAAAAAGTGATTTAAATCAGTGATTTTTTTCAAAAAAATCAATTGATTTAAATCATGATTTAAATCAGTGATTTAAATCAATTGATTTAAATCACTACAACCCTGGTTTGTTGAAATACATTTATTAATGCATGTTTTTTATTTTTTGTTTTAAAGATAAAATTGGAGTAAAACACTAACTGTATTTATATGTTTAAGTGTATACTTATATTCTTTAAACACTTATTACATACAATAAATGGTTTTACAAAACATAACAGATTCTTATGTTACTTAATAGAAAATTTATGTGCTCTAGTAAAATCCATGGGAACAATAGCCAGGTTTCAATGGTAATTTCGGCTTGGCTATGAGGTAATACAGTCGACTCACGTTATAATGACAGAACATGATATAGCAACCCTTTGAAAAGTCCCGATTGACTTCCAATTAAGATAATGTTATTTCATATATGATATAACGACCAAGACAACACTCTTGATTGACACCCAGTAAACGACTATACTTCCTTCAATTTATAGTTTAAGATGTGATCTTTACTTAAATTAAAAAAAAAAAAAAGAGAAAAAAATACAGAGAGAGATAGAATCCGACGAATTTTCCTTCATCAAGAAAATGAGATGCAGTTTGATGTTAGCCTTTTAATTGCAATCTGAACCACATAAGTTGTTTGGCAAGAAATTTACAAAAAGAAACATCAGAAATCACTTCGAACACACAGATTTTCTCAAATTCAGGGAGTGTGAAGAAAATAAATCGAATGTTCCTCGTAAAGATTATTGACAGTGGAAAGGCAAAAGGGGTATTAAATGTAGAAAATAATGAAAATATCAATTATATTCATATTGAAAATGAGCTGCGAAAATACGTAACAAACTTTCGGATACTTTTGAAAATCAAAATTATGGAAATGAATAATTTGAAAACACATTCGTTTTAAAAATGCTTCTTTTCAATTTCAAAATAACATCAAAACTCGATTATTGCTTTCTTCATAAAATATTAAACATGGAATTAGTTGTTTATAAATTGGTAGGAGAATTTGATTTTTATACATAATTCATACCCCTTTTTTTCTTTTTCATTATGTAAATTTTATCAAAATAAAATTATTCTTTCATTTAAAAATTTTATGGTACACATATAATGTGTAATTATTTCAAATGGTCACTGGAATCATTATTTCCATTTTCGTCAAATTTGAGAAAATTAGGGTAATAGCACCAGTGATTGACACTTTTAGAGCAATCTCTGATGTTTTTAATGAATCATCAGAAAATATTTTTAGAAATCTTAAGTTAGTACATATGGTATGAAAGACATTCAGAACCACATATATGTTAAAATATATACATTTCATAACAATTATTTTTTTTAATGAATTTTTATTTGACACCCACTCAATGTTCCAGAAATTGACACTGCCAGTTTTTCATTTTATCAGTAATTGGTACCCTATGTTCCAGTGTTTAACACTGCTAGTTATTCATTTTACCAGTTATTAGCACCCTATGCTCCAGTGTTTGACATAAAATGTTAAAATTCTTATATGTAAAATATATGATTTTATTATTTTTCTTATTTATTAATTATTTCGGGATAGATGTCAATTACTAGAGCATGCCAATCATTGGAGCACCTACCCTATAATGTTTCTCATTTGTTAATATTTTTAATTGATTTTAATTTTAAAATTTTATTTCGCTTATAAATTCTAATGCAATTCATATTTTACATGCAGTGTGTCATTTGCAACCATTATCAAACTAAATTTAATGAAAAGGCATCATTTGAAAAATTATTTTCTATTTATATAACGATTATTTCCATTTGATATAACGACCCAAATTCAGCTGTCCCGATGGGGTCATTGTAACGCGAGTCGACTGTATTATACAATTATATTTGAACTTATCATTCAAAATTTTTCTTTTCTTTTTTGTTCTAAGCATTTTATAAACAAATGTCAGTTCATAAAGTTAAGCAATTGGACAATAATTAAAAAAATTGCAGCTTTTGTTTATTATATTAATTAATTAAATTAACATACGTCAGTCTACTGGAAAGGGTAAAAAAAAAGTGTACTAATTTTGAGTGCACTGAAAGTAAATGTGGATTTGAAATTATAAAAGATTTACATTCTATTCATTTAGCAGTAATGACTTAGCATACAAAAAAGATATAAACATTTAATAAATAAACATTTATATAAGTACTTTCATAATAACAAGTTAAAATAAATATATATTCCATATATAAAAATGTCATATGTATTTCTATAAAAAAAGATAATAATTATTATTATTATTATTATTATTGAAAATTAACATCATTTCAAAGTTAAGAAAGCAAAATATACATACTTCCGTTTTTTGATATTATCTTCTTAAATGATTCATTTTCTACATCACTAAGATATTTTAGAGCTGTTTTCACAATATTCATTTGTTTTTCAATTTCATTTAAAACTTTCAACATCTTATCAGCTGACTGCTCATCAATGTTTTCTATTCCTGTTCTGCTTGTTTTTCTTCTCTTTGGAGTACTTGGAAAGACTGAATTTTCACAAAAATCTAACTGAAAATTAATAACAGAGAAGCAAATCATACTTCTAGGAGGATTTTTCTAAATACATGAAACAGAAAAGTATTTTTTTTTTTTTTACAATATATATACAGAGATATAACCAAATTCTTCAAAACTTTCATTTTTTAAATTAATCTGCTGTGGCATTCATACTACTTTCATTTACCCTACAATATGCTGATCATATGTCCTCAAATCTCGAGGACAGTCCTCGAAAACTACCTTCGTCCCCAAAAAATTACAAGACATTTGGGGACGCCGGTTATAAAGTTATTAATGTTTTATTGTAATAATTTATTATATATATAATAAATAAGCTGAAATAATTTCTTTTAGGTGCTTTATACATAGAAATTACTAAAATTTTACAATTTAAGGTGATTTAATTAATTATTTATTTTTTGTCCTCGAAATTCGAGGACACCGCCATCTTTGTCCCCAAATTCAATGAAAAAAATATAGCTACTCTACCCTACAATGCTACGGACATATTACAGTTTAATGTGTAAAATATGAGCAGTCGTGTATCCAGACACAAATCATGGCAGGGGTAATCCAACTGTGCCTTTGTCATGGGGTTTCTGGACTGGAGTAGAAAACAGCTTACAAAATCACAAACCTTAACAAAAACTGGAAGTCAGTTTTAAATGGTGATTATGAGTTTGCAGTTTCAACATTATTTTTTTAAGTACGACTATTTTAAGCTGTGTTCCCTTACTGATTATTTTCTCTTCACCCCAAAGTTTATCACCCCTATTTCAACACTGGACTCATTGAGTTAGCATATGTGCACAGGCTCCCGTGGTCACAGGAAACTTAGTTGAAAAGTAATCGATTTCCCCACACCTAAAAATTTTGTAATGTATCCTTCTGAATCTCTAACTTAACTATAAAAGTTTATTTTTGCTTTAACCTTCTTTCTTCCCCTCTTATTTTATCATCTACACAACTGATCCATAGTTTAAACTTCTAAATTTCCAGAAAAGCCTAGCATTATGAAGTTGCTCTAACTATACGACTGCCAGGACGCAATGTTTTCCTTTTTTCTAATTTCTAATCTGGTTCTGTTATACATTGTTAGAAAACTCTATTTATCCTCCACCAACTAAATAAACATTCCTCCGTGTATGCTCAAAATTGTTTACAGAAACATATGGAGGAATAGATCTGAAAATAGAATTTTCAACTTATCTGTCAGTATCTGATAGATCTCTTTTCAATTTACTTGCCATTTTTTTTTTTTTTTTTTTCCCAATTTTCCGATTACTAAAATACATAATTTACTTGTTTCAGTTTTTTAAAAAAAAAAGCTTTTATAAATTGACAAATTTTGTGAAATGTTCATTTTAAATTCATCCCCTCTGCAGAAGATCAAAACTATGATGGCATGTTTTCAGACTACTCCTTGAAGTTGAGTCCTAGATGGTCATCATTGCCCAATGCATAGATATAGTTACATTAAAATCCATCCAACGTCAATCATTTTAAATTTACCAATATTTATTGAGTGTTTGTTTCAATTTTGCTGATTTTATGAATTGTACTTTTGAAATCTTCCATTTTTATAAAAGGTCATTTTTCGAATTCGAAATTTTATTTGGCAGGACAAAAAAGAACATTTTTCCATAATCAATTGATGAATTTTGCATTTTTAAAATATGTTACTGATGAAACGTGATTTTTTGCAGTCAATTATTGAAATATAAAAGGTAACAAACCACTTTAAAACATGTAGATACAATATTTTTATTAAAAACAACACAAAGCTTTTCGCCATTATAACAATAGCATCATCAGGTGTAATTGCGTTATATAGAACCAGCAATATATAAACAAGAGAAGTTCAAACGGTTTAAAGTTATGGTTACAATAAAAAAAAATTTTAAGTTACGGTTACAATAAAAATTTTTTCATTTCAATATAAAAATTATAACTAGTAAAAAAATTATAACTTTAAAAAAATTATAACTAGTACACTGGTTTTCATGTGCATGAAGCATTCAGATGTGTGAGTGATTTCTGTCATATATGTGATTTTGTACATTTTAAGATTCATATACAGCAACATAAAGGGATATCCAGTTTTTTTTTTTTTTTTTCAACGCATGCAGAACTTATATACATACGAAATTATGACTGCTGCATTTGAAGGTTATGTTTTTCCAAGAGTTATCTCGGGATAGTCAATGAAGTGGTTAAATAACCTTGAGACTTTAATCAGCAATACTAAGAATAAATAAATAAAAATTCTAGAGAATTGATAAGAAATTTTTAATATGCATCAAAGAAAAAAAAAAAAAAACTTACAGGCGACAAATCTAAATCCTTTGTCATATCTTGCATTATTTGTACTAATTTAAAGTTTTCTTCATTTCTCTGAAGCTTTTCCTTAAAAAAGAAAATAAATAAATATAAAAGCATTTTTTAAAAATACATTTTAATAAATTATATGGTTAAAGACAATTTTATAGACAGCATTTATGGCTAAAATGAAAGATTTTTTTTTTTTTTTTTTCTAATTTTCAAATATTTTTTCAAAACTATTTAAAATACGTACAAAATTCATCATGTTTCTGAAATTGAATTGCAGATATTTTAAATAAAACCAAAAAGTTTTTGATGGAAATCTTTCTAACCACTCACTGATACAAATTTTTTTTTAATTATAAGCATTATAAGTTAAAGGCATTTTTTTGATTGAAATAGAAACGTTGCAATCATATTACCAATAACCTCGTAAGGCTTTTTTTTTTTTTACCTTTTACAATTCTCCCATTGTCGGCAGCTAAATCCTATGTTATTATATTGGGAAATTTGTTAGGAGAATTAACCATTATTTAGTGTATATATATTTTAAAGATACGAAGCAAAGGATTTAAATCAACATTAATTAAATTTAGTAAATACCTTATTTTCTCTGCATATATAGCACTTTCACCTTAGGCCCACGGTTTCTTCAGTTAAAATTCTTTTACATTCCTCCTTTTCCTTACTAACATGTAGCACCATCTGGTATCAGTTAGAAATAGATCCAGGTCATTGTACAAGTTTTTATTGGACAGAATTTCAAAGGGCCCCTGTTTCACAGCAAAAGTGTAATTTTCATAATTAGCAATTTTTCTTACATTTTCAGAATTAATATTTATATTTTCACTTTGATTTATTTTCATTAGCATAATGGTTATCCTATTATATTTAATATAGCTTTTGAGCTCTTTAATTTTACAGTTTATTTTTCTTTTTGTCACTTGCAGAGGTGCCACACTACTACAAACTAAAAATAGGTTTTATACCACTAGATTTAGGAAGAGTAAAATTTATCTTATTTGATTGATGATAACTATTAAAAAAAGAATACCATTAAAAAAAATGTGGTACAATGGTTAGAGACAATATGGAATACCTTGCCACCTCTGCATTCTTATATAAGATCCGGTTTTGTTATTTTCATTAATGTAATCAATTTTGTAAATTCTCGCAGTCTCTAAAGGGAATTTCGTCCAATAAAAACTTGTGCAATGACCTGGATTCATTTCTAATTGATAACAAAGATCAGATGGTGCTACATGTTAGTAAACAAAAAAGAATGTAAACATTTTAAAAACAGAAGAAGCCTTGGGCCCAAGGTGAAAGTGCTATATATGCAAAGAAAATAAGTTATATATTATATTTAATTATTATTAATACTTTTTTTATATTCTACTTTCACATTCAGAAAATTCACAACAATAAAATCATCTCTTTTTTTTTTTTTTTTTAATTCATATTACATATTATATATATATTAATTTTTAATATTCTATTTTTTAAGTAAAAAATGAAATAAGTGCATCTTCCCCCTTTTTTCAGTTTCAAAATAAAATCTTATAATTATTTTAGCAAACGAAACAAGAACAAATTTAACGGTGTAGTAAATTTTATTAATCTAAAAATGGAATTTTAAAAAGTATATTAGGTAATAAATAATTCTCATAATAAAATTTTCCCACATAACGGGCTTGGCTACATGGCAATGATAGATAGAGTATCCCTTTAACAACCTTTTTTGGTAGAGAAATGATTCATTCTCCTCTCATCCTCTTTTCTGTGCAGAGATGTGCTGTGATATTTTGCTTTAGGCAAACATTAAAGTTAATTACATTTCTTTTTACAAGCTATCTAAGAGACTTTTTTAGGCTAAAAAACATTAAATAAGAAATTATAAAAAAAAAAAAAAAAAAAAAAACACAAAACTGGCATTTAAAAATAATAAGTACCAAACTTTGAATAAGCACCATAAAGTGCAAGAACTCGCAACAATTGTTTCAGGTCAAAAGAAGACACGAACCTTCGTCAGGTGAACAAAGTAGGCACGAGTGCTGCAAACAAAGCAGCAATACAAGAAACAAAGCTGCAAAGGTGTGATGCCGCTTTGTTTGCAACACTATGTGGAGTAGCTGTGTGGAAGCTAAAGATTGTAATTATATATGAAATAATTTTGGTTATTCCATATACTCCATTTCTGTTTTGCACTCTTTGAGCACTCAAAATTAAATAATAAAAAAAAAAAAATTGAAACAGCTTAAATGATAAGAACTTGAGTAATTCTTTCTGCATTTCTGATGAAAATTTAGATTCTGAACATTGAAGCAGCATTAGTCATCAATCACAAAAAGGAAAAGAAAAAAAAAAAAAGTTATTAAACATTCATTTTTAATGTTTACTTAATTTTTATAATTGTTTGATCTGCATATTTGAAATTATTGGAAAAGAAGTCTGCAAAATGTAAACAATGCAAAATTTCACTTAAATTTGAAAAATCTCACTTATTTTATTTTTTTTTTATTATTTATTTTTGTTATAGTGAAAAATCATCATGCTCAATATTTTTTTTTTTTTTTTTTTTTTTTTTTTTAATAGTTGAACCCTGCAAAGCGTGGCAGTACAGAGTGAGTTTGGGTTTTGATTGTTTAATATGAAAACTATGTCAATTTAAAGCATAATTGCTGAAATTTTCAGGAGAGTTAGAACTTCTTATATTTAAGGATATTCTTTCATGCTTTTAAGTTTTTGGGAATTTCAGGACACATACTACTGATGTTATATCTTGTATTAAAATTTGTAAATTGTAGGTGTTTAATATTTCAAGTATAACCTGTATCAAAATTTGCAAATTGAAAGGCTTACATAAATATTGTGCAGTTGAAAAATAAGAAAAATTTCATTAAAAATCCACTAAATGAGTTTTTTTTTTATATATATATACTTTCAAAAGAAAAGCAAATTATTTATTTTAGTTCACACTTAGCTCAAAATAATATGATTAATAGTGATTAATTTTCTTTTGCCTTATGTCTAAATTTTGCTTTTTAGTTGTAGTAAAGTTTTTTATAATATTTTCCAAAATATTTAAGTGATTATACAAAAAATATAAAATGGAAATATGAAAATTATTTTCAGTATTCAAAAGAATAAAATGTAGTATACTTCATATATATATACAGTAGTACCTCGTTAACGTGAATTACTTTTAACACGAACTGTGTCCACAGTCCCCGTCAAAAGGAAGATTAGTTTCTGAGATACTGATAGCATGAACTGCTGATAACATGAACATATTTTTTATCCCCCTTGAGTTTCATGTTCACAAGGTTCGACTGTATATATATATATATATATATATATATATATATATATATATATATATATACATACAGTGCCCCATACATTTATTTTAAAAACTGCAATAAATACTTTTCTATTAATCGGATCGAAATAAACTTTTTACCAAAATTATTTTTATTTCTTCTAAAAGGTCCGATCTCTTTATTCCTTCTCCTTCCATTAGTCTAATTAATACAATACACAATAATATTTTGTAAATATTAATTAAACTAAAATTCACTTTATTTCTTAACAAATGTTATAATTCTATTTCATTTAACTTTCCTTTACATCTGACTCAAACGCTGAAACACAAAGAAGCAAATCACAATCAGAAAAAAAAATAACGAGAAAGACAAAAATTTCCTCTAAAAAAGTAAATAAACATATTACAAATGGTTGGATGATTGCGTGTAACGTGCGTGATGTGACACATAGAGCAGGCGCATGTTTATAAACAAGCGACGCTATTCTGCAACTTTTGCGCATGTAGGCAAAATATCTGCCTTTCCATTGGTGCTTTATCCCACCTTTTGCCTACATTCGTGCGGAATCATCTGTCACAGTGACGTCACGTGCACCTGCTCTTAAGTAAGACTACTATATAGTAGTCTTACTCTTAAGACTAGAGCCCACGAAGTAAAAAGACAGGAGAAGAACGTAACGCTGAAATTTTGTGATGTTGTTTTCTAATGTTTACAGATGGCGCCAGCGTGCAATCCTTCCTTCTCTCCAGCTTCCGCAATGTTATTCAATGGGAAATGTCTCGTTTTAATTATTTTTTTAAAAATAATATCAAGCTGAAAAAATTTCGATTGAAAGCAAATTTCATTAAATAGAGTATTCTAACCAACTTGTTTTTTTTTTAAGAGCCATTTTATACTAATTTTACTTTGAAAGAAAGCTTTTAAAAAATGACGATTCTTATGAACCGAAGCTAGCTAAAACAGGTAATTGGGAGGAAGGAGAATGGATGAAATTTTGTAAAGAAAAAAAAATAAACTTACTTTAGGTGCATAAAACACGAACTCGGACTTTATTTTTCTCCTAGGGCTTTTTTTTTTTTTTTTTTGTTTTTCTTATCACTATCATAGCCTGTTTTACAACTAGGAACGAAACATTTATTTGAAACATCTGAATTATGCAGTTTTAAGAACTTACAAAGAAATTAAATTGCTTAAAATAAAAAATTTTAAATGTACTCCAGCAAAATTCTATTGAAAACAACAGTATATCCGCGCCGAGGTAGGGAGGAATGACAAGTGACGCCCTCAATATTTACCAAAAATTTAGATCACAGTTTCGTAGCTTTCTCCCATTGGACCTTCAACTCCTATTAATATTACTCCGTGCTAGAGCCCCTATAAACACAGGCCGACTCACAACGAAAAATGTTGCCCAAACCGAAACTATGCAGTACTTTAGGTGTTGGCGCGTTTATCGCTACGTTAACGATTATTTCTTTTATTAATAAAATTTAATTTTATTATTGATATTTGAAATTACGTGACAGTTTAAATATCTATTTAATATATCAAAGTACAATTTGTAACTGTTACTACTGTTTATGAAGGCTTATAATGACCAATTTTTCGTCTTCATTTGCTACATTATATCGATCGTAATCCTGCGGGTAGTCACGTAATTATAAATTATATATATATATATTATTAGTAGTACTTAATTCTGAAACTTTAGTTGGAAAAATTAATAAACTTTCGTAACTACCACATCGCTACTATGGATTTCGAAGACTCTATTATTTTAAAGCGAAATTTTTTTGACAAATAAATAAATGAATGAATCGTTTATTTCTCTAACAGAAAAAAAAAGGGGGGGGGGGGGGGAAGAAAAGAAAAAAAAAAACGTAAATATAGATTGAAAAAGTTGATTTGAAATATGCCTACTTAAAAACAATTTACCAAGAATTATAAATAAGGAATATTTATTCATTGTACTTGCTAAAAATGAATCAATTATTCTAATGTATCTTTTTATTTTAATAATAAATATCTATGTTTTTACTTCCATCAAATAATCTTTAAATAAATAAATTTAGATTGTAGTCCCCCCCCCCCTCTTTTTTTTTAATATATTCTTATTAGTATTCGATTCGAGGAAATTTTTGATGAATTTTCACATTCTGAGATGTGATTTTTTTCCCTATTTAGGAGCCTTACTTAAGACACAGAATGATCAATGAGGGGAGAAAAGTGATGCCTTTTCATATGGAAAAAGACGGCCATTTTACTCTCTTATGGATATCTTTTCCCACGTGAATATACACGGGAATAGACAAAGATAATTTAGCAAATAAAATTTATGTACAAAAAGAGAATGAAAAATCCCAGATACCCATTTTTCTTTCTTTCTTTTATTTTTCCTTTCTCTTTCTTTTTTTTTTTTTACTAAAGAGTTCTAACAGATGACGTCACGAGCAGATGATATTTGTTTGCTGAGGGATAGTTGACCCCACTGACCCATGCCGGCCAGGTGGTTCGGTCGGTAGGACGCTGCCTCCGAATCTAATGGTCCCAGGTTCGAATCCTGGTGCGGGCATGGATGTTTGTGTTGTCTTATGTCTTCAAAATATTGTGTACTTGTATAATAAAAACTTGTAAACCCTTGTGGTGTGGATTTTTCGAGATATAAGCGGCCTTAGAGGCAAGCAATAAATCTCAGTACTCATCAAACCAAACCAAACCAAACCACTGACCCATTGTTTATCATTGCGGAATAGTGTTACAAATTCATTGTAACACAGTGTTGTAAATGTATTTGTAAAAGCATTAAAACATTCGACTACTACGCTTCCAAAGGCATGGAAAAATTAGCGTTGTCCTTCAGCAATGTACGGTTGCTAAGAAGAAAGTCACGTGGTTGTTAGAACTCTATCCGCGTTTGTAATGATCGATAGATGGCGCTTTTTCAACTTTTGTTGTTAGTAAATATAATAGCCACGTGTATTTATTATTGTTCTTTTTGTTATTCTATTTAATATTCGTACCATTACATCATGGAAAATTCATTGCTTTTGGAAAATATATTTCAGTTTATTCAAAGTTCGATCGGAAGTAGATTTTTAACTGAAGTTGAACAAATATTAGTTTTAAATCATCTGATTAATTCTTTACTTTCATTAGCCGAAGCAACTGAAATTTTAAATTTGTCATTTGGAAATAAATGGAAGCCTAATTCTGGATTTCTTGATCCTTTGGAATTACACTGTAGCACACAACAGTATGTGTTATCTTTTTTTTACCGGATTTAATCATTTTTATTCAATAAATATATGTGAAACTAAACATCCTCAAGCAATGGCGGCTTTATGAAAGCCGAATTAAAGCATGTTAATTGTAATTTCACCTTAGCCCACCAGAGGGCGAGCATTTCATTACAATCGCGGATACTCATGTCTGCACAAAACTGACTTTCTTTCTTTCGGTATTTATTATTATACTTCTTTGAGATAAAAATCGTCTGCATTCATCATGAAAAATAATTTTAATAAATTATTATATATAAAAGAAAGTATTGTGGTAATCACAACATACTAGTTATATACTAAAACTTCTGCGGCTGCTAACTACATTTAAAAGAATTTTGAGAATTCCATATTACTTTCGAATATAAAATATTAAAATTTAAAAGAGTTTCCACTAAATATGAAGACAGTAATTGTTTCATAATAATAACAAAACAGCTGATTATAAAATTTATATTTTTCATAAATTACTTGAATATAACTTATTTATGAAAACTTATCCCATTTCTTTTCATATATTTATTAGAACACTTAAAAGTCAAGCAATATTTCGGCGTTTTCAACATTCATTACCATTCTATTCTAGTACTATTTTCGAGTTTTAACGGTTTTAACTCTCTAATGGCTGATGCCAAAAAACTTTTTCTTCATCAAAAATCTTTGCTCGTTAACATGGGGATGATAGATCTATATAAATTATTATATCTATGCGTGACACTTGTTTATTTATTATTATTATACTTGCACCTCGGAGGAAGGATAGATATGGAAAGGGCGAGAGCTCGTTCAAGTGAAGTCTCAACTGTAACTGGTTCAGTCATATTGGAACACCCAAAAAGTTTCCGTAAATCTCGTTGGGTAGTACAGATTATGACAGATTTTATTATTTTATCTCTTAGAATCAAGACATTCATTTTGATTTTTTTGGCGTAATTATAATCATATACATGTTTAATAATCTATAAATATTAACTATAAAATTTTTCGGAATATGTTACTTTTTAATGTCTAATAAATTTCATTTTTTTATGATTAGACAACATTAAAATATTCAAAGTTTTTTTTTTTTTTTTTTTTTTTTTTTTAATGTCTGCGCGTGTATGTGGAAGGGAGGGGGTGTTAAATGTCTATTTTAAATATAAAACAATTTATTTTAAAATAAATTTTCATATGCTAATTCGTTAAAGTTTTGTAAATTTTAAGAAATAGTACTTTATTAAAATAATAATAATAATGAATTTTGTTGCAAATTCAGAAATTTTTCTGCAAGTTATTTTTATATATTTATCTAACTTAACTTGGCTAAGTAGATTGCGTTCTATTTGAGTGAGCTTTTATTTTTCTTTCTTTGTAATTATTATTTTAATAAATTTAAATGCAGTAGCTTATAAATGATAATGATGGCTTTAAACGATAAAATTAAATTATTTTAATCTAGCTCATATTCAAAATTTAAAGCTCAAATTAGTGTTTCCTGGCAGGAAGTTTAATGGAAATTTATAGATTGAGTTTTTTTTTTTTTTTTTTTTTTTTTTTTTTTTTCCCTTGCAGATATGATGCTAAGCTAAACACTGTGTTGAAATTTATAAAATTTCTTGGAAAACAAAATTATTACTAAGAAGTTTTTAAAAATTAAACAAATATTGATAATTCTTAGAAATTGAAAGCTAAATAGACAAATAATGTATATCTGAAAAATTAAATTTATGTAACTCGTAGAATTTGTTGTTTCAATCACTGTTTTCTGAACCTCTATTAAAAAGTCACCTCTCTGAAGGACCAGCAGAAGTTTCGATGAAACCATATCTTAAATGGGGAAAAATACAGATTAGCAGCGCCACCTGCTAGGAAATTTACTCCAAAATGTAATCAGTACTCATTCCAAGGTCTAATTAAATACAAAATTTTGGGGGATTCCATTCTTCTTTTGGATACAGAAGAAAGTAAAAATAAAATAAAATTACGTAACATTGAGTTTTATGCTGCTTTTTAGTAAGGACTTTTACATTATAAAAAAATATATTTATCTTATTTACATAATTTACCTTAAAATTCGACTGAAGAGAAATTAAACAGAAAAGTAGCCTGATGTCGTATACCATTTAACCCTTTAACGTTCACTGGTTCTGTCCGACCTGAAACCAAACACTTAGCATTTTTTTATTCAACTGTGCTAAAATTAGGATTAAGGCCAATTGACTACACAAGGGTTTTAACCCTGCGGTGTGTGCCCTCCACTGATGGTCTTTCTAATGGGATCTAGTCCATATTTACGCGAGTTTCGGAGAAAACCACGGAAAACTCCGAGCTACTACTATGACGAACGTACCTGGGCTCGAACTGGTGGGGATATGTGGCACTGTGAGAAATTGAATTTAATATTTTTTTGACCTGATCAGCAAACAGTGGATTTTGTACTCCTCATATTAAACTCCTAAGATATATATGTATAATGCATGCATGCAACAATTTTTCTTCAGTATATACATATATATTTATTTATATAGAAGAAAGTAAAAATAAAATAAAATGACTAAACATAGAAGCTTGATCTTATCCGTCTTTTTTATAGAGATTTTCACATTTAAAAGCACAAATATTTATCCTATTTATCCTAAAAGGGATAGGACTCTTTAGAAAAACTCCTCTGCCCAAAGAGGGCATGTATCCTTAGACCCAGGTCCCTAGAGTAGATAACTGATCTTAACCTAAACACTAATACCACTTTTGAAATTAGTTAATATTCAAAAGAAAATACAGTCGAACCTTGTTAACGTGAATCTAAAGGGGGATAAAAAAATTGTTCATGTTATCAGTAGTTCATACTATCAGTGTTTAATCTTTATATAACTAAACTAATCTTCATTTTGCCGGACATTGTGGAAACAGTTCATGTTAAAAGTAATTCACGTTAACGAGGTTCAACTGTATATAGTGAACTTTAAAGGGTTAAGTCACTTTTGACATATTTTTTGTTTCCTTTTGTCACCTTTTTAAAAGTCTTGTTACTCTTATATGCCTGCCTTTCCTTATAAGCAAGCAAGAAATTACAGCATAGCAGCGCCGCCTGTTGGGAGATTTACTACAAAGTGTTATCAGGATAAATTCCCATGAAGATCCAACTAAATATAAAATTTTACGAAAATATATGCAACAGAAGATGAAATATAGCTTTATCTTAAATGGGGGTAATCTAGGGACCCTATAGAGAGAGAGACTGGACATTGGCGCGCCGGCTTTTTGACGAAATTCTCCATTTTAGTGCCAGTTGCTCCATTGCTTACCATTACGCTGAGAAGAAATTTTGATTATTTTACGTCATAATCGAAAAAGAACTTATTTATTACATTTTTACTTTGCTGGGAGATAAATTGCTTTAATTTTGGAATACTTTTAAAAGATAAAAATGCATAATTATTTATTTTATATCATGCTTTAAATACTTTGAATCCTCTTATTGCATGCTGTTTTACGTATTTATTTCCTAACATATGAGATAATTACATTATATATTTGCTAGCTATTAGTTTTTAAGTTCTGTTGTGCAATATATTTACAGTCGGCTGCAAAATTATTCGAGCACTAGCCAACAATTCCTATATTTAAAAAGTACACTTAAGACTGTTTTGCTAAGTAAATCCTTGTCGAATCATGTTCTTAGACTGATTAAGAACATGACTCGACAAGGATTTATTTAACAAAGCTGTATTAAGTGTACTTTTTTTTGGCAAGGATTATTGCTAGTGCTCGAATAATTTTGCAGCCGACTGCAATATGTTAGATCTCAATGTATTTTTCTGATATATTTTAAATTACATATTTAAAATAAGTATATAAAATTTTTTTGGTTTTTTACTAGTAAGCAAAATGTATCAGATTTCTTAAAATAAATTATTAAAAATAAAGAAAATAAGGAGTATATTATTTGTTAACATATGAGATGTAAATTTCTTTTAAATAATAATTGCCATGATAAATTTTATAAATAATATTTAAATAAGTAATTATTTTTATTTACATAATATTTAAAAGAACTGAAAAAAAAAAAAAAAAAAAAATCAATGAAATAAGCAAATGTAAATAAGCAAATGTAAATAAAATAAATAAAATCATTTTTTTAATTTCTAAGGATATTAGTTAAGATTTTTACAAATTATTATAATAAAATTTTTATCTTTAATATTTAACTAAGTCATTATTAATATATATAATGACCCTCATCTGTCATGAACGAATGCGGTTAGTACCGCTTCAAAACAGAAACTTTTGGCAGCCATTTTTTTTTCCGTTTGTTTAATTTAACTTAGGAAACATACATATCATTTTCATACATGTTTTGTATCGCACATATTTTTATTTATTTCTTATAAAACCTTGAAAAACTATTCAATTGTAATGTTTAAATTTCTAAATTAAATATAACGGATCACTGGCTATTATAAACATGAATATATAAATAGAATTATGTAACTTCATGATTATAAACAATGCAATATCAAATAAAAACAAACCAAAACTGTTGCCATTCAGAAAATACAAATTCCAAATGGACAACTTTTTAATTCCGAATGAACGACTCTTTGACTGTTTCATTGAAAAAACGCTTAAAACATTTCTAAAACATATTAAAGCCTTAAAAATCTTAAAATATTTGTGAAAACGCATTAAAGCCATTAAATATTTTTATCAAACTTCATTGTTTGTTTACATTGTAAGGTAGGATTGGCGTCGAGTTTAGTACGTAAATGCCGCCAGTTGATTTTAGTTTTGAAATTAGTGTAAAATGATAGTTGGGATAGAATGTTTGGTTGGGCAAGTAAAAGTCACCAGTTGAAATGAGTATTGAAAGTAGAGTAGTCTAAGGTGATAATGTCAAGGTAAAAAGTTCGGTTGAGAATGAGAAAGTCCCAAGCTAGATCCTGGATATTTTGGCGATGTTGTGTGTGAGATAGCTGGTTGGTTGGAGGTATCGAGTAGAGGTGAATTTGGGTTAGCATGGAGTTATTGGATAGTTAGTTAGAAAATTTAAGAACAGGATCTACGATAGTCTTAAAAAAGAGTATTTTGGTAAAATGAAGTGAATCGTTTTTAGGTTGATTCCTTTAAAAATCGACCTATTGCAATCACTTCGTTTATCTATATATAATGAAAATTTTGTCATCACGATAACTCTCGAAATAATACTCCAAATCGAATCAAATTTGGACAGTGAACTGATCTTATAAATATCTTGGATAAGTTTGCTAACCAAGTTGCTCCGACTTTTTGTTTTCAAGTGGCAGCCACTTGAAAATTTCAAACCGACATTATAAGAAGCATATTTAAAGCAAGATTTGCTTGAATTTTGATGTAAATACAGGCCACATAAGGGTCTCAATGAAGTTTATTAATGAAGTTTATCCGCCATTTTTAATAAAGTGGCGGATATCTTAAGTTAAGTGGAGCCACTTGAAATCAGGCTACCACTTCAAAATTTAAAATCACGATAACTTCTGAAATAATACTCCAAATCGAACCAAATTTGGACAGCGTCTTAACTTGTGTTATGAATATCTTGGATGAGTTTCTTAACCAAGTTGCTGCACCATTTTGTTTCCAAGTGGAGACCACTTGAAATTTTCAAATTCAAATTGTAAAACGCGTATTCCGAATTTGTTTGAATTTTGATGCATACATAGACTATATAAGTGTCTCAATGAAGTTTATTAATGAACGTATCCGATATTTTTAATAAAGTGGCAGATATCTTAAGTTAAGCTGGGCCACTTGAAATCAAAGCTACCACTTGAAAATTTAAAATCCCGATAACTTCGAAATAATACTCCAAATCGAACCAAATTTGGACAGTGTCTTAACTTGTGTTATGAATATCTTGGATGAGTTTCTTGGATGGGTTCGTTAACCAAGCTGCTCCGAATTTTTGTTTTCAAGTGGTAGCCACTTGAATATTTCTAACCCTTATTGTAAAAAGCGTATTTAAAGCAAGATTTGCTTGAATTTTTATGTAAATCTAGACTACATAAGGGTCTCAATGAACTTTATTAATGAAATTTATCTGCTATTTTTAATAAAGTGGCGGATATCTTAAGTGGGGCCACTTGAAATCAGGCTACCACTTGAAAATTTAAAATCATGATAACTTCCGAAATAATACTCCAAATCGAACCAAATTTGGAGAGCATCTTAACTTGTCTTATGGATATCTTGGATGAGTTTCTTAACCAAGTTGCTCCACCATTTTGTTTTCAAGTGGAGACTACTTGATATTTTCAAATTCAAATTGTAAAAAGCGTATTCCGAATTTGTTTGAATTTTGATGTATACATAGACTATATAAGTGTCTCAATGAATTTTATTAATGAACGTATCCGATATTTTTAATAAAGTGGCGGATATCTTAAGTTAAGTGGGGCCACTTGAAAATTTAAAATCACGATAACTTCCGAAATAATACTCCAAATCAAACCAAATTTGGACAGTGTCTTAACTTGTGTTATGAATATCTTGGATGAGTTTCTTAACCAAGTTGCTCCACCATTTTGTTTTCAAGTGGAGACTACTTGAAAATTTCAAATTCAAATTGTAAAAAGCGTATTCCGAATTTGTTAGAATTTTGATGCATACATAGATAATATGAGTGTCTCAATGAAGTTTATTAATGAACTATGTGTTTTCTCGCCCAAAGTCGCCAAGTGGAAAACTCGCCAAATTTGGCGCCAAATCCATTACCTGCCATATTGGGGCTTTTTAATGCGTTTTTAAGGGAAAATTATGCTATTTTAACGTTAAAACAAACTAGAAATGCAGAAAATTAACATTTAATCAACTTACTAAGCCTCTTTGAAAGAATTTCTACAAAAAAAAAAAAAAAAAAAAGAATTATTTTCAAACTTGCAACAATATCTTAGATTAATTAGTTCACTGAGCAACTTTCTCTGCCATTTTAATCCAAGTGGCAGCCACTTAATTTTTCAACACGATGACTTCTGAATTATTTCCAACTATATTTGTACAGTAGTCTTATCTCACAAATGCATTTGATATATTTGTCAACTGGGCCCACCATCTTGTTTCCATGCGCCGACCACTTGAAAATTTTAAAGTTACATAAAAAGGTATTTATGAACCGATTTGCTTAAAACTCCATATGTAGATAGCCTACATCACTATTTCTACTAATTCGTTAATAATTTGTAGCCGCCATTTTGAAACAAAGTGACAGCTACTTCATAAGGAAAAAGAAATCAACCTACCCTTCCGAATAAGCCGGAAGGACTTGTTTCTTATTATGAGGACTTTAAATACGCAAGCGAAGTGTTGACGTCACTTGCCGTTCGTGGATACAAGAAAAATATTTCCTATGTTAAACGCCCAATGGATTTTTCGTAAAAAATTATTAAAAATCGAGGGAAATTATTTCCCGATTTTAATCCCCATATTTAGGTTTAGATATGTATTAGTTATCATGTGCATGCGTTAGATTAAGTTGTTTTTTTCTAAAATTGATAAAATTTGAATTTTAAATTTCAAAACTCTAGATAAAAAAAAAAAATTCCATATTCCATTGAAAACATAAACATTTCATTTCAAAGGATGATATTTACACAAAAAATATCAACTAATATACAAATTAAAAGGGAAATGATAAATATACTATCATAATTTGAAGTGAAATTTGTTTTCAAATGTCTAAATAAAGTATCTGATATAAGATCCTTGGCATAATATATATATATATATATATATATATATATATATATATATCTCCAAATTATCTGGAGATTATAATTTAGTTCCTTTCAAAAATCATGGTTATTTTAAAAACTTATATTAAGAGAGTAATGAATAATATGAAACAATATTTCGCACAATACATATTACGAAAATATACATCTGGCATGTATATTTTCGTAGAACGTTTTTGATCGCCAAATACAAAAACGCCAAGGACAACAGAGTTTTGAAATTTAAAAATAAAATTTTGTCAATTTGACAGCAAAATAACTCAATCTAACACATGCACATGATAACTAATACATATATATACCCAAATATGGGGATTAAAATCGGGAAATAATTTTCCTCGATTTTTAATAATTTTTTACAAAAAATCCAATGGGCGAATAACATAGGAAATCATTTTCTTGCATCCACGGACGGCCAGTGACGTCACACTTTGCTTACGTATAGAGCACTTAATGGAACACTGGGATGTGTTGTTGCTGTTGTGTTGTCGGGCCTACATTTTTTGTCAACCAGCAGTTTTTTATTGTCATTCGTATTTATTGATCGGGTAGTTTTTTTTTTTAATTTCAGAACGAAAATTATAAAATATCGAAACACATTTGATTTATAAACAAAAATTGAAAATACATTTAAATGATCACTTGGTAACCATCATGATCTAAACATTGTTTTCAAGATTTATCGTTCACATTCCGTCATTTTTGACGGGGTTATATACTAGTTATTAATAATGCGTAATTGAAATAAATAAAATATGTATTTTTAGCTTGTAACAATATTACGTAAATATTTTTATAAAATAATAAAAAATAATTTCTGTTCTTCTGCCGTATTTTTATATTTATTCATGAGTTACTTCACAAAAACTAAGATTATCATATTTTTGTTAAAATTTTTCTAACTTTTTATATATAGAATGTATGTCCTCAGAAAAAATAAAGTAGAATTGCTTTCACAATCAACGTATTTTGCTTAATATAGAAATATACAACAAAAAATTCCTCTGTTTTCCGATAGGAATTGAAAAAGTAATCATGTCAAAGGTTAAAACAAAATTCGTTTTTCTTCAAATTCTTTTTCTCTAAGACGAAAACAATTACATATTTATATTCTGCATTACCTTCTGCACAAATTTAGTGCAATTTCCTTTCATTTATATTGTATAGTAAAGCGTCAATCGCGAAGAAAAAAGCATTACGTTCTACGGGGATCGCTCCGAATTGGCACTAAGATGGCCGACTTTCGGTCAATGTCCAGTCTCTCTCTATATAGGGTCCCTAGGGTAATCTGCATACTAGCGCCATCTGCTGGGCGATTTACTCCGAAATATAATCAGTTCCAATTCATTTGAAGATTTATCTAAATATAAAGTTTTCTGGAATTCCTCCCATTATTTAATGAGATACGGCACCCACAAAATTTTTATAACACAAGCACGATACACACAGACAGACATGTATTTTTAAAAATGGTCAAATCATTTTTAAGACATTGCAAACGTGTAAATGCATGAAAAACCAGATATAAAAAATTTTCACGAATTCAATACTTTCTTATCTGAATAGAATAAAGTAATAAAAATAATTATTTTTATCATTATCACAATTTTAAATAGAAAGCAAACTATATTCTTGCCAATTTATTTTGTATTTGAGAAAATCTTAAAGAATATATTTCTTATAAGTTTTCAGCTTTTTCAATGTGATATTTAACATTAAATAAGAAAGTTATTCCAGGCCACTGTGTAATTTTACGGCAGGAAAAAAGAAAAGGGAAAGAATATTTAACGCTAAAATGCTCCTTTATTTTATTTCATTATATAAAAAAAAAAATGATACACTAAACCAAAAGCATATTTCTCAGTGTTTTTGAAAGATAAATCATGATTTGTGGTAATTATTTTACTAAATAATTATCATTTTTTTTTGTACGTTTAGCACTCATGGCAATAGAATTTAAGCGAATGTTTTGGGTGTCCAGTTAAAGGGACATCAATTAAAGGGACCTCATACAGTTACTTCACTTTTTCTCCATTGAAAACGGGTTCTCGCCGACTCCATTCTTATCCTTACTCCGAGACTTGCACTTGCCTAAGCGACCAAATTTTTGAAACCCAATTTGAGGACAAATCATCGCAGCGTCCTCAAATTGAAGGATCATTCTATGATAGAGCTAAATTATGCTTTAATTTAAGGACAAATTTGTAAATTCGAGGATATTTGTCCTCCAATGATTTTAAAATTGCTGAGGACATAGGTCGAAATTCGAGGACTGTTCTCATGATTCGAGGACGTTTGGTCACCTTATACTTGCCCCAAAATTCAGGCGTCCTAATCCGATTTAAGACTACTATATAACAGGCTGAATCATTCGCCGCCATTTGTCCGTCAAGTCTGTCACATAGCTATTGTAATTTATATAGATCTATCATCCCCATGTTATCGTGCAAAGATTTTTGATGCAGAAAACAAGTTTTGGCATCAGCCATTAGGGAGCATAAAACTCGGGGGAAATAGTAATAGAATAGAATGTTAATGAATTTTGAAAATGCCGAATATTGTGCGGCTTTTAAATGTTCTAATAAATATGTGAAAAGAAATGAGATAAGTTTTCATAAATGAGTTATATTCAAGTAATTTATGAAAAAAATAATTTTTATAATCAGTTGCTTTGTTATTATTATGAAATAATTACTGTCTTCCTATTTAATGAAACATCTTTTTTAAATTTTAATAGTTTTTAATATTTTACATTAATAAGTAATATGGAATTCTCAAAATTCTTTTAAATGTAGTTAGCAGCCGCGGAAGTTTTAATATATATCTAGTATGTTGTGATTACCACAAGGCTTTCTTCTATCCGCGATTGTAATGAAATGCTCGCCCTCTGGTGGGCTACGGTGAAATTATCATACCACTGCATATTATGCAATCGATTTACCATGATGTAATGGCGGAGAAAGAACAATAATAAATACACGTGGCTATTATATTTACTAACAACTGCAGTTCAGAAAGCGCCATCTATCGATCGTTACAAACGCGGATATATAATCCTACACAAATTTACGCGATACAAATTATTTATTAAATTATAATTTATTAAAATTATTTTCCATGATAGATGCAGACGATTTTTTTCTCGAAGAAGTATAATAATAAATACTGAAAGAAAGTCAGTTGTGTGCAGACATGAGTATACTATAGTAAAAAAAAAAAAGAAAAGAAAGAAAGAAAGAAATTAAAATGGGTATCTGGAGTTTTTCATTCTCTTTTAGTACATAAATCTCTACTAATTTATTACAAATGCGAAAGTTTGGATGGATGTTTGTTACTCAATCACGCCACAACGGCTAAACGGATCTGAATGAAATTTGGTACAGAGATGGATAATAGTCTGTAATAGAACATAGGCTACTATTTATACCGGAAATTTGATTAGGTTTTTTAAAATTAATTAAAATATGAAAATAATAAACTGGTAATTGCCTTAATATAAGCCATTTACATTTTTAATTGTTGCCAAAAAAGTTTACGAGGTTTTTATTTATTTTTTTTTTTTATTTTTTTTTTCAACATAAAATTAAATATGTTTTCACGCGAAAAATAAACATTTACTAAATGTTAAATTGGTGAATGACGTCTTCATAACTTTAAAATAAAATAGTAATAATACAAATCTAGCATGTTTCTTCTGAATTTTATTTCACAGCATTCTTTTATATACCCCAAATTTAGATTTTTTTTTTTTTTTAGCACGGATGAATCATGCTTGGCATAAAAGCTAATTCAGCATTATATTAAAGGTATTCACTTATTGATAATTCTGGACAATTTTTTTAATTTTGATGCTGTAGTAGATCGGACACTTTTCGCCAAGGAAAAGATAGAAAGAAATAGGAACAATAATTGCATAAATTATATTTTTATCTAAAACGGTGACAAAAATTCAAAAGTCACCAAGAGGAGATATATTAAGGCTTGTACCATGATCAAGTTTACATATTAATTTATTTATTTTTCTATATACCAACTACTATTAACTAAGCATGAAGTAAGTATAACCACAAAATAATAATAATAATAATAATTGTCTCATGCGATAGACGTAGCCGATCACAGCATATTGTAATATTATATTTGGCTTGAAACTGCTGGCATTCTATGGTTGATCGATTAAATGATTAAATCAAATAAATATAGGAAAATAACTTGAAAGCAAATATTATGTACATCACGTATTGTTGTTCATAAGTAACTGGGATATTTTTCGATAATGTCCGTATCGAAACTGTCATATGTGATAAGCTAGGGTGACCAGATTTTTTTTATGCAAAATGAGGACAAATTATGCAATGTCCTCATTTCCATGAGAAAAATGAGGACGGTCTTCTTTAAAAATGAGGACATAAAATTTCATAAAATATAGCGCAAAATTAGCTTTCTATTAACCCCACTTGCAGCCATTAATCGTCATTATGATAAATTTATACTACTTTTGAACTTATATGATAAACATTGAAAAAATATATTTATATAAGCATTATGAAATTTATAATAAACATTATCATAAACTCGTACACATTATACTTCTCTTCCTACAATATTCTGGCATGCTATACTGTTAATATTAATTTCTGATATGTGGTTGACACGAAAGTACCAAACTATTTTATATCTGCTTCTATTAATACTTTTATAAACTGCTTTAATACAATTGTTACTGTTGTATAGACCAAGTTTTTAGTATAAATGAAATCATAACTATTTCAAATGAAAATGATCCAATAAATACCATTTTAAAAGGAAAAAGCAATCTGAAGAATGTCAAAAACTGGCTAGGCTAGGAATAAGAATTGATCTACAAACTGAGTTATTATGATAATCTTCGAATAGCACTGTTTACTCACTTGAGAGCAAAAAATCATGTGATGTTAACAAGGGAATCTGTGTTCAGCTCCTATCCCTGATTAATCAGATTTCAATCTTGCTAAAAAATGCTTTTCCATTTAAGATGTTATTTACATTTAGTTAGTTGTAAAATGTAATTAGTAATAAAACAGCTTCCATCTTCCTGTTACATTTTTTGTTGATACATTTATGTTGTTGTTGTTTTGTTTTACTTTAATGCAAATTCAGCTTTTTCTTTCTTCCTTTTTTTTTTTTTTTTTTTTTTAAATTTTTTATATTTTAATGTATAATGTTGCCAAGACTAAAATCTTACAATATAAAAATATATTCTGTGTAATAGGGTTGGATTGGATGAGTGTTTACGTCGCACTAGTACTGCGAAATGGGCAATTGGCGACAGTCTGTGACTCACCCTAAGAGGTGGTCTGGAGACATGCCATCACAATTTTGATCCTCCACGAGGGGTGTAAAAGTGTTGGAGATGATTTAAAAATAAATGTAATGAATCAAGAAATCGTGATTTTTTAGCGTTGTGTCGAGTTGGAGAATCAGCATTGCAAATTAATAAGGTCAGCAGCATCTGTAATGTTGAAATTTTAAGTAAAGAAGGAAATTACTGAAAAATGAGAACAAACGTCCGAAAATGAGGACAAATGAGGATATGAGAACTCCTGAAAGCAACTGAGGACAGCACTTGAAAAAATGAGGACTGTCCTCAGAAAATGAGGACATCTGGTCACCCTAGATAAGCACCCAAATGGAAGCCCACGGCTAAGCCATTGTCGCAGGCGACAGGCATGGGCGTCTGCAGAATGGGGCAAGGGGGTCACTTGCCCCCCCCCCCCCCGGAAAATTCTACTAAGCATTTTTTCTTTAAATTTAAAACTATGCTATCAGAATTTTATTTAAAAAAATATTTTTTCAGGTTGTGCCCCCCCCCTGAAATTTTTTCTGGCAACGCCACTGGCGATAGGGATAGGTACCGGAGACTGCGAGGACGAACAACTCGTGCCGAAGGCAGTGGGAACGCAAAGCAAGCCTTTGAGCGATTTCAGTATTATTTTTTCTTTTTTTCATAAAGCTATATAGAAAAGAGTTTCCTTTAAATATAGTGACCAGCAAAGCGGGCAGAGCCTGCTAGTTATTCATAAATATTATTTGTTAAATTATCTGTGTGTATTCCTGCGTATATTCACTTGGGAAAAGACATCCATAAAAGAGTAAAATGGCCGTCTTTTCCCAAAGGAAAAGGCATCACTTTTTCTCCCTCAGTGATCAATCTATGTCTTATTATTATATCTATAGTCCGTCATTGCTAAACCTATATAATAGTTAATAACAGGAGACTTGGCGTTGGAATATTAAAACTCGAATAAACTACTACGTCAGAAACGCCAAAAGAAAAAAATTGCGATGCATACAGCTGTTTCGGTAGCCTTAAGTGTACCGTCTTCAGTGCAAAAAGAATTCTGAATCTGGAGAATTCTTTTATATATACGGGCACTTCTCCAGATTCAGAATTCTTTTTTCACTGATGACGGTACGCTTAAGGCTACCGAAACAGCTGTATGCATCGCAAAAATTTTTGTTTTGGCGTTTCTCATGTAGTAATTTATTCGAGTACTATATAGTCTTATATTGTCTCATAAAACAGTCTTAATAGTAGTCCGTCATTGCTAAACCCAAGACTATTATATAATAGAGAGCCTACTATATAATAGTCTTACTCTCTACTATATATAGATCAACTATCACGAGAAGGCCCTTCGGTCCGCCTATTTTTAGAAGAGTTTACTTTGAAGAAGGGGCGCAGGAAGAGAAAAGAATGAAGGGGTGGGGAAAAAGGAGGGTTACTATGAGAACAACATCATGCCAATAATTTTTACTTTTTTCGCCAGCTGAATCCGGTTTTACGTTGAGAATCTCCGCTTCTCGCCATAGGCCAGAGACCTGTTTATCCTCTTTCGGTTAGCAGTGTGTTATTTTTCTCCGTAATTTAGCTCACCTCTTATTATTTAAACCAACTGTTTTTTTCAAAACAAATTGTTATTTTCATAATAACTAAAACCAACTGTTTTTTTCAAAACAAATTGTTATTTTCATAATAACTAAAACCAACTGTTTTTTTTTCAAAACAAATTGTTATTTTCTTAATAACTATGTCCCTTAAAGGGAAAACAATTCATTCTAAAGAAAGAATGATTGTAAATAGAGTTACAGAGTTTTGTGAAAAGGAAGCAAATTCCCAGAATCTTTTGATTCCTTTGTGCCAAGCACAGAAAAGGGCGGCTGCTGCCACTGGTGTATCTCTACGAACTATTAAGCGAATAAAACAAGAATCTCTAGCAAGCCCGGATCAACAACTTTCAACCCCGGGAAAACATAGTAAGCGGCCTATGGAAAGAAATGCTGTTTTAGATAATTTTGATCTATGCACAATTCGAAATATAGTAAATGAGTTTTACGTATCTAAAAAGGTGCCGTCTCTTAAATCCTTGCTTCCAGTAGTAAAAAAACAGAATTCATTTTCCTTGGAAAGAAGAAACTTTGCGAAAATTTCTCCACCAGATAGGCTTTCGATGGAAAAGATGCCGTGATCAACGAAAGGCAATGATAGAACGTTCTGATATCGTGGCTTGGCGTTTCCGTTTTTTGCGGCAAATGAAAAAATTCAGAGAAGATAAAAGAGAAATTATCTATCTCGATGAAACGTGGATTGACTGCAATCTCGCATTTTCTATGTGTTGGCAAGACGAAAAAATTGGTGCTCTAGTAAAAGAAAGAGCCGGACACCGATTGATAGTTGTTCATGCTGGATCGAAATCAGGATTTGTACAGAATGCTGAATTGGTTTTTAAAGCTGGAAGTGTTAATGGTGATTATCACGGGCAAATGAACTATGATAACTTCGAAAAATGGCTGAAAAGAAAAACTAATTCCAAACATTCAGCCCAATTCAGTCATTTGCATGGACAACGCAGCATACCATACTAAAGTGCTAGATCCTGTTCCTAAACAGTATTCGTCAAAGAAAGTAATGTGTGAATGGTTGAAGGGGAAAAATATTTCATTTGATGAAAAAATGCGAAAAGTTGAACTGTTTGAAATTATTGCTGCAAATGCACCAAATTCAAAGAAATACTGCGTCGATGAGATTCTGAAGCGTCATGGCCACGATGTCATCAGACTACCACCATATCACTGCGACATGAACCCCATAGAATTAGCCTGGGCTTCTATAAAACGCTACATAAGAGAAAGGAATGCAAATTCCGATCTTAATTTAAAAACGCTTTTTACTCTGACAGCCCAAGCAATTGAAAGTATTAAAGAAGAAGAATGGAACAGCTACTGCAAACACGTAGAAAATGTCGAGAAAAAGTACTGGGAGACTGACGGTATTGTGGAAGAAACCATAGAAAACTTTTCTTTTATTGTCAGTTCAGACTCAGAAACAGACACTGAATCTGACGAGCAGCCTCTAAATTATAATTCATCGGACTCAGACTTTAGTGACATTTATCCCTTGGACTAAAGTAGACTTATTCATTGTATAGTTTAACCTTGGGCCGCGGTAGCCCAGTCGGTAGAGCACCGGGCTCGTAATTGGAAGATTGCGGGTTCGGTACTCGAGCCGGCCAAAGACCGTCGTGTATACTAATGGTGGCTGGTGCACGTAAAATCTGTCGTGGCCGCAATGTCCTCCATGTTCCCATCAAAAATTATACCTCTGGGGGTCACCGAAGCGGGAGAGCCATCCCTTCCGTGGAGGATCAAAATTGTGATGGCATGTCTCCGGACCACCTCTAGGAGTGAGTCCCAGACTGTCGCCAATTGCTCATTGCGCAGCACTAGTGTAGGGAAAATCCATACACCCATCAATAGTTTAACCTTAATTGTACTTTGCCTATTTTATCACATAACGAACAGTGAGAAAAATAGACTGGTAGATTAATTAAATTCATAATCATACTTAAACATAGCTGGAAAGTGTTAAAAATACTTAAGATAAATGGGAATGCAATTACAGCAATTTCCGATTGTAGTCCTGAATGTACCTGAATATTTTAATGAAATCCTGTAAACCTTAACGCTAAACATACCATATACTACAGAAATCTTTTTTTTTTTTTTTTTTTTTTTTTTTTAGCATATGAAAAGGAATGTCAATTTCATTTGTGCAGTACAAAATTATTTAAGTTTGATGTATAAAAATGCCTTCCATAGATCACATTTCATTAGCATATCTTTGGTTGTCCCTGTACACAAACTAGTCATGCTATTTATAATATTTTATATTTTATAAAGGTAACATGCCATAAAGAACTTGAATAACACATATACTTTGGAAGAAATTCTGAAAATATTTATGGACGCTAGAGGCAGACAGATAGACAAAACTATAGACAGACTACGGAAAATCATAATTACTTTTAAACCTTGTTAGAAAGTGCTAAAATCGCTTAATTAAAACAAAAATGCTACTTTAACTATTTCCAGTTATGGCCCATAATGTATCTGAATATTTTTGTGCGGTAAATCTTAATGCTAATCGCACTATACTCTAGTTTCTTTCTTTCTTTCTTTTTTTTTTTTTTTTTTCACGTGAATGATAAATTTCAGTTTCACTATCATTTGAGCAAAATAAAGGTATTCAAATAAGGTTTATAGAAATACCTCATATAGAATACAATTACCTTAAATTCTTTCGAGTGCCCCTGTATACAAACTAATGGTAGTATTTAATCCATTTTCAATAGGGAAATCCCACAGTAAATTTGAAAATATATGTTAGTTTCAAGAAATTTAATGAATATTTATAGGAGTTAAAGCACGGACAGACACACAAACAAACAGAAGTCCTAAACACTTTTTTACTTTACTGGAAAGTGTTAAAAAGAACATGTGTTAATACTTAAAAACCAACGGCACAATAATTAAACGAGAACGATAAAATCATGCTGTAAGCATTGATTATTAACCTATCCAACCGTAAGTACTTATGTTCTTTGCCTACGTTATCACAACGGACAGACAGAAGGACCGAAAGGCATAGAAATAGACTAAATGTATTTATAATCATTCTTAAACATTGTTGGAAAGTGCTAACAATGCGTAACGGGAAAAAAAAAAAAAAAAAAAAAATGAAGCCCGGAGATTCTAATTGCAGCCCGTAATGTATCTGTATATTTTAGTGTAGCCTTGTAAATCTGAAAGTTAACAAAACCATATTCTATACAAAACATTTTAGCATATTACCAATAAATGTCAATTTCTTTATGATTTTTACAGTACAAAGTTAGTGAAATGGGATTCATAAAAAAAGATGTCTGTCCTAAAATGCAAAGTATTAGAATTTTTTGGGGTGGTGGAATTTTGTGTTTTTTGTGAATTTCTGTACACAAACCAGTTGTACAGAACCTGTTAATGCCATTTTAGATAGGAAACATTCCATACTGAACATGAATAACATATATCTATTTTAAAAAATACTGAAAATATTTAAAACGCTGAAGGATGGACAAATAAAATTAAGTAAATATTTAACGTATTTAAATTTATTGGCGCCCCACCAATGACCAGGAAGTTTTGCTATCAAAGCTGAAGGTACTGAGTTTGAAATCCTTTTTCAGAGATATTCTGAATTAATAGATACAATATCTGCGGTATTTTTGCTAAAGTAATTGTTAAAATGTACTTAAAAGATTTTACTTCCATAGACTGCAATGTAAAAGAATTTTTTTAAGTAGCTCTGCAGAAAATTGTCATTTTTATTTTCCGAACATACATTATGTAAGAAAATAATTGTAATTTTGAAAAAAAAAATCGACTTTGAGATTTTAGTGTACTTTTACATTTTTGAGGTTTTCCGAGTTCATTTTCCTATTTTTATGGTGATGTATGTTTGTGTGTTATGAGTGAACACGATAACGCCTAAATGCTTTGATCGATTGAGCTTAAAGGCTAGGCATGTTATAGATCACCGTCGCATGGATTGTATAGATTTTAATAAATGTAGCAATGACAG
This sequence comes from Salticus scenicus, assembly GCA_963930645.1. NCBI lineage: Eukaryota > Metazoa > Arthropoda > Arachnida > Araneae > Salticidae > Salticus > Salticus scenicus. Next base: position 137,865,078 of record OZ005654.1, read on the forward strand.
TTTTTTCTTTCTTTTTTTTAAGAACATAAATCCATTACGGTCTATGGATTCAAATTATCTAAAGTACGATAGCGTCTAAAATCTACATTTAATTATAAATTGGAAAATAGGTTATAAATTATTTTATGAATAATAATACATGGCCCAGCCTGAAATACACTTCCATCAATTTTCAGCTATTGTCGCACTGTGATCTACTTCTTTTGTGCAGCCCTGTAAATGAACAGTGTATGATGTCCCTACCTTATTCTACATGGGACATATTTTTGTGCATATAAAAAATATATGTTTATTTCATTTGGTTTAGTGCAGTCTACAGATGTTAAACTCTTCTTACCTGCAATTATGCCCATAGACGTAATGTATTTGAATTCTCTTGGGTGTTCCTGTACACGAACCATTTGCTTCATCTCAACGAAAAGCTTAGTGTAGCATCCCTATATGATACACATTTAAAATATCAAGTTTAGCCTTTCTGCTGCTATTTGTTCTTGAGATATGGTGATAACAGACAGACACACACACAGACCAACCGCTAAAAACATGATTTTCGAATTCAGGGAACCTCAAAACGGGGAAATATAACAAAAATCCGCTTTCGAAAATTTGACCCAAAAACAATATTTTCTCTACCCGGGTAAGAGAAAGTAAAAAAAAAAAAGTTATTGCGAACTTGTCATTTTTATTTCTTTCACAGGAATGCACAATAGAATTTAGATACATTACGCTCCATTAACCCTTTGCGGCGCAAGACAATTCGGATCATTTAAATTATACTGCCACCGGAATTCATGAAAAAATTAAACTAAAAGAAATTTTAAATTTCAGGTTAAAAAAACAGGCTTTTTCTGATATGTTAAAAACGTAAGTTTTTTCTAAAAAATTTCTGGGATGAATTTTTGCAGTTGGGAAATGAAATTAGGTGGTATAAAATATATCCCACCACCCCTAAAAAGGTTAAACGAAATTCAATTTTTGATTTCTTCTTTATATATATATATATATATATATATATATATATATATAATGACTTCTCTTACTTAAATTTATTTAAACAGTTAATAGTCAGACGAAACTAAGTCATTATCGCCTTTTAACTTTGTATAAAAAAAGATTTTAGAAAACCAAGAACAAAAAATCATGTGGCATGCAGTGATTATTACACTTTCGTACTGAACTTACTTATTGTATTGTTTAATCTTCAAATGTTCTTTGCCCACATTATCACACAGTGAACAGACATAAAGAAAGAAAGGCAGTCTGACAGAATAATTGAATTTATACTCTCTCTCAAAATATAATTGCAAAGTGTTTAAATGTCTAACACAAACGGAAATGAAATGCCAATTTCCGTCTGTAGCACTTAATGTACTTGAATATTTTAATGTAGTTGTGTAAATTTGACGTCGCTAAACATATATGACTCTATACATAACATTATTTTAGCATATTAACAATAAATATCAATTTCATAATAATTTTTGCAGTAGAAAATTATGTAAATGTGATATTTAAAAAAGTTTCTTCTGAAATGCAATAAACTCTCCCCCACCCCCTTCTTTTTTGTGTGTTATGGCACACAAACCAATTGTACGGAGTCTATTAATTCATTTTTAATTGGGGACATTAACATACATAATTTTAAGAAAGTCTAAAAATATTTACAGACGTTGAGATGGGCAGATGGACAGTCAGAGAGACAATAAGGAACATCCAATAGTGCACTTGAATAACATATGTCAGTTTCAATAAATTCCATTAATATTTACGGAAGTTAGAGCGGGACAAACAGGTATACCGAAGTAATAAACACTTTTCAACTTTGTTGTAAAGTATTAATTAACAATAAAATAAAATAAAATAAATAATAAAAAAAATCTCTCGTTTTTATTTATTTTTATTTTATTTATTTATTTTTAACATTTAAAAAAAGTATTGAATGCATAATAGTGAATTTTTTTAAAATAAATTGAACTGTACACATAATTTACAGTATTATGTAGCTCCAAAAATATTTACATTCACATCAATTGCAAATTAATGAGATAATTGCATATATTACTGATATAATGGATTTGAAATTTTATTATTTCGTGTATTTTTTTTTCTGTCGTTTTTAATTCAAGCAGGAGAAAGTTCTGATTATAATAATTCCTCTTTATTCAATTTTTAAAATAATTTTTTATTCTTTTATTCATTCATTCTTTTTTTTTTATGTTTTCAAAAATAAATAAATAAAATAAAATACTGAAAACCAAAGTGCTTTAATATTTTTCAGACAATCATGTCATTACTCGTCTTATTAATAATTTATTATCATGTAGCATATATATATATTTTACATAACATATTACAAACCCTAAAATTTCTCCTAATGTGCAAATAAGTACATGAATAATAAAAAATATTTTCGCCAAAATGTCGCAGAACTCGTAAGGATAGCAAACGTACTCTCTTTTCTCCCTCAACCGATTTTGAGGAAATAGAATCGTCGCTGCCTACGTCACGCTTGATTGACAGGGGCCAACTCCTGAAAGCTGAACTATAATAGTCTTACAGAGTCTCATATAATCACTAAGCTAGAGAACAACTGGAGGAAATGCTAGACCGGTTTTCGCGAGCCGTTTTTCGAAGATTCGTCTTCCTTCTATAGTTCCTTCGGTTTCGCAGCGGTGTACGGCAGAAAGCATTTGATACCTTTATATTTCAATGTAAAATTGCGTAAAGGAATGCATTCTTATCGGCTTTATATGAAGCATATTTATGAATTTTTTGGTGGAGCATGAAAGAAAATGAAATAATTTATTGATTTCCAAAGCTACATTACTTTAAAAATTAATTTTATTAAGAAAAATTATATCATCTTTTGAATAGTAAGCAGTCAGAATTCCATATTGCTGATCCTTTTTTTTTACCTCTTTATTTAACGTTATTTTTATTTTATTTTTTTTTTTTCAACTGGTTCTATTTTTATGACAAAAAGGTTTCATGAAATTGTTTAACAATTCTCAATTCGTGCCTAATTATAAATATTTCCACCGCAATTAAATATGCCAAAATTTCTGTGATAAATTGATAGAATTAGCAGTTTATTAACTTCCTCCTATATTCAATAGAAATAATCTGGTGTGTCACGCACACGACTTTCTTTTACCCTGAAATTTAATACTATAAATACAGGTTGCAGATTAAGAGGTAAGATAACCAGTACTGACATGTAAACCTGTGTTAAACAATTCAAATAAGGCTTCGGAAGAGTTTTATATAATAATTAGTTCCGCGTGAGGGGTCTACGTTCCCTCAACTCGCCGTTTCATTAATGCATCTACATTTATATAGAACTTAATTCGGTTATTAAAAAATAATTCTGTTTTTATAAAAAAAATTATTAAAATTATTATTTAAAAAAATTATCTTTTATGATAATGCAGACGATTTTCATATTAGAGAAGAAGTAGTATAACACTAAATATATATAAAAATAGAAAGTTGAATTTATTCTCAATATTACATTAAAAAAAAAAAAAAAAATTGCTAAAAATGAAAAAAATTGATAACTTTATTTTAAATTAAATTATTGCAGATCGATGGTTTAACCGTTCGTTTCAAAGCAGCAAATTTGTACTGTAACCTATGTTTTCGACCATGATCTTTAATTTAAGTTTGGTTTGGTTACAATAGCAATTTTACTGATTCATACTTCCCTTGTTAGTGCAGTGTGTATTGTATTTAATATGATTATAAACTTTCAGTTATGCTGCTTTATATATTGTCTGATATGATATTGTTAAAATTGATAGTTATACTGTAATTAATTACTGCTCTAGATTTACAGTATGTGTGTGTTATAGGTATCAGAACCTTGCATATTTATATGTATATACATAATTTTCTTCTCTCTCTTCATATATTAATTACTGCACATTGTCATGTTTATAAATTATATTGGGTTATTAAAATACAATTTCTGGAAGATTCAACACCATTTTCACAAACATCACTTATACAACACAAGTTTACACAACATCCACATTGTTACACAGTCTAGTTAATCCACACGATGTATGTATATATAGTATGTAATGTTTGATAAAATTCTTTGTTTATTGTGATTATTGAGATTGCAATTTTGTTTTGGTTATATCTGATAGTATGTTTATTTTGATGATTACCTGACATTTATATAAAGTGTATTTTTGATTTTGTTTGGTAATCTAACTTGGTGGCCTGAGTAGCCACTCTCATTTATTATTTTCATTTATACTATATATATCCTTAAAAAAAAAAAAAAAAAAAAAAAAAAAAATCTTATTCGAATATTATATTTAAGTATTTAGTTTGGGATTCATTTTCTGTATCTAATGTAATATTTATCTCAGAGATTATTTCGACATTTGTATTAATACTTATTTTGTTCTTGTATTTTTTTTTCTTTCATAATAATGTTTCATGAGCTCATCTATGAATATTTTGTATTCATATATAATAACCGATTTTGCTTTTATCATAATGCTTATACAATATTATCAGTTGTTAACAAGATTTTTTCTGACATTTATTTAGTGTAATTATCCTTTCATGTTTATATACATTGATTAGTCGGTATATGGTATTTAATATCAAGATCATTGGTTAAGTATTTCTGTTAAAATTGCACATACAAAGCGCCCCCCCCCCCTTTTTTTTCTGTCATGTCATGCAATTATTTTTACTCTTTCACTAATTATTCTTACAAATATATATTAGGGAGAAATTTTACAGCACTTTACATGCTTTTCAATATTTCTGTTTATAATACTGTTTTTCTTTAAAGGTATCCATATCTGATTTTTACTCGTGTCACTTGAATTTCTGCTGATTGTTATGTTTCTCAACAAAAAAAAATTTTTTTTTGGTGATTTCGTCATAAATTATTGTTGTGTTTTATTTGAAGGGAATGATACTTAATTACTTAATTTTTGTTCAATGTTTGACACTTGAGTAAGATAAAAGTTGTCATGTTTGCGTTTATAGAAGTTTTATTAGTTGTCAGTATCCTAATAAATATTGTTATATATAAATATGTTACTGACCACTTTTGCATCAATAACAATCTTATGCATAAAAATGTCTGTAACCACAGAGCTGAAATAATTTCTTAAAATGAAATAATATATTCCTCGCCTAATTTTTGTAGAACTGATCACCTACCAAGGTGGGCGTTGATGTAATATTGATTGTCAAAATTTTATTATCTCAGCCTTACACAATATTATCTCTCTATTTTTATTACGTATGGTTCAGATTCCAATTGTGTCACATGTACATTCTTCTCAAATTTAAGTATCAATCTGCTGAAATTTTTTATCAAGTGCATGCTATTCAGAGTTTTGTAAAACCTTTCATTTGCTTAGAAATTTGAGTGTTCTTACAATATTATGTAGTCAATATGGAATTTTCTTTTCCTCACATGTTTTTTAAAAAAAAAAAAAAAAAAAAAAAAAAGTTTCAATTGTGTGTCATATATGAAAAGTTATGCCGCAGATGTGAGGTACTGGGAATTTTTATATGAAATCTATACTTGTGCTTGTGATAGCCGCAATATATCCTATTACATTTGATTTCTTGTGAAATTTGTTTTGCCTCAATTTAATTTCTGTAATATAAATGTAACAATCCAGTATTAATTACTTATTTTAAAAATAAATAAATAAATAAATCTTGCATATTTAAGATAACTGCTGTCTATTTTATGTGGATTGATATAAATATTGTGTTATCACAATTTTATTTCTTGATACAACCACTATCATTATTTTGATGCTACTTTTTATTATGGGATACAACACCATGTATTTTTATAGTTTTTTTTTTACTTTAACAAAAAATTTGTAATCCTTCATGTAAACGTAGGCATGCGCTCTCTGTTCACACTTTTAGTCTTCCAAAATTTTTTAATGGTCATTAGGGGTAATGTGATGTTAAACCAGAGCCTCCTTAAGTAGATGCCTAGCGAGTCGCTCGGAAACTTGGCAACAGTACAAGAAGAACATAGCCAGCAGATGGCGCTTGATACCGTGTCGTAAAGTTCTGTTTATTTCCCGTGATTCAATTGACTTTCAATTGAGTTCTTCACGGTTTATGTTTTATTAATTTAATAAATGTGAGAGGTTTATTTTTTATTTTTTATTTTATTTTTTTAATATGGTGTATTGCGTCGTTCCATTTTGTAAATCGTACAGTCGCCGTGAAAATATAAGTTTTCAAATGACTGCACATATTTCAAGACAAGTATGTAAACTATACTATATTACCAACCCTCTGGATTTTTGAATATCAATAATATTTTTCACCAAAAACATTATTTTTATTTATTATCGTAAATTCTATGATTAAAACGAAGATAAATTTAAAAGAAATTATGATATAAAAATTCGAAGGGTTGACACCTCTGTTAGTAAGTTAGATTTAACAAATAAAATAGTTATGCTTATTACAAAATGAAATGAAATTTTTATTTATTGATGTAGGAATACAGAAAAATAACTTGTTCTTAGTTACTTTGAAGTAACTCTATATTGGAGTATTTTATAGTTTTATTCATAAATTACATTAGTAACTTATGAATAAAACTATAAAATACTCCAATATAAGGAACAAGATTGATTTATATTTTTTAATACCACTGTTTTTTAAAGACTTGTGTAAATGCGTATAAAAATTTGATTATTTCAGTTAAATCGAAACAAAAGTGTTGTGAATCTTGAAAAGAAAAAATAGAAAATTTTTATTTCTACTTTTGTTCTTTTTAAAAATATTAAGTTTTAAGATTCATAACATTACTTTTATTAACCTTTTACCACACAAATGGAATATAGAATTAAAAATTCATGTAAAAATTAAATATCATGATTACTGATTTGAAAAATTATCAGATATGACAGAAAGATGACTTGATTTTTTGAAATAGAAATTCTCCACATCCATACACTCACATATACACACACACACATATACTGGCTAATTGCCAAAAACTACTTTTTTTGGACTCATGAGACCTTAAAAATATAAATCATGGGAAAACTCGATATCGAATTTTTGGACCGAACACAATACTTTCATTATGTACGGTAGTAAGGTAATGGAAGTAAAAATATTTCAAGTATGTTATTAATTTGTCCTTAAATTTGCCAATATTTATCAAATTTTTCAAATTGAAACCTAATACGACTTTTAAAATACAATTGTGAATTTCCTGCATTTGTTTGTTTTTGAGTTATTCTGATAATAAATATGCATATAAATCAATTACTAAAAAAAAAAAAAAAATGTTTTTTGTATTCAGGGAACCCCAAAACGTGACTTTATTCAAAAACGTGAGTTAAAAATAGAACTTAAAAAAAAAAAATACTTTGTTTACATTATAGGTTCAAAAAATTAATTTTCCTTCTTCAACAGTATTCGACGACATAAAAAAAGTGTAACAAAGCACTTCCGTCAATTACATTCTACAGAAAAGAACGTTTAGCTTAATTTTGGATAGCTCTGTATATTTTCAATAAACTATTTGCACATCAGATTGTGCATTTAAATTTAGTCTTATATGAAAAACACCTAACACAAAATGAAATACACTTTCAGCATTTTCCAAGTATATCCGAGATAGACAAACCGACGCGCACAGACCAACCGCTAAAAACATTATTTTTCGTTTCAGGAGACCTCAAAACATGTAAACATAACACAACTTCATTTCGAAACTGTCTATCAGTTTCGAAAGCATACCCTCTCGGAACTGATGGAGCTAATAAAATCTTGAAAAAAAAAAAAAAAAAAACTTCGTGCGAGAGAAAACTTATACTCAAGAAATCCTTAATTTTAAAAATTTAAATCTTAATGGTTATTTATTTATTTTTTGTGACGGACTAGACAACAGATTGTTTTCTTCTCCAATTTTTATTACTGAATGTTAACTTATCTCGTTAATGTGCTGGTCTATTTTTCTTATAAATAATATAAAATTCTCGATTTAAGAAAAATAATTCACACCTAATAAGGTAAAAATGTAAAGTAAAGGACATGACCAAAAAAAAAGAAAAAAAAAGACATGATTTTAATAATTTATCATTATAAATTATTCATTCTAAACTGAAACTCATTTAAAGTTCAGAGATTTTAATTTATATAAACGAAACTTTCATCTGATATCTAAATTAAAATTTTTTGAAATTTTTATTGAATAAATATATAAAAAATAATTTAATCTCGTGATAGTGATCGCATGTTTTTGCTTATTTAATTTTAAATTTCGTTTTTTAATTAATAATATATTTTTTTTAAAAAAAAGGTGTTATTTATTAGATACGCTGTAATTCAATTAGTTGAAAAGCTAAAATAGGTCTTGTCCACTTCCGAAGAAAATTAAACCCTATACTTTTTTAAATATAAATATTTGAATATTTTTTTGAAAATATTTACGATAAAGCACTTTTACATCATTTTTTCAAATTAAAAGAAAAAAAAAATACAATTTTGGACTTTAAATTGAAATTAATAGCTAGATTTTTAGATGAAAAATATAATTTATCTGTGAAAGAGAAGAAAATTGTTGCTCTGCGTAGGTGCTGTCACCTAGCGTTAGTTTTGTTTTTTAAATGTTGCCTAATTTAACATTGGGATTCGCAGCGCGTGGAAGGCATCTACTTAAGGAGGCTCTGGTTAAACACATCACTTTCCTTTTTAAATTTTGTTAAATAAGATCGTTTTTCTGCATTTGATTGCATTGCATCTCTTTGCTGGCTAAACTCACTCTGTAACATTTGTTTTACTGCAATACACGTAAGGGAGAAAAATTGGTTCTTCATTTTTAGTGGTGACGTCATCCCACACCTCTATGAGAACCAATCTAATAGGGTGATGTCTTAACTCCGTTTTCCGTCAAGCTCTGGTTTTTAAGAACACAAGAAGCAACGTCAATGTTTTCGATGCTGCAACGCTCCAATCAGAGTCCCCTTGATATCAACACTGTCGTTGAAACCACAAAACGGAGCATCGTGACGCATGCGCAAATTGAAAATCTCAACGCCGAATATGTTGATGTTCGCATTTTGTATTCTTAAAAACCAAGGCTTTATCCTGGCGTGGCAATTTTCAAAGCAGTTGAGTTTGAGCAGGACACTATGTAGGAGTATGAGTAAGAAAGGTCTGTTTATGTTATTTTTTAAATTGGACTTTGTCCGTGGCAGACAGCAAGTGCCTACTTAATTATAAGAAATGTATATCTTGACCAATGTTCTTATATATTTAAATTCCTAAATCAATTTTTTTTTATGTCATATTGAATTTGGTTTTACTACTGCAAATTATTCACAATAAAGAATTGAATTTTCGGTGATACAGTTTTGGGTTTTGATTTAAACAGAAACGTTCTTCATTTTTCCTTTTCACAGTCTTCCAACAATTGAGTGAGTACAGTTCTCTTTTTGCAATTTCATGATGCTGATAATATTTTAGATATATGTTTGATTTCTGGACCAAAAGGGTTCAGCGGTCGTAATGTCATATTACGATCACATATGCTATGAGTTTTTGATCCTCATTAATGGACTTCTATTGTCAATTAAATTAAAAATATTAATAAAATAAATTGAAAATATATAAGAATATTAAAGAAAATGAATTAATTTCCACCACACAATACCTTTGGTTAATGAATTATGCTAGTGAAAATTTATGAACGCTTGCATATTCTCAACTAAAATCATTTAGAAAAATTACTCATATTTCATTAGATTTAGATAAACTTTTTATTTTCTGATTGTAGTGTCAAATGCAGCATATGTCAAGTTTAAAAAAAATGGCTTTACATTGAGTTTAATGGCATTCAAAATATAATAAAAAAAGGGTAATTTCTTAAAGAAACTATTATGTCTATGAATATATGCACTAGTCTCACACAAAGGAATAGAAATAATTAAAAGAAGCCTCATAATCACGTGCTACAATCAGAATGTAATTCAAGCATTATAGCCGGGTTATCCCAAACATTCTGCTTTTTTTTTAATTTTTTACTGGTCCCATATATTGCTTTTAGGGAAAATTTTTCACTTAAATACAAGAGGTGTAACATGTTATTTCCACTTCCAAAGTTACAAGGTGAATTGTCAAATACTTTTTGAGACAAAACGTCTGAAACAGAAAATTTCTGTTAATTTATAGAAAGGTAGCGTGTTAGTGGTTCACAGGAATTTAAATTATGAATTTGATGGTCCGTGAAGTTGAAAAGGTTCGCAACTACTGCTCAGAAGTACATCATCAGAGAGGGAGATCTACATAGAAATCCAGATGCCTTGCTGAGGGAGCCTTGCTCTGGAGATCGCAAGTACTGCTCTAGGGCCAAAGAGAAATAGCAACAGATAAATCTGGTTGCTTGGCAAGCTACAGTCTCAACACCATCGAAACTAGACCAATGGGGTGACCAGGAACTTAGACAAGCCTAGTTGGAAGATCCTGACATAAAGCCAATTATTAAAATTGAAGCAGATAACCAGCAACAGACCTACCTGGCAGGACATTTCCACATTTAGCCTCATTACAAAAAGTTATTGGGCACTCTGGGACTCGCTTCATTTTAGAAATAGCGTACTATAAAGAAAATGAAGACTACACCGGTATAATGTGGTAACACCATTTGAACAGATTGCACTTGACATCTTGAGTCCTTTGCCATGGACCTCCAGTGGAAATAAGTATATCCTCGTCATGATGGATTATTTCACCAAGGAGTCATTCAATGTTAAATCAACACACCTAAAAACCTGATCCCCCTCAGATATTTATAAAATTGGGTTCATTTATTTGTCTGACAGAGAAATGAATGTATACCAATTTATAAGTCTCTCTCTCTTTTAGTTTTTGATATACAGGGCTGCAAAAGTGGGTAGAAAGTGCAAAATTTCAAATTCTTGCGTTACAAATGTTCTTATATCTTTTCCCCTAATTGTCTCAGAGATATAAGATTGGTATCTTTAGAAAGTTTTCAATACAGGCTTTTAAATGATATATCACATGAACATATTTTTACAATTCTTTATTTCAAGGTCAAACAATTTTACCTTTGATCTTCAATACCTCAAAAAACATTTTATTATTTTTCTTTTAAAAATTATATGTTATTCTTATGTCTATTGTCTGTAATTACTGTGAATTTCAAGATGGGACTACTATCGGATGCTGGGTTATAAATTAATATGCAACCCCTCCACCAGTATTTTCATACTAACATAACGCAAGTTTTACCCACATTTTGTTCTCAAATTAACTTATTGGTATCATTAGAAAGCTTATAATACAGGCTTTTAAATGATACATCACATGTACACTAAGCGACAAAAAAAAAGCCGCACTTGGATGTTTTCCTTTTCGCCTTCTACAACCGCCAATTTTATCGTTTAAAAAGCAAATTTTCGAACAGATTTTACTATGTTGTCCTCCACATACACTTTAGCTTTGAGTCTAGTGTTAAAAACAAAATGCAATTGTCAGGAAAATTGTAATTTTAGAATTTATTTCAAAAATGGTAAGAATAAGGCAGTTAACGATTCCACAAAAAGTATTAATTTTTAAATGAAAATCGAAAAATATTTTAATACGTGAGATGGCAAAATAAATAAATGCTAACGAAATATTGGTAAAATGAATTTTAGCAAAATATAAATTTTTTTGGCCGTTTTAAACTGGGAATTTGGCTTTAGGCGGTCATGTTGCTCATCCAAGCAAGATAACCGCAAATTAAAATGCGAATGTTTAAAAAATCGATTTGTATCATGTTCAGAACTCAAAAAAGATTTTTAAAAAGTGTATAGTAAATTACTTTCTTCAAAAACAATGCGGGAACAATTAAACAAAGCGGGTTAAAGAACGGAAGATCTGCGAAAAAAGCCATTATTAAGGAAAAGAATTAGAAAAAACAATACTTTAGTTGACCAAAATTTAAAAACATTATCAGTTAATTATTAGGCTGAACTGGTTTTCTCTGATGAATCAAGTTTTCTTTATTTCGTGCAGTTGAAAAAAGCTAGAATGAAGACGAAAATATAACCGACTTAATGAAAATCGCACTTTTAAAACAGTGACACATTCTCCGTACATTATGGTATGGGGGTGCATAACTTTTCAAACACTCGGGGAAATTTTTATGCTCAAGGGATCAATTAACTCGAAATAAAACACAATCTGCATAAAAGTGGTGCCTGACCGACTATTTTGAAGGTATCTTAGACATTTCCGTAAACAGCATTTGAAGATAATAAGGCACCTTACTACACGGCGTCTGTGGTAAGTTTATTCACTTCAAATTGTCAAAATTTCTTATACATTCCCATGAGAACCTATAATTCTGTAAGTAATCATACTTTTTTTCACTTTAAGTTAAATACCACAAAGGATATAGTAGAATTTCTTCTTTACCAGACATGGAAATGGTCAAAATCGCGATCCGCTCGAAAATGTTTCGTCTATAAAAAGGCGGGGGAGAGGGGAGAGGATTCGAAATTTGCAGCCTATAACTCTGCCAGAACTAGAAAAAATTATTTGTGATATTTGGCACATTGAAATTTCTGAAATTTATATTAAAACACTGTATAAAACTATGCCATTGCGCATTAATGCAGTAATTCCATATAAAGGTGGAATTAACCCAATGCAGAATACATATTTTTAACAAAAAATTGCTTAGATCTAACAAATAAATAGTTTTATTTCATATATTAAAATATAACTTGTTTATTTCATATAATAAATCATAATAGAATGCAAAGTGTATAGTTATTGCATTATGTTCAAAAAGAAAGTTTTATGCAGATTTTTAAAAAGTACTTCGTAAAGTGCAATAAAGCGAATTATTAAATCGAAAATGTACATAGGTATCATTTCATACCTTTGGTATTATGCCAACAAGACAGTTTTATTTGTTTCAAACATTAATTTTAAAGTTATTACAAATAAAAAAGGTATAAGTCATTTTTTCTGCAGTGCGGCTTTTTTTTTGTCGCTTAGTGTATATATTTTAAAATTTTTTCATTTTAAGGTGAAAGATTTTGAACTTTTAACTTTCAATATCTCAAAAAGTATACATTTAATTTTCTTTTAAAAATATAATTATTTAATAATAAAAATATAAGTATTTAATATATAAATATTCAATTTTATATGTTATTCTTACGTTTATTATCTATAATTATTGTAAGTTTCATTACGGGACAGCCATTATTTTGTAAAACTTAGGTTAGTATGAAAATACTGATGGAGGGTCACATTTTAATTTATAACTCAGTATCCTTTGGCTGTGCCGTGTTGAAACTTACGATAATTACAGATAATAAATGTAAGAATAACATATAATTTTTAAAAGAAGAATAAATAAACGTTTTTGATATATTGAAGATCAAAGGTCAAAATATTTGACCTTAAAATGAAAACTGTCACAAATATACACATGTGAGATATCATTCGAAAGCCTGAATTATAAGCTTTCTAATGATATCAATCTTATATCTCTAAGTTAATTAGGAAACAAAATATGGGTAAAACTTACGTTACGTTAGTAGCAAAATACTGATTTAGGGTTGCATATTAATTCATAACTCAGCATCCCATGGTAGTCTCCCCTTAAAAGTCTCATTAATTATAGACAATAAATGTGAAAATAACATAATTTTTAAAATAAAAATAAAAAAACATTTTTTGAGATATTGAAAGCCAAAGGTAAAAATGTTTGACCTTGAAATGAAAAATTTTAAAAATATGTGCATGTGGTACATCATTTGAAAGCGTGTATTAAGTTTTCTAACGATACCAAACTTACATCTCTGAGACAATTAGGAAACAAGATATAAGAACATTTGTAACACAAGAATTTTGAAATTTTGCACTTGTTAACCACTTTTCAGCCCTGTATATCAAAAAATAAAAGAGATAAGGACTTATTAATTCTTATACATTCATTTCTCTGTAAGACAAATAAATGAGCCCAATTTCATAAATATCTGAGAGGTTCAGGTTAAAAATACCACTTTTTTGTGTTGATTTGACACGGAATGACTCCAAGTGGTCTGAGGCGTATCCCATTCTCGATCAAGAGGCATGCACAATTGCAGAGGTTCTAGTGCAGCAATGGATGTCAAGGTACAACACGCCCCTACAGCTTCATACTGATCAAGGTACGAACTTTACCTCTGCTGTTTTCAAAGGACTGTGTCAGCTACTCAGCATAGACAAAACCCAGACAGCACCCCTACATCCCCAGTCGGATGGCATGATCAAGAAGTTTAACCACACCATCATGAATAATAACCTCTCTCTTCTAGTGTCAAGGAAGTCTAGTATCAAGATTGGGACTTGAAGTTGCCGTTGTTCCTGCTGGCTTATGGAAGTGCTGTCCATGAAACCACAGGCTATACTCCATCTGTAGATGCTGTTTGGATGCGAACTTTGTCTCCCATATGATTGCCTGTTTCGCTGTCCACCAGATGCGCCTTCATAGCCCGAGGAGTACATCCAAGATCTCCAGGCAAGATTTGAAGATGTGCACAATTTTGCTCGGGAGCAGATTCACATGACAATGGAGAAAATGAAGACAAGGTAAAATCTAAAGACTACACAACATTCATTCAAGGAAGGAGACAAAGTTTGGCTGTGGAACACTGTTCGACACAAAGGACACTATCCCAAGCTACAGTGCAACTAGAATGGTCCCTACACAGTCATAAAAAGACTCAATGACCATGGTAAGAACTGCTAAATCATCTTCATCAAAACCGAAGGTGGTTCACTATGAACGGTTAGCCACATACCACACTTACGGTAATATTCAAATTTGAACTGTAAATATTTGTTAAATTTGTGCATGTGTAATGTAAATATTTGTATTTATTTGTAAATTTTGTAAATATTTCTCACTTGATTTTGAAATCTGTGCTTTTATTTTATTGCTATATGCAACTTAGTTTTTGTATTTTAGATTGTTTAGTTTGCTCATTTTCCCCTCCTGACCAAGGGTTGTATTGCTTGGGATGTGCAGTACTTGGGAGGGGGGACAGTGTTATGAATTTGTAAATAATTCACAGTTATTTTTGTGTAAATTCATTCAAAGAGGCTTAGTCAGGTGATAAAATGCCAATTTTCTGCATTTAGTTCTTTTTTGTGTTAAAATAGCTAATTTTCCCCTTAAAAACACATTAAAAAGCTCCAAAAATTCAGGTAATGGATTTGGTGCCAAATTTGGTGACTTTTCGCTCCTTGGCAATTTTTCGGCAACCTTGGTGAGAAAGTCCTTATTATCAGTATACCAAAAATGAAAGTTCTAACATGATTGGCTAAAGAGATACTGGAAATTTCCAGATTTTTCTATGCAGGTATTTAAAGAGTTGCATCGCTCCAAGTGAGTCAGTCTCAGTTTAGTTTTGCCAAAGCACTTGCTGTACAAACAGCCTCTTTGGAATACAGTTGCACTGCTGTATGTTAATGCTTTGATACAGTTTGTTGAGTGAATTTGCTGTTGACAGCTGTTATATTTAAGCTGTGTTTACTGGCAAAACTGAAGTTGATACCTGGTTTATAGATCTGTATTCTTCCAGAATTGTCTGTAAATAAAATTCCCAGCCTCTACAAGATTTGCTTTTCTTTTTCGAACAACTCACGAACCCCCAAGTACGCAACAATATTTATAAAATTTCTTTAAATTGATGTATATAATTCAAGTTGACTATATGGCATTTCCCTACTGAAAATGGCTCCAGTGGTTTGTATACAAAATCACCTAAAAGAATTCTAAATTTTAGCTTTCTATGAGAGGCATTTCTATAAACCACATTTTGATACCTTTTTATTGCACAATGTGGTGGTGGTGGTGGTGGCCTGCCACATTTTATAAATCTTAACTACTGAATATTTTTTTTTACTAAACTGAAATTGTACCTTATATTGTTTCAAAATCCTCCCTAATATAAGTAACCCAGACCAGGAAATGGTAAGATTAAAGCCGAAGCTGTCTGAAATTGTGTGCTCTGTTACAAATTATGAATTCTAAAAGTCATTATTCAAGACATCCCAAAACGTAATAGCTTCTGAAACCCCAAAAGAGTTGGAGTTCACAGGACTGTGAAACTCGATAATACTTAGACACTTAGCAATTTTACAACTATATAATTTATACACTATATGTAAATATTTAAAAAGGTAGTCAAATTTATACTAATTTAACCATCTGACAGCCTTTGAAAAGGGCAAAATTGTAATGCTTTTTTCGCTGTGTAGTTCTTTTCAGTGTACTGAATTACTATTTATTTCAAATTGAGATTACGAATGCAACTGTGTCCATGATTGTAATTCTTATAACTACTATTTAAGACCTTCAAACTTGAAAAACAGGCTAAAATTCTATATGTACTATATAATTTTGAGTTATAAGTGTATTGTGGAAAAAAGAACAGCACAATGACTGGATATATACGTCAGCGGCAGTCAGATGGCTAATAACTAGAATTAATAGAATTCAGTTAGTTAAAACTAGTTGATCAATTGTACAAATCTAGAAAAAAAACTAATATATTGTCACAGAACTCCAATTCTTTTATTAAAAAAAAATAATAATAATAAATGTTGCTTTTATATAAATAATTTCTTAATTTTCAACACAGTCTAAATGCCAACAAACACAGTTTACATTACCACACATAAATTTTATTAAAAAGTTCTTTGTCTACTGAGTCACCAAACTGTACGTGTTGTTTTTATATAAATAATTTCTTAATTTTCAACACAGTCTGAATACATATAAGCAATTTATGTTATCACATATAAATTTTACTAAAAAGTGCTCTACCTACTGACCTACTAAATGTACTTACTCAAAATATTAAAAAATTAACCTTTTGATATTCTAGCCTTCAAAATGTGTATAGATACAAAAACAACAACAACATTATTATAAAGAACCTTTTAAAACTTTCACTCCTCATCTTTTTTTTTTTTTTGAAAAAAAAACAAACTTTAACTGTTTAAAAGTCTTTTACTGATTGAGTGGATATTAACTGGTGAGCGGAAATTTAAAGCAATTATTTAATCAGTTAATTTCTCATCTGAGTAACTGTTAAATAAATCCCTTTTAGTGTTAAACATTAATAACATAACCTGATAACGTATATAAATACATAACCCAGAAATAATTGCAACTTGCTATTTTACAATTGTGCATTTTCAGTTGATCACTAAATAATTCTCTAAATAAAAGGGAACAAATTTGTTGAAAATTACACAATTGTTTTTTCAGAGAAGCAATTACACTAAAGTTATGTTAACAAATTAATACCAACAATTAGAAAATTTCCTGCATATATCACCTCCATACTCTGTGATACTCCATATAGAATTTTTTTGCAATTAGAAGTATGTGTTAAAGTGATTTTGTTACAGTATTGTATTCAGGAACTGACTTACAGAAGTAGGGGCCCAGGATAAAATTATTAATTGGAGGCCCATTCTATTATATAAAATGCACAAAGTTAATTTTGTATACATGTAAAATGCTTTTAATTTCAAACGACAGCTGATTTGGTGGCCATGTTATAAATGAGGGCCAGAGTCAGTGTGGCTTCAAAAATTCAGAAAAAAAGTTCCCTGATTTTTCCATGACTAATTTTGGCAAATTTCCATGATTTCATTACCTATGATATACATTTCATAATTTTCTGTATATTACACTCTTGTGCAACATGCTTGCTAAGCTACTGCAATTCAAAAAACTATACTGATGGGCAGTGGCGTATCCAGGATTTTTCCAAGGGGGGGGCTCGTCCTTCCGAATTTTTAATTAAGTTTAAGTTTATTTAAGTTTAATTTAGTTTATTTAAGTTTAAGTTTATTTAAGTTTAAGTTTAATTAGGTTTAATTAAGTTTATTTTTAATTAAGTTTAACAATATTTTAAAATATCATAATTACTTGCCGAAAATAAGAGTAAGAAAATGAAAAATAGTAAAATAAACTCACCAATTAGAAGATCAAACTAAAAAATCTTTAATTAGCGACGAATAACGTAGAGCCTGTACAAACTGCTACACAAAACATAAAATACAATACACAGTTACGCTTACGCAAAATATTTCATTGAATTTTCTTATTTACAGAGCGAAGTCTAATCGACGAGAAGTTTTCGCTAGTTCATTTAAAATGCCTTCCACTGTTGGGGTATTATTTGGGTCACTCCTTCAAGGTCACTACTTCAATGGTCCCCCTTCCCCATATGGTCGACCCCTCTTGTCCTTGAATATGAACTCGTAAAGGTGAAATCCTTTCAGAGAATTGTTTTCAGGGGAAACATGTTTCGCGCCGCGCAAATGAAGTGGTTTAGTTATTTTCAGGAGTGTTTATCGCAGAGTAATGAAAAAAAAAGTTAGTCATAATTTTAAACCACTTCGTAGAAAAAAATATTCTACGCTTGCCATACATTTTTTCCGCCTGAAATGTGAAAAAAAAAATGTAAGGAACAGCCTAATTTTTCTTATCATACATTTTGTCAAGGGGGGGGGGGGTTTAAACCCCCAAACCCCCCCCTTGCATACGCCACTGCTGATGGGCAGAAATATCTTAATCTTTTTATTTTTTTCTTTGCTCACTTACAAAAAGGAAAATAAAATGAAAAACTCAAAATTTTGGAGAATTAACAAAATTATAAAAATATAACTCATTTTAATTGCATAATATATTAACATCAAGACCTAAAATTATTCATCAAGTTGTTGCACTAAAAATATTTAATTATTATTATTACCTATTATTATTACGTTTTAATGTTAACTTCATGAGATTCAACTAGAAAACAGCCAATCCTGCACAATTATGGTTAAGATAACACCTGTTTGGCAATCTTTCAGTCATGCTTGTTGGGCAAAAATAAAAATTTCCATGATTTTTGGGTGTTTTTACAAAATTCCCTGATTTTTTCCTGATATTTCCAGTTTGATAAAGTATCCTGATTTTTCCGTGATTACCCTGTTTTCCCTGATTGTCATCACCCTGCTGAGTGCTTGCCCCATTTGCCCCGTGAAAAACCAGGCCCTGTTCAGTTAACTACTGCATTAACTAAAACCTACCATGATAATAACATTAAAATAAACTTAAAAGTTGTAAACATAAAATTTGTTATGTCGGTATGTCAAAAAGAAAAATTAAAACACACATTAAAGAACACAGTAACAATATCAAATTTGTGAAAACCACTACCATATTAACTAAAACCTACTAACAGGACCTGATTTCCCACAAGGTAAATGGGGCAAGTGCCCAGGCCCTCATCTATATGAGGCCCCCAAATCAGTTATCTTTTAAAATTAAAAGCATTTGACATGTACAGTCGCAACAAAAGTGTCCAAACACTAGCAAAAATTCCTATGTAAAAAAAGTACACTTCATACGGTTTTGTTAAGTAAATCCTTATCTAATCATGTTCTTACACTAAGAACAGAATTCGTCAAGGATTTATTTAACAAAACCGTATGAAGTGTACTTTTTTACATAGGAATTTTTGCTAGTGTTTGGACAATTTTGTTACTGACTGTATACAAAATTCAGTTTGTGCATTTTATGATAGAAGTCAATAATATTGCCCCAGTTAATAATATTGCCCTGGGGCCCCATTTCTATAAGTCAGTCCCTGATTAAAGTTGGAGCAGCCTAGTGAGGGAAACATCAATTGCACACACTACAGTTTTCATCCCTACCAATAATGGTAGGGATCCCCAATGAAAGTGCTATGGCCATCATCTAGAAACAGTAAGGTTTCTCCCTTTTAGCATTTTCAATATGTTTAGTGCTTCGAGTTTATAATTTAAGTAAATATAATTTAATAACTTATTTACGATTTCATCTGAAAGTTTAAAAAATTTTTTTGGAATAATTCATTTTAATTGGAGGTAGGATATATAATTTACAATGCTATTTTTAAATAAATGATCTAATAATGTGTTACATTTTTTTGTTTTATCATACAAAAGTATTTTAAAAAATAAATAAATAATAATAATGCATTTTTTTTTTAGAATTTACAAAAAAAGAATTATGTTCTTATATGCAAAGTGAAAGTGAAAGTTTATGTTTAAAATAAATAAATAAATAAAATAAAAATACAAAAAAAATTATTTTTTAGATATTATTTTTGCAACAATCTATTAGATATATTTCTTAAATAATAGATTTGAATATTTTAGCAAATAAATTTTTAAAACTACTTATATCATAATTAAAACTGAAGTGCTGAAAGGAGTAAAAAACAAGTCAGTCTGAATTTGTATTCATAAATCTAAAATTATTATAAAATAACGTTCACAAATAATAATAATAAGGGTTAAAAATGAGCAATACAGACAAACAACATATTAAATCAAAGCTTAAAATGAAAAATAAATTTAATTTAACAAACTTGAAATTACAATTATACATTTGATAACATAAAAGTTAAGTTTTTTCTGATACATTTTTATTTAAGAATTTCATTTGTAACATCAATAAAAAACAACATACAAAAAATCAACAACAAAGAATAAATGTTTAAATAAAATTATTTTGATTATGAATTTTATGTAAAATTATGAACAGAAAAATGTTACAAAAGCTATAAGAACAGTAATTTTTACAGGATGACTAGACAAATATAAAAGGCCTTCTTTGTGATTAAAAATAAATAATAACAACAATAATAAAAACTCTAATAAAACTTTTTTTTTTTTTTTTTAATCTCTGAAAATTCGCTGACATTTACAATTTATACTACAGCCAAGGTCGTATCCAAGGGAGGAGGGGTCATATGGGTATGGAATTTTTATAACAGCATTATTTATAATGAATTGATACATTTTATTACTTTTTACAGAAAATTTTCTAATCAGATTTTTTTTTTTTAATAGCATTTTAGAGGACTATACAACCCCTTCTCACTGGTATGACCTTAATTTCAATAACATGCTTTTATGGTACTGTAGATATAATTAATTTATAAATTCTTTATAGTAAATATATTTGTATTTTCGTATGGAGTAAAATAAAATATTTATTTGTGACAGTAGAATATAAGTAGTAAAAAAAACCTTCTTTTTTTAATTGTAATGTGTAATGTTTATAAACATTGACGATTATTAATTGACTAGAACAGTTTACAAATACAGACGTTCCCACTTAATCGGGTAACAGATAATCAAATACCCTGCTTATAAGAATATAAAGTTATGGAACCAATTTTTTTCCCATAGAAATAATGTTAAATTGCCTCATTTTAAGAAATGTTTTTTACAACGCTACTCTGCTTAATCACATAAACACTGAAATTTTCTTAAATAAATTTCCACTATTTCTAGTCAGAAATTTCCTCTCATTCTAAAAAATTAAATTAAATTAAATTTTTAAAAAATCTTAAATAATTATGAAATTTTTGCAGTTTATAGATGATGACACATCCACGGAGTCATTACAAGGCGTACATAAAAAAATAAATTTTTTGACTACCATGCATTTTTCATAGAAAGCATGGGATAGTATTCCTGCCGAGGAGATAAAGAATTGTTTCAAAAAGCCAGATTTATAAAATCAGCAGCTGAAGATGAAATTAGAAATGAAAATACAGATTATCTCCAAGAACTAGAAATCACAGATTTTGAAAGTTTTCAGATGACTGAAAGAGAACTTTATGAATTCATAAAAGTGTATAAAGATGAAGAGTTTAATCTTCCAATACAATCTTTAAATGAAAGTGATGAAGAAGAACAAGCAGATCCTCCTCCAATGATAAATGAAGTTACAAAAATACTTTAATGTAATTCGTCATCATTTTGAGTCTCCTGGGGTCGATTATAAATTGCTGTATGCTTTAGAAAAAGAAATCGAATAATGTCCAGTTAAGTCTATGTTGAAACAATCAATCATGACAGTTTTTTTTTTTTTTTAATGGAAAAAATAAAATTTTAAGTATACTTTATTTATTTTGTATTTATTCCAGCATTAATTTCATTTATAGATTACTGTAACATTTTAACTTAGTAAAAGTTTGGTTAAATATTTAAATACAAAAGAAGTATCAATCATTTATAGTTTCATGTAAGCATAAATTTGCTGTAGTAAAGGGACGTATCCAGAGGGGGGGCTCTGGGGGCTCGAGCCCCCCCCCGAAATTTTCTGAGATAACTTTTTCTTGTTCTACTGACCAGAAAAAAAAATGTAAAATATGAATTTTTTCTCCACAATATCGTTTTCTTCTTAATTTGTTTGCTTGTGAAACCTTATTTATATAACCCTTCAGCAATTTTCTGTCTTGTGAAGTCTAAATTACCGAAATGCATATTAGCTTTTTGTAATAAACACTAAAAAGAGAACTTTATGGTACTTATTGTTGAGACACTGTAATGTGCCCCCTTTCTTTTAAACACTTCTCTTGCCAAAAATAGCGTTTTAATTCCTTGTGAGACAAAAGATTCGTGATTAACAAAGATCATAGTTGCATATGGAACTTCTGGTTTCGTTAGTTATGCACGTAGTATACCTTCCATTCCGTAGTATACCTTCCTTTCTAACATAAAACAGCCAATATAAAGTCTACTTTACACAAAGACATGTGATGAAAGATGGTACTATATAATCCTACTGAAAGCAAAAATGCCAGTAATCACATCATAAAGTACAACATTCAGTATTCATATTTGTAGAGAGGCAGAATTTCAGACGAATGTCCAGATTCCCAAACCAGACTGAGCTTTGACTGGATCAGACTCTAGTGGGTACATGCGGTCCACAGGTTCTGTCAAAGAAATTCGGTATCAATTTTCCTTGTTTTCCAAAAGGAAACCGAAGTGTTAAACCCACTTGCGAAAAAAGCCACCATCTGTTGCCATGCGTCATCAGCATCGTTCAAACTATCACACCACTACCGTCATCCATCGCCATGGCACCTATAACTAAATAACGTTCGCATAAGGAATCAGAAGGATTACCACAACGAATCTCTCAGGGAGAAAAATCAATCGCATGAGATTGTATAGCCCCAAGCAATACAACAATTATTGGTCAACAAAAAGTCAGAAAAGTAATTGTAGCTCCCTGCGTTCGAAAGAAGAAGTAAGGTATTGTACCTACATTGGTATAAACCACAGCTCGCACCCTAGGTCAAGTGAAAGGGAAAACGTATATATATATACATAATGTTTGAGCTAAGGCTCCCTGAGTTTGACAAACATCTAAGATCTAAGACGGTCGTAAAACAAAAGTGGGTGTGAGCTGCGATGCAAGTAGAATAAGTGGCCGTGCTATATACTGCCCTGACAGGCCTTAAAAAACCAACACGTTACGTAAACATCTTTGTTACGGTCGTCACAAAGCCAGACATATATGAGTCTGATGTAGAACACGATGATGGGCCATCGCTTCACTGTTCACTTTCCAAACGATAACCAATAATGACGTGCAGCCACAGTTGAAGATACGCTGTGTCACATGAAACACCTGGTTGATACACACCCTGGTTACATATAGAAATGCTAGATAGCTCGATATGTACGCCATGCCAGAACATTTTCAGCAACTACAATGCGTATAACCATGGCCCCAGGGTCTGTAGAAGACACGATAAACGGTAAACCATATAAGAAGACCTCAATGTGTTCGCTAAACATAGACATATAATATGTCTAGGTTTAGTGGACGCTAGCACACAGGTCCTCATGTTTCCAATAATATGACCTAAAGCAAGCAATATTATCTAATTAGAAAACCATATATATTATTTTCTTCTACACACAAAACAAGAGAAAAAAGTATTGGAATCGGAAACTTTTAGATTCCCAGTTTTCAATGTATTTACATGTTTTTAGATGCATTGAACACCATAAGACTATTTTTTGGAAACTTAGATATAAATTTTTTGATTAGATTTTTGGGTATGTCGCACAGCAGATAGCGTAGCCGCACTAGATTTCCCTTTTTATGGGAAAGATATAGCTTCTTTTTAATACAGCTGAGATATATCTAAAAAAACGAAAAGTATTTGAAACATGGTTGTGCATGGCACATAAATCTTACGTCGTACCACTGAATTACGACGTCAGCCAGTTTCTGGTATGTTAAATTTGAATGGACTTAACATTGTACTAAAGCTAGACAGACAGCATAGCAACGGTCTAGAATTCATTTCTAGGGTAATCCGGAATCGTACCATCACAATTTAAAACCTCCACGGAGAAGATGTTTCCCCAATTTCAGTATACACGAGCTATTACATTTACAAAACATGGAGGACACAACGGATTTTACGTGCAACTGATACCATTAATCTACATGACAGTATTTGGATGGCTCCAGTATCGATCACTCAATCCTTCAATTACGAGCTCGACTCCTTATTAACTGGATTACCGTGAGTCCAGTTTTTGGTAATTTTCTCCGTTTGTCAGTGGTTTACAACATCACGGATTAAAGAACTCTCTAGCAGAGACTTAAGCATTTTAAAGGACTAGTTCCATCAGTTTTAGGCCCAAGGCACTTTTTAGAATTATTATTATCATTAAATCTTTTCTTGCCATTTCCGATTTTAGGAACATTAATTCTATTGTTTACCGACATGCGGCGTTGTAACTGATTTTATTTATAGCGCATAACCATTTTACTATGCCTTGATAAGAAGCTTAAGGTAACAACTTATATTTTTCTTAAAGTTAAAGTGATTGGGGGGGGGGGGGGGGGGCAAACTTTAGCGCACACACTCTTGGTGTGCACATGTGCGGGTGCACGACCAACATCTTAATGAAAGTTGGGCCCCCTCCGAAATTTTTTTCTGGATACGCCCTTGAGTAATACATATACAATTGCGATTCTAGTTTTTTCTGCATAATCGAATTAATATAGATGGAACCGTAGATATTTGTTTACGCAGGGTCGACTGTACTTTCACGCACAAAGTACCTTTTAGCTTAGCCAAATTAACTCCATCTTTCTTCCTTCGGTTGACACTACAGGCTAACATTTCATTTTGTATTCCCATGATATTTCTGGGTTGAAACTTTCAAAAGTGACAAATCAAAAATATAAAATACAATCCATATCCTATACTTGAATTTTAAACTAAACAAATTACAAAATCTATGTATTTATTATTACCAGGGATGGGGAATTTTTAGAAATTTTTACTAGTCAGCAATATACGTTGCATTGTCAATAACCTTTACAACAAAATTTACGCAATTGTAAAGTGAATTGAGAATCAAAATTCTTTCAAGTAGTAGTATTTAATAGAATTTTTTCAAGTTCCCACAACATCATTTCATAAAATACAGTGTTCAGTAGAGAATAATAAAATTTAAAGTAGTTGCCTAATCAAACACTCTTCATGCTCTTTGGAAGAGTTTTTTGCCTGCTTTACTATAATGAATATTGGCAACAAAACTGGCTGACTTTTTAAAATCCACTTGCCATGTCCAAACAAATTACTCAATGGTGACAAGTAAATCAAGCATTTCCATCCCACCCCTGATTATTATTTTTTTAAAATAAAAACTGGACACTTCTATGACACTTTTCTTGAAAATAACACAATTGTTAAAGGGTTACACATACATACGTATATATATTAATTAAATATACTTTTTTACAAAATGAAAAATTATATAAAAGCTATAAACTTTTTCTGAGCAATAAGAAAATAAAATTATAATTACAAGATATATATTAATAACTCCTTAAACCTTTGGTGGAAAATACGAGAAATAGTAACATATGACTAGATATACAAAATACTTCAGAAAATAGTTTATGATAAATATGTATAAAATAAATTGCACTGTTTATATGTACACATACAATATTTTAAATAATCTTATAAACATAAAAATAAAACCCAACAGGTTTTTCAGATAAATGATTTTATTAATTTTGTGCTGTCAACAGAAATGATAATATTATAATCTATATAATATTTCTCTAACATGGTCCAGTTATGATTAATTTTTTTTAGAAACAATACGATAGTGACTTAATAAAATATGCGAGGATAAAAAATAATGCAAAAGCAATATTTAAGCATGCAGACTCAGTTCAGTGATCTAAAATAATAATAATAATAATAATAATAATAATAACAACAATTGTCTGATGAGATCATTTTATAGAAAAATGTATTTTTAAAAGTAGCATTTTTACAATCTTTGCAAACGTTATTTTAATGATATAAGCAGTGTTGCCAACACAAAAATTTTCCCCCCGCTAAAAGAATACATGAAAATCTGCTAAAAATTCAATTGCCCATAGTGTAGCAACTGTGCAATGTAATATTGAATCCGCTAAATTGGCAACACTGGATATAAGCCCCCATATGAACTTTTGTCATAAATTGACTAAAAATCGCAATAATAAAAAGTATAATCGAAATAGGTACTAAGTTTTTTTAACACAAAATTATGCCAAAATAAATTAATTAATAAAAATGTACCACCAACATGGTGACAAAAATTTAAAAATTGCCATGAGGGTCCTGAACTAAAGGATACAAAAACAATAAACAAAAATGTTTACTTATCATGAAGCCGAGGTACAATCTGTAAGCTAATTTATGGACTAAATTATACAGTACCTCACTTCGCTGTGCACAAAATAAAATGAAAAATATCACATTTCTACATATTTATATATATATATATATATATTTGAAAAATTAACTGTTTGTTTCTTTTTTGAAATAAATAAAAAAAAAAGCACTTCTTGCTCCTGTGTTTTTTTGTTCTTACCCTCTTCACACACCCGCAGATAATTGAGAGTTTACTGTACATGTAAACTATTTTCTTTATTTTAAATTATTTCTTGAGCTGTCTGAATTTATCAAACAAAGTGGTCATAATTAAACTGACAGTGCCTTCACAGCATTCTGTAGTGTGATGTAATTGCAAGAATGTCTAAATTTATAATCAAAATTAACATAAATTGAGGTTTTTAATTGCATTTACCACACTTAAATTTGGGGGGGGGGGGAGGATAGAAAAAAATAATTAGAATAATAATTTTAGAAAAAGTAATTTTTACACTATGACTTTCTAAAATTTTTGAATACAATTATTGCGAGTTAAAAAATAACAAAAAAGATTTATATTCATAAAGCACGTATCATTGCATGAATATATTTATATCACATTTTCATTACAAAAAATAAAATTAATTTAAATTATAAATTTCAAATAATCTTGATTTTATTTACAACAAACTATTTAAATAGCTAAAATAGTAATTTCATACTTATTAGATGAAATTATTGAAATAACATAAAAAATATCCATAATTCACAAATACAAGAAAAATACATTTGATTAAATTAAAAATTGCAATTTTTCGTGGGTAGTTTTGGAATTTCAATATTAAAATAAAAAAAAAAATTTAAAAAGAAGAGAAAATGGATTATGATTAAAAAAAACTGATAACTAGTTATAAATTGCAGGTCACCAGTGGCGATCTGATGACTCTATTTGTCAAAACCTGCATATACCTATTACAACAAAAGGTGTTTTAATAAAATAAAAATAAAGAACAATATATTTTAATTAATTACTTAAGTTAGTTAATCTCTAAATGACACTATATCACAGTTTACCATAAAAAAATAGTATCACCTTTTTTTTTTTAAACAGATAGAAACATGTAAAAAATGGACGGATTTATTTATGAATTTTATAATTTACTTTTTTCCAGGTGGATTAATTATTAATTCATCTTCATCAAAATTTTCTGGAGCAATATGTTCTATGATTTTCAATTCGTCAGGTTGAACTTCACTCAAACACATGGGACAGTTCTGATCAATAGAAAGTGATTTTGACAACTCTTCATAGATTCCAGGAAAATGACATTTTGGGCATAATGCAATATCACCACGAATGATATGATATCCCTAACACATAAAAGAAGAAAAAAACAATTAGGAATAATAAAATTTCCAAAATTTGTTTTTTATTAATTAACTATTTTATAATATGGATAATAAAATTGTACGTCTCAGGTAAATAAATTACTTTCTCTAATAAAGTATATGGTAAAATCACTTCCCTCAATACATAGAAAACAATGTTATGCAGTGAAACTTGGATAATTCGAACTTGTTTAATTCAAAATTCTGGATAATTCGAATTTTTTACTCAATCCCTTGAATTTTGTATTAAAATAATGTTAAAAAATCATGGATAATTCGAATTCTATTTTGGATAATTCAAATTTTTTATACGATTACCTTTAAAATATTACAGTAAAATTTGTTCCCGAGATTCTTCTCAGCCAAAGCACATTATTATTATTATTATTTATTTATTATTATTTTTAAAACAGTCTTTCAAAAGAACCTAGTACATCAGAAGAAGTCAATATACATGAACTTCGAGGTTTTTTTAATTGAAAGTCATGTCCAATGTAGAAGATTCTGTTTTTGTATCAGTTGACAGGTGGAAGTCATATGCTATGACACAAAGATTGTACTTAAAGAAGCAATCAAAATTATCTGACTATTTCTTAAAAAGTGTTGAATAATTAACCCCGTAAAAAAATATTGATTTAATTTGGGGGGGAGGGGTGAATGTAGCAGTATTCTTAGATATAAAGTTTATGTGTTAAATCTTGTAGAGTTTTATTTTTAGAGTTTTATTTTTGTAGAGTTATCGTAGAGTTTTATTTTTTCAATTTATCTTTATTATTATTATTATTATTATTATTATTATTATTATTTTTTACAAAATAGTGTATATGCAATTCGAATTTTTGGATATTTCGAATTTTTTTCTGGTCCTTTCAACTTCGAATTATCCAAGTTCTACTGTATATAAAAACAGTTATACAAAATATACATAAGAAAAACTATTAACAAAATAAAACAGTATTTCACACACCCAAGAATCCAAGATCACGTAAAAGAACAGGTGTACAGATGTCATCCGGAAGCAAGAGATGACATTAGCCACAAAATTTTGACACATGCATTATATTCACACAACATAAAAATGCTGCATGTTTTCAAAAGTTACCAGGTGACCATAGGCAGATTCTACTGTCTTTGCAATTTCTCCTAATATGACAGTATGTCTTTCTGTGATTAAACAAGTGTTTTATAAATGAATTGCTTTAAGAAACTTTATAATAAAAAGTCTATGGGAGACTAATTTGGTGAATGCAGTGGCCATATCACTGGTCTATTACAACGAATCCAGAAAAAAACTAGGAAAGGTGGACTAGAGATCAGGCCCATATTATCTCATGGGCAAGCTGGGACTTTGCCCAGGGTCCCGGACATTGAGAGGCCACCAAAAGCCCTAATATTAAATTAATATCCCCTTTTATTTCAATAAAAATTCTAATCTATATATCTGTACTAATAAGTATAAAGGATTTAAGAGTCCAAAAATGTTGATTTTGAGTTAAGTACATAATGACACATGCATTATATTCACACAACATAAAAATGCTGCATGTTTTCAAAAGTTACCAGGTGACCATAGTGTTAAACAATAAATTTTAGTTAAACGATAAAACTTGATTTTTGGATTTTGGAAATTATAAAGTTAGTAAATCATGAAAATTAATAGATCGATTAAAGGCCAGAAGTAATTAAATAGTGGTTAGTACATTAATTTAGTTGTGCCGCTTATAAATAATATTAAATTGCCAAAATTTTAAATCCTAAAATTTAAATAAATGATAATGATTTAAATCAGACAAATAAAATGAAAATAGGAAAAGTAATAATGGTTCTTAACTTACCCCATGAAGAAAACCAAAATATCTGAAATAAAAAGATTATAATCCAATAAGGTACACACAAATTAATAAAAACTATGTATTCCTGTTAAACACCATTTTTTATTTTAATCATGATATCTTAAAGCATATATGCAAGCAAAGAAGTGTAGCGGCGCCGTTACTAATACGAATTACATCATAATTTTTGTTTTCACATTATCTGAAACACCCATCTTATATTAATCTCGCAATGGCGATTGATGGTAATATACGTTAAACACCTACGATGAAATGAATTGTATTTAGCACAAAGTGTGGGTTCATGAGTCCGCTCAAAGTCCATGTCTTTTGTATAGTGCTCAAAGATTTCAAGTGATATCGATGATATTTCTTCATTTCCTTAAAATATATTCGTAAAACAGTAGAAGGTGTCTCAGAAATAATGGTTGAATAGATCGATCAACATGTGGATATCTTGGCACATAAGCTGTAGCGGCCTTCACCAGTAATATTCGTGAGCTGCCATTCCAAGCCGCCATTCTGGATATAACATTTTTATTTAGCATCTCGATAATCTGCTGGGATATTTTGCATTGTTCATGAGGTTATATGAATATCCAGCAACACTGCCAACGTATTTTGCGTACGTAATATCAGTAAAAGTAATACGAACTTAAGCCTTCTCTTAGGCCCATCGGTAGTTGGGATTCTTTTACTGGTTAATACCACTGCATCCATCATGAGCACACCAGTCTTGAGGTTTACACTCAGGTTGTTAATAAATTAAGACACTTATCAACTTTTTGATTATGATTCAGTGAAAAATAGAAATAAGAATACTCTTTAACGGTGCATGCCATTTCCCACAGCAGCCGCCCGGCGACTACCTTCTCCAATTCCTATCCTAGAGAGAGAGTCAGGAGAGACGCCTTTCAATTTCCCGCTATTGCGAGACTCCGCACATTTAAATTAATGCGCGCGATAAGTAGTACGAAAACAAATTATTTTACCTGGATCGTCTGCTGAACAACAAATCATAAAATGGAAATAAATAAATTTAATTTTAAGAACGGAATCTTTTATATTGGACTATTTTTTGGATTCATTATTAATATTAAAAAAAACACATTTTCCTGGAGGGACGCTATCCTTTGAATCGGCGTAGCGATATATTCGCTGCGGACCGAATCGAACATTCTAGAAGAAGAATTTGAAAATCGTAAATGGAAATGACGTCACTGATTTTAATTAGTGAAAATGAACGTTAGGAAAATTAATAAAATTATTTTTAAATTATTTGCAGACGATCTAAAAAGATTTTGAACTGATTTGAATAATGAATAAAATTGAATTTCTTTATTGGCTAAGGCGTTTGTTTGCAATCCGGAAACATCGGTAGTTTTGTTTACAAACAAAACGCTTCACTGGAAATTCTTAAAAATTTTATTGTTTGTTGAAAATTACGAATTTTAAGAAATTTTAAATGGAGAAACTAAATAAAATAAAAGTAACTAAAATATTTTCCGGAGGATTTGATAAAAATTAACCGAATTCAAAAGTGTTAGAATTTTTGATTCTAACACATAGGCAGATTCTACTGTCTTTGCAATTTCTCCTAATATGACAATATGTCTTTCTGTGATTAAACAAGTGTTTTGTAAATGAATTGCTTTAAGAAACTTTATAATAAAAAGTCTATGGGAGACTAATTTGGTGAATGCAGTGGCCATATCACTGGTCTATTACAACGAATCCAGAAAAAAACTAGGAAAGGTGGACTAGAGATCAGGCCCATATTATCTCATGGGCAAGCTGGGACTTTGCCCAGGGTCCCGGACATTGAGAGGCCACCAAAAGCCCTAATATTAAATTAATATCCCCTTTTATTTCAATAAAAATTCTAATCTATATATCTGTACTAATAAGTATAAAGGATTTAAGAGTCCAAAAATGTTGATTTTGAGTTAAGTACATAATGACACATACATTATATTCACACAACATAAAAATGCTGCATGTTTTCAAAAGTTACCAGGTGACCATAGGCAGATTCTACTGTCTTTGCAATTTCTCCTAATATGACAATATGTCTTTCTGTGATTAAACAAGTGTTTTGTAAATGAATTGCTTTAAGAAACTTTATAATAAAAAGTCTATGGGAGACTAATTTGGTGAATGCAGTGGCCATATCACTGGTCTATTACAACGAATCCAGAAAAAAACTAGGAAAGGTGGACTAGAGATCAGGCCCATATTATCTCATGGGCAAGCTGGGACTTTGCCCAGGGTCCCGGACATTGAGAGGCCACCAAAAGCCCTAATATTAAATTAATATCCCCTTTTATTTCAATAAAAATTCTAATCTATATATCTGTACTAATAAGTATAAAGGATTTAAGAGTCCAAAAATGTTGATTTTGAGTTAAGTACATAATGACACATGCATTATATTCACACAACATAAAAATTCTGCATGTTTTCAAAAGTTACCAGGTGACCATAGGCAGATTCTACTGTCTTTGCAATTTCTCCTAATATGACAATATGTCTTTCTGTGATTAAACAAGTGTTTTGTAAATGAATTGCTTTAAGAAACTTTATAATAAAAAGTCTATGGGAGACTAATTTGGTGAATGCAGTGGCCATATCACTGGTCTATTACAACGAATCCAGAAAAAAACTAGGAAAGGTGGACTAGAGATCAGGCCCATATTATCTCATGGGCAAGCTGGGACTTTGCCCAGGGTCCCGGACATTGAGAGGCCACCAAAAGCCCTAATATTAAATTAATATTCCCTTTTATTTCAATAAAAATTCTAATCTATATATCTGTACTAATAAGTATAAAGGATTTAAGTCCAAAAATGTTGATTTTGAGTTAAGTACATAATCAGACTCAGAAAAAAATTCTCTATTGACTGGTATAAAGGATTTAAATCCACGTCATTTAGTCTTTGAGAAAATACATTGGTAAAAAAAGATTCAAGTCAGAAATTTAGGATTAATCTTTGGTATAAAATATTTAATTCAAGTTTTTCCCTTTATTAAATGAAGGTTGACAATCACTGAATGATATAAAGGGTATAAATCAACATAATTCCTTTTTCCTAATCGATTCTTCTGATTAGTGTTTAGTTAGTTTAACTTTATTTTTCGTCTCCTGAAAAATCAAGAATATGGACTTAAATCCTTTATACTTATTAGTACAGATATGTTTTTACATATATGAAATTTATCTTTAAAAAATACTAAATGTTCTCAGAAACTGAATTTTCCTTTTTGATATATTTTGCTTTTTCTATTTCTGCTGGCTCATCTAATTCCTTAAATAGTGGGGCCTTGGATCAACATATGCCGGGTTCGTTCAGGTAAAGAGTTTGAAATGGTTCGAAATTCATTTTAATCAGTAGAGAGATAATCCAAAGCTGGCAAAGCTGTGACTACTAAATTTATATATCAGTTCTACAGTTCTTGTTTAGTGTAAATTAAACATACTACAGAGTGCTTTTTTATTGTCGCCTGTCAGTTAGAATATCATGAAGGAATCAGCAGAACAAATCCATTCCATATTCAACTGTTTGTAGCTAACATAAACAGTAACTGAAAATGTAAAAAATAATAACATATTTAAATATCTAACCTCAAAAATATTGTTTATGCATTGTACATAAGACTGATCATCTATCGGACATAAATGATGTTGCAACGGTTTTGAGGGGGCCCCTAATTTTGCTTTGCCCAGGGCCTGCTAGAGATATCTTTGAACTTGATGCTAAAATGCCTAAAGATATCCTGTGTAAGCAGAAACTCCATTGTGCTGAAACTGAATTTAGCAGAACATTATTCTGCATTTATGATAAAATATCTTTTAAGAAGGTTGAATAATTACAACTATAATTCTCAAGAGCAAAATGTATAGATAGAGGAAATAATTTCCTACAATGCTAGCCGAAGCACTAACAGAAAATTTTATTGGGAATCATGCACTGATATAGCACTATACATGAGGGGAATGTATTTTTTGGATGCACTAACTTTATTCACTTGTTTTTCCTGTTGTTTGGCCCCATATATTGCATACTGGAGTGTTGACATGCTTTTCTCCATGCAGTTTTATGTTATACAGCAGTATGCTTTAAGGATTCTATTTTCTACAAAAATTGTTTGAGTTGTTTGATTTTGATCCCAATGCAAACAGTATACAATCATTTTTCATAAATCTTCAATGCTGAGTAGAAAACACTGGTTTATTAGAAATACATCTTTAAGATATGTCTTATGATGCATTTGGAAGACTTTAGCAATAGGGTCTGACTTAGATGCATTTGTGCCCAGAATACAATTCAATTTTCGTGCCCCCCCCCCCTCTCTCTCACACACACATATATACTATAGATATAGTAATAAGACATAGATTGATCAGTGACAGGGAAAAAGTGAGGCCTTTTTTTGGGGAAAAGTCACTCTAATGGCTGCCTTTCCCCGAGTAAATTACACACAGGAATACACACAGATAATTTAGTAAATAAAATTCATGAATAATTTATTTACTAAAGGTGAATGAAAAACTCCAGATACAGTTTCAAATTCATTTTTATTTTTATTCTTTTTTTCAATACTCTCTAATGGCTGATTTTAGAACTTTTTTTCGGCATAAAATTTTTTTGCTCGATAACATGGGGATCATAGATCTATATATATTACTATATCTATGATATATACACACAGAGAGATTTATAATGCAGGCTTTAATTATGCTGTTAAAATTTATAATAGAATAATTACAATTGAATAAAAAATTATATATATATATAAAAAAAACAGATCATAAAACTGGTTTTAAATATACATTCTTAAATTTAATAAATGTTAAATACAAAAAGATGTATTTATTATTGTACTAACATAAGAATTTTTTTAAATAATAGTTATGTTAAATAATTTTTGATTTCATATAAAGAGCAAGATCAGTCCTGATATTTTTAAAAAAAAGAATCAAGTTTGTCAGATTTTACTGATTTCAATAAGACTAGAGCAAAATAACGATTCTCAATAAAGTTTTTTTATTTTAAACTATCCATTTTATATGATACAGATATAATTAGCTTCACATGACAAATGCAGGTTTCTGACAAAGGGAAATTTAGTAAAACAATTTTTATATCGTAATTTTACACTTGACTAAACACTGACGTCTATTTTAAAAAATTACTATCTAACTTTTTGGTATCTAAATATCTCTTTCTGAGAACTCTGCAAATGACTAGTCTGCTGTGCAAATTTATATCAATGATTTTTTTTTTTTTTTTTTTTTTTAATGCTGATTATTGGTATTTCCTATTGCTTTTATATATACATATCATTAAAAAAATCCATCTATGTAAATTTTTGTGCCCCTGAAATTTTCATGCCCTGAGTGCCCGTGCAATTATCAGGCCCTGTTTATCAATTGCAATTAGCAGCATCATAAAACAGATACATTTCAGTTATTTTGCAGTCTGTAATGATGTATACTCCTAAGAAATATATAATTTGAGTGAAGAATCTTGCTTTACTCCCTTCATTTTTTGATTAGAAAATGCTAACTTTGAAATCATCACACTGCAGTTTCACACAAGCCAATCAGTTGTTTTTTCCTGCTTGTTGCCAAGTGCATCAGATTGCTTTAAATACATGTGTTTCCAAAAACTTCATTGAGTGTGATTTTGAATAGCTTTACACATTCTAATGGGATTTTGGATTCTTATTGCATGCCTAAACTGCTTTTAGCTGCTTTTATACCCTTTATCTGAATTTTATGGCTGCTAAATGCCAGATGACATCATTTAAAGGATGAAAAGAAAAACAACATATTATATAATTAAGGATATAACCAGACACATTATCTGCAGGGGGCTAAGATGGCTTGTGGGGAGCTGATACTTTCCTGATTTATTCCAGTGGTCAAAAATTAAAATTTATTTAATTTTGAAGTACTTGTAAGGGGCTCTAGTGCCCATAGACCTTCCTTGTTTACATCCATGTATACGATACTACTGAAATTGATATATATAAATAACTCTAAACTCAGCAATTTTATACTGTTTTATTATAGCTATAATTGATAATAAGCTAAAGCACTTAGGTGATATCTACTTCAACATAATAAGAATACATTGAAATTATAAAAATAATATTATAATAAACATGATATGTGCAATTATAGAAGAGAATCTAACTTACAGTTGCAATACAATAAGGTAAATTATAACGGCAGTTTTTACAGTACAGTACTGTTTGTGGAACAGCAGCATCACAGTACGGACAAGGCTCATTTGGTTCTTCTTCTTCTAATTTTGGACTTTTCCTGGAAAAATTAAATAGTATGAATATTCAAACTGTCTTTTCCAACTGTGCTATACTTTATAAAATACATATGTGATGTAATAAGGTAACAATTTTGACACCTGACAGAGTAAAAAAAAAAAAAATCAAAGTTTAGTAATCTTATTAAGAAGAGTTCTTTCATCGCAAAGGCACAATGTCCTGAGATATATTATTTTTTTTTACTTCAGAAATCAAAGAGCTTGGTTGTAATTTTCTTTAGCAATTTAGTAGTGTGTAAAATGTGAGTTCCTCCCCAGTGCAGGGGCCTTTCATTTGTGTAATATTGTATTTAACATACAGATGGAATCTAAGTCTTAATAGAATTTTACCAATTAATATTGGCTGCTAGAATTTCTAGAGTACACAGGAATTTGCAGGAGTTAATTTCTTACAGTTCATTTACCACAATTAGCAGTAAGATGATTTTTCTAAGCAGTTTCTGTAACAACAACAACAAATAATAATAATAATAATACGATTTTTATGTTGAGTCAGATTACAGAGGCAATTCATGAATTATTTTCTATCTATAATTTTACAGTAGTATTATCTTTAATTAAATATTAATTCTTTTTAATCCTTTCATACTTAAATATATAATTGTATCAAAATTTTTAAATAAGGGCGAGTCTTTATCATTAATGAAATATTTTTTATTGAAAGTTGCATTATGGCTAATTTGAAGCACCTTGTGTTATTGTTTTGTGCTTAATTGGTGAATCTCGGGGCCAGAGTTTATACCCTAACAAATTGTAGGTTTATTTAGACAATCAAAAATCAGTTTGTGTTTAATGCCTACATTTTTTTTTACCTTTGTCTTTTGTAATATTGCAAACAATAATAGTAATAATTTATTCCTAGATAAGCAAAAGAGAAAGATTGACTAAAAAAAATAAAAAATAAGCAGAAAATACAAATGATACCTTACAACATTTTCTATTTTTCTTTTGTATTTAGGATCAATTTTTGGTCTGTATTCTGGCCTCATAAGCATAACAGCGGCTTTATGAGCTGAAACATGCAATCCTGCCTTTAAACATTGTAATACAGTTGTTGTCAAAATCTGTACATCATCTAAAAAAAAAAAAAAAAAAAAAAAAAAAAAAATCATCACAAAAGAAAATATTAGAATGTAGTTTAAAAAAAAAAAAAAAAAAAAAAAAAAAAAATGCTTAACAATAATCCCAGAAATTTAAAACATAATTAACAGGAAAAAAATAAAATAAAAAAAAAATAAAAAAAAAAAATAATAATAATGAATTAAATAAATATAAACAAGTGTTACTTTGAAAAATTTGGTTAATGAATAATACAAAATTCTTATGCACAGAAATCTCATAAATAAACAAAATACAGGGCAGCTAGTATTAGACCTTTTCCAAATTGCCTGACTCTTCCCCTACCCTGTTTAGCTTTTTCTTAACTTTTCCATGACTCATGCTGTTTATTTCCTATGAAAATATCACAAAATTAGTGAACAATTTAGCGATTTTGAATAATGAGCTTCTAAATATGGCTTATTTCTACAAAATTTGTCAAAATTCCTTGACTTTCCCAGATTTATTTAAATTCCCTGACTTTCTCTGAACAGTGGCTACACTGAAAAAAAAAAAAATTGTTTTACTCTCTTTTCAGCTGTGACCAGAGCCTGATTACCACCTGTTGCCCCCCCCCCCTCCCTTCCTCTTGAACAAATTAAAGGTTTTTTTTTTTTTTTTTAATCTAATTTGTGCACAAAGTTTGACTGCTGGTAAAAAAGTTAAAGCCTCACCTTCATAAGAAATTAGTTTTAACTTCTTTTGCAACGAGACCTCAAATTATTACTATTATTATTATTGGTGCAGGGGTAATCTTTCTTCTATGACTGTTGGAATCCACTTGCATAGAAATGTAATTTTTTACAAGGTATTCTTTATAATACTGTTTTCTTTTTTAATCCTAATATACCTCTTTCATACTATACGAAGTCAGCGGGTATGTAAATATGAATACATGACCAAATACTATTGAAAATGTAAAGATATTTTCCATTAGGATGATACAAAGTTCTTTAATTTGTATCATATAACTGTAAGTCTGTCAGTGAAAATTTATCTGGATTTTTTGGTCAGCTGTAAAATGTTATATCATTCGACCGATCTCCACGAAAATTGGTATATTTCATAATGTAGCTAATGTTGTATTTTTTAATTTAATCAGATAATTGGTTAAAAGATATTAAAAAATCCTTACTTTCAACTAAAAATTATTATTATTAGCTAACTTTTGGTTAATTTTTTTAAGGAAATCTTTTCCAAAAATAGCATTTTTTAAATTTAAAAATTATTTTGGTGCCTCCAGATAGAGGTGCCCTAGGCCGAGGCCTTGTCAGCCTGTGCGATAATCAGACCCTGGCTGTGACCAATAAAATGTAAACCAAACACTACTTAAATTGAAAAAATGCATAAAAATATACATAGTTAATTACAATAATCTCATAAATGCCATTTACTTTATTTGTATTTCAACATATAAAATAAGCTTACGTCGTGGAAATCTACTGATGTTGTTTGAAACCCTGATCAGCATTCGAGCACTTTTCAGATGGTCACTTCTTTGCATGTGTAATTTAGCAAGACTGTAACTATGTAGAAGCATCAAACTATTAGATATCTCAACAGGTATTTTCATATTTCTTTCTTTTAACATTGTGTACATGCTCAGTAATAAAAGTCTGGCTTTTCGATAAGTTCCTGTAAAAATAAGATATTTCAAAGTAAGACAATTTTCAATTTGTAACAAATAAGCTGATATTGAAAAAAAAAAATTAAAAGAGTAAGACATAAATAAGAATGAATGTTTCAATATCAGTAAAAGGAACCTGAACAGTATTTTCAAAAGTGAAAGAACAAAATTTAATATATAAAATTGAATGAATAACTAAACATACTGTATATTTCTGTAAAAAAGACAATAGTTGAATCATAAGAAAAAGCCAATAAAAATCCAGAGTTGTCTTACTTATAGCACAGAAAGAAAAAAAAAATTGATTTTGTATATTAAACCCATGATAAAACAAAACAAATCACCTACTAACGTACCCTACGCTGCCAAATACTCACATTCATCATCTAAGGCAAAAAGCTCCTCAAGTACATCCTAATATCGCTGAGAAGCTACTCAAATGGATCCCCTTCTGCACCCAGTGAATCATTTCCATTTTGTCATAAGTATTCTGTAAAAGATCCTCGTCAGGGACATCCAGAACATTAGAAACCCCACACTTTTTAAAGAATGATCACTGTTTCCACTTCCATATTTTCTTATGATTCGATTATACAGGGTTCCCACTAAATTTCAAAAATAAAATTCCCTGACTTTTCCAGGTTTTCCAGGTCTATTTTTAGAAAATTCCAGTCACAAAATTTGGTTTGTGACATAAAAGATAGCTCACGGTATAAAACAAAACATAGCTCGCAACATAAAAGACAACATAGTAACATGACTTGTGATATAAATTGAATGTTCAAAATGCATTTTCCATGTTTATATCATCATTTTTCCAGGTTTTTGAGCAATATTTACAATTTTTCTTGATATTTCCCTGACCTTTCTCAGTAATTTCAAATTCCCTGACTTTTCCAGGTTTTCCCTGACCCGTGGGAACCCTGATTATAAAATCACACAGCACATCAAAAGAGACAATCTGCATAGCTCCACTTTTTGTTAAGGCCACTGTACAACACAGGCTGAACAATTTGCTATTTTGTTTATTCACACTCAACAAACATGACTGTTATTGTATGAATATGGTTATTCATATTAAAGTTAAACAATTGTATTCACT
Source organism: Salticus scenicus (assembly GCA_963930645.1). Lineage (NCBI taxonomy): Eukaryota > Metazoa > Arthropoda > Arachnida > Araneae > Salticidae > Salticus > Salticus scenicus. Next base: position 137,905,043 of record OZ005654.1, read on the forward strand.
TTTTTTTTCAATGGAATAACAAATCTTTAAAATTCTGAACAATTTTATGTGAAATATATAACAAATTATGCTGTAATTTAACAGTTTGCATTACAGTTTAAGATTTTTGCATTTGTCTGATCTAGCAATGGAATTAAGTACAAATAAAATGCATACAAAACCAAATTAGTACGGTAACTAACTCAGTTATTATTGTTTTTATTAAGCATAATGGCTAGTTTTGTTTTATGATCATTATAAGAATTTAAACTTCATTTGAAGTTCAATATGGAACAGCATGTAATAGGACAACAATTTGAGATTGAGCATGTTGGCAAAAAAAAAAAAAAAAAAAAAAAAAAAAGCCTCCCCCTTTCTTGTGTAGATGTTTATATTTGTGAATTTTATAATTTAATGTAAAATTAGCAGTTTAACTTAACTATATTTTGTGTGTATAGTTGTATAATTGTCTTTTCATAAATAGATATTTGCAATATTTTAAAGGTACTTTTTGTACATACGCGTTTATCAGAATAACTTCTGCTATTAGATAATAATTATATGAAATAGTTTTTTTTTTAATTCATTGTTTCTCAAATTAAGTATTTTCTTTCTTTTTTACTGTGTGAATAAAGATTGCATTATTTAAACAATTTAAAGGGATTGTAACTAATCTAAATACACAATTTATTTATTATTATTATTATTATTATTATTATTATTTAATTTAAAGCTTTTTAAAGTGTTTGTAAACTGTTAATAAAAGTCATAAATGGTGCTATTCCGAAATAATATGTTTATTTAAAAATATTTTGTGCATATTATGTATATATTATTTATAGCTATCCTTTAAAAAAAAAAAAAAGTAAACAAATACGATCTTATTAGATTAATCTTGTTCCCTTTCTCTGATAAAAATCTGTTGCATCTGTATAAACAGCCCTTTAATTACACAGTTAAATGACTGTGTTTGACCACCAAATCATTCCCTGATAAGCTAATAATTACCTGTCATAGCAATTTTGTTTTGAAAAAATAAAATGTTAGACTAGTTGGCCTGTTACAGTGGGGTCCTATCTTTTGTACACTATTTTTGGCCACTCATCATCTAATTATTTTATTGTTCAGGCATTCGATTTTTGAATATTTTACTCAGAGACAGCTAAAAGTTGTAGCATTGAAGTTAAACTATATTAGTATCACAGCAATCTTAATATTGTTCTATGCAAAGAAATTTTTAGTGTTCTCACATACATGACTGAAACATATACTATAGCTCACACCAACAAACTATGTTTATTTCATAGAACACTTGGCTACTTCTGCCAGACATTTTCAATCCACAATTTCACACTTTTCTTGTCCATCCACCCCTATTCATAAAAATGTATTTTAAACATTGTGCCACAAATTTTCTATCCACAATTCGACTCTATTTTCGTCCATCTAGCCTTTTTCATGAAAAAGTATGAAAATGCCTGGTAGAAATTTCATTTTAAAAGTAGTTATTTATTTATTTTTAAATGTTATTTATTTATTTTTTTAAATGACCATGGTTTTTAACTTTGTTTCCTCTGCCATGAATTTTAATAATATTGCAGATTTTATGTTTTTGTTTGCAGAGTTCTATTGTATATCATGTTGAAGTTAATTGGTGTTTCATCCATACATTCAATATTAGATAATGGAAAGACATTTTCTTCATATCAACAACAAACTTGTGAAAACTTGTGACTTTATAGTCAAGATCTTGTGGTAATTTCTAAAGAATTTTTATTTTCTGATGTATTACCAAATTTTTTCTGCTCATAAAACGATTACATCAACCTACTTTAATTTCTTTGTCTCATTCCGGATTGGCTTATGCCCACATCAGTACATAAGCTGTAATCATATTTCTTATATCAACATAACAATTCTACCTTTAGTTTTTTTATTTATTCTGAAATACTATTTTCTAAATATAGCAAGCATCAAAAGCCTTTACTACAGCACAGTCATTTGATTTATTAGCCTGTTGCATAGCTTTTAATGTGAAGTTTGCTTCATATTTTTCTATTTTCATTGATTCCATGTTAAAGTCTACACTTTACAAATTTTACATTGATTACACTGATTTTCAAATTGTTTGAATATATGAAACAACTTATAATACAATTTGTGATTTGCCACATGCTTCTAAAGCTAGTACTACCAGATGCAAGAAAATAAACTTGTTAGAAGCTGTCATTTGGAACCAAGGCTGAACAAGATTCAATATGTGTATGTATCAATTTAAGTTCGCATCAGATTAAACTCAGTCTTGCTTGAGCAAACAAGCAAACATGTTTCTTATTCAATCTGTTTGATGACACTGCTCTCTTCTCTCAAGTGTTTAGGGGTCATCTTATAGAAAAGATATATGCTAAAACTATAAAACGTTGATGAAAATTTATTCCCTGTCTCATCTGCAGAAAGATGACATTATATATTTATTATGTTAATAGAGATTTAATATATATATATATATATATATATAAATATATATATATATATATATATATATATATATATATATTATCACGGGTAATCTCAATATTATTGATAATTATCAATTAAAAAAATTCATGAAATTTGGCACCAAATTTAGACTTCCAGTTAAAACTAGCATTCCACAAATCTTTCAACAGTTTTCTTATGACCTAGATTTATTTATTTATAAAATATCTATTACTCATAATAAACCTATTGCCTACTTCACTCAATGGAAAGTTTTAGTGTTACAAAAAATCAAAAATGCATTATTTATCAATTCTTCAAATCTGGTGTTATTTAAAAAATCTGTACTTCTTAACTCAATCAAATCACTACAGGATGACTTTGTGATCACTTATGTTGACAAATCACCTAATAATTATGCCATTATTTGTAAATCCTACTATCTCTCTATTTTAAACTCATCAATCAATAATAGTAACATCTTCAGTTTAACTAATAATAACCTTATTATTAATAACCGAAAAATACATAATTACTATAAACTACTTCAACTTCCCTTCAATAACTTTAATTATCCTTATATAGTTCTCATTCCTAAGTTTCACAAATCTCCAATTAAATTTCGCACTGTCACTGTTGGGTGTAACACTTATAACAACAATGCTAATAAAGCTCTACTGGATATTCTAAAACAAATTTACAAATGTACTTGCAAAGTTGATAATTTACACTGTCTTAAAAATAGCTTTCAATTAATTCATTACATAAAATCGCTCGATTCAATAGACAATATTATGACTTTTGACTTTCAAGATCTTTTCAATAATATTGAGTTATCAGATCTTAGTAATATCATTTACAGTCTTTTTCAAGAATATAAAGCTCAAATTAATCTTCCTTACAATTTTAAAGCAGAAAAATTTAAAACTCTTCTTAACTTTGTTATCCATAATAATTATATCTTCCACAACAACGCTATCTATTTGCAACAATTAGGCATCCCACAAGGAGGTTGTAGCTCCAGTATTTTGGCAGATCTCTATCTTTATTATTATGAAAAGCAAATTTGCAATGATGATGTTCGATTTTATCGTTACATCGATGATATTATTGTATTTTATCTCAACAAGAACTCACAAAATGGCTTTTCCTTCAATTATCCACCTAATTTAAAGCTAACTCAAAATACTCTGACTAATCAATCAATTAACTTTTTAGATCTAAAAATAATCATCGATGGTAATAAACTTTACACAGATATCTATGACAAACGGCAAGATTTTTGTTTTAATGTCAACTTATTTACACATTTTAATTCATGTCTGCATCTTTCGGTATTTAGAAACATCATCATTAACCATTTATTTCGAATTAATAATTTATGCTCTGCAAAGTTTAAAAACAAGAATATTAATAAACTGATCACAGCCACTGCTAAAATGGGATTTCCTAAAAACTTTGTATTTTCTATTTTATATCCTTAACCATGTCTCTGTTAGTACAAAAAAAAAAAAAAAAAAAAAAAAAAAAAAAGCTGTGTACACTCTTGTGTATATCAACAAAAAAATTATAAAATAATAAAAGACAATAAAAAAGGTGGCGGTTGGGTGGGCAGATGTTTGATTACGGAGGTGGGGTGGTGTTGTAAGGCTGGATGGTTGGGTGGGTTTGTGAAATTAAATTAAAAAAAAAAAAAAAAAAAAAAAAATGTAGAAGGCTTGTTGCATTTGCTTTGTATTACTATGCAAACTTTCATTTTCCAATAAAATTTCAGATTTTTCCTTTTTGAGTTGTCAACTATATTTAATGTTCTAATTATACTGTTAAACACAATGTGATCAATCGGTGAATTTCATTGTGGCTTCGTGGCTTCATTGTTGTTCATCTGCTTTGAAATTTTGCATTTTTAAATCCATATGGTTCCTGTTCTGGTTGTGGCAGGCTGGGGGAGTGTTGCCGGCGTAAAACTAGTGTAACCCCACAGGCAAGTCACAAGTCTTGCCGCCTGCCTCCTTCTTCCTATCTTGTGTTTCTTGGGTTGTTTTTTCATTAATTTTGATAAGTTTATGGTTTTAAGTTAAGATTTGTTGTTTTACTTTATTGATTCGTTTGTTTTTGCAGACTGTTAATTAATAGATCTGGTTTCTTTACATTAATGTATTTCATCCACTGATGATTTTTTTTTTTTTTTTTTTATCTTATTGGTCATTGGTGTTTCAGTGATCTTGTATCTGTTGCTTGGCTTCTAATATGCTTAATAGATCATCTTTATTATATATATATATATATATATATATATATATATATCTGTATATATATATATAAATTACGTGTCACGATGTTTGTCCGGGGTAAACTCTTAAACTAAGGAACCGATTTTAATGAAATTTTGCACACTGTGTGCAGTTTGGTCCAACTTGAGAGATAGGATAGTTTTTATCTCAATTTATTGTCACAATATTGTTTTATTGCAATTATTTGTTAATTATAGACCTTTATTAAAGTTGCTCCAAAATATCTGTGAGTTCCATTAATTTAATTGTTGCCAAAAAAAAAAAATACGAGTTCATTTTCTTTTGACATAAAAATAAATACATTTAATCAAACGTGAACGTTAAAAAATTATAAAAAGTTAAATTATGCATCTCACGAAAATTGACGTCATAATCAATTTAAAGATTTTGTACACATTGATAAAGTGCTAATGTAGTTCTATCATAGATATAGTAATATATATAGATCTCTCATCCCCATGTTATCGTACAAAGATTTTTGATGCCGAAAAAAAAAAATAAATAAAAATAAAAGCTTTGGAAACAGCCATTAAGTGGTATTGAAAAAAAAAAAAAAAAAAAGAAAGAAAGAAAGAAGGAAATATGAATTTGAAACTGTATCTAGAGTCTTCCATTCCCCTTTAGCAAATAAATTATTCATAAATTTTATTTGCTAAAATATTAGTATGTATTCCCGTGTGTAATTACTCGGGGAAAGACGGCCATATTTTGGTAAAAACGTCGTCTTTTCCCAAATGAAAAGGAATAACTTTTTTCTCCCCAATGATCTCTCTATTCTATATATGCTATACTATATCTATGAGTTCTATACGCAAGCGAAGTGTGACTCACTGACCGTCTGTGCAGCCAAGAAAAAGATTTCCTATGTTAATTGCCCACTGGATTTTTTGTAAGAAATTATTAAAAATCGAGGAAATTTATTTCCCGATTTTAATCCTTATATTTGGGTATAGATATGTATTAGTTATCGCGGGTGTTAGATTGAATTATTTTGCTGTCAAATTGACAAAATTTTAATTTTAAATTTCAAAACTCTGTCGCCCTTGGCTTTTATTATTATTATTATTATTATTTGGCGATCAAAAGCGTAACACGAAAATATACATGCCAGATGTATGCATTGTACGAAATGTAATATGTATTATTCATTGTACGTATGTATGACATGTAATATGTATTGTACAAAATATTGTTTCATATTATTCATTACTCTTTTAATATAAGTTGTTAAAATAACCATGATTTTTGAAAGGAATTAAATATTTTCGACAGATAATTTGGCGATATTCTTTTTTTTTTCGCCAAGGATGACAGAAATGAAATCTATTCCGCTGCAAAATATTAGTATCTTACATCAGATATTTTATTTAGACATTTGAAAACAAATTTGACTTCAAACTATGATAGAATATTTATCATTTTCCTTTTAATTAGTATATTATTAGTATATTAAAATTTAAAAGCATGGTATATAAAAAGTTTTTTTTTTTTTTTTTTTTTTTATCTTATAATTATTCTTATCTTAATCCTCAATGTTTCCCATCTTTATTAACTTGAATTTACTATTAAAATTTTAACATACTCAAAAACTTCTCATCACTTCGTTAAAATACACTAAACTTTTCCAAAATCTTTTTCTATTTAAAATGATACATGTATTTACTTTAAATGTCCAATAATTCATAAGATTTCCAATTTTAAAGTTTTAAAATATTTATCAAATTTACTTATTTTTCTGGTTTAGCCTTATTGTTTTCCTTTTTATAACTACAACAGCTGTTGCCCTCTTTAAAATATTTAAAATGATGAGGTCATTTTATAGTAAAATTATCCATTATAGCATATATTATATTTCACTCCTCCATAAAAATTGATTTTAAAATCATCTGTTTCTTTTATACTTTTATTTTAATAGAATTTTAATAGAATTTAATTTATATATTAGTCATTTTAGCAATTTTATCCAAAGTAGCATTAGAAATAATATATATCACTTCTCCATTAAAATTTATAGGACCCTACAATAAAATTAATTTGTGCTTAATATCAACACTACGAAAATTTTTATCAATCGCTTCCAAATTTTGACCTAAGTTTCAAATCTCAACCCTGTGGGTTTTTACATCGGCTACAACGTTTTCGTCTTTGTTCGTAAATAATAATTTGACTGTACTAAATAGTTTACAGTCGTATAATTCAACGTATAACTTAGTCACAGCAACGCGTGGCCAGGTCTGCTAGTACATTTATATATTTATATATACTGTATCATTTGTGATACTTATCAAAAATGGATTTTGGCTATTAGAAAGTTAATAATTAATTTGCTTAGTAATAAAAATCCATTTTAAAAAACAGAAAATAAAAATACAATCAGTATGCAGTTTTTTTTTTTTTTTAAAGATACACCCCAAAAAATATATCAAATAGTTTTACATATATTTTACTCAAAAATTTAGCTAAAATATTTCATTGTAATTAATTGTCTCAAACGAGGTAAAAATTAATGGCCTCCAACCAAAAACAAATAAGCAACAAAAATCCCAGAAAAAGCGAAAGAAGAGAGAAGGTAGAAAATAACAATTTAAACCAATTTAACCCTTTCATTCCCCGTGATGCCAATTGGAATCATAACATTTCAGATTTTCTTTATTACCATCTAACACTCCTGCTGATTCAAAATGAACAATATTAAAATCTATATACATTTTTCCACCAAAAAAAAGAAAAAAAAAATATATATATATATATATATATATTTTACATGATTTCATTATCCTTGTTGATAAATGAAAGTATATTTTACTCTATTCTGATAATAATATCACAATCAGTTTCCTGTTTTGGGCAATTTAAGTAAATTAAATGTTTGAAATGTTTTTTATTTTATTTTTTAAAGTTTATAATTTGTATTTTAATTGATTTCAATTGTATTTTCTCCAAAAGTTTGATATTTTTAATTATTGAAAAGTTATGCTTTTAAATGGCATCAGTGGTTATATTAAACATAAACAAACACATCTCAGCTGCTTTGTTAGCTATAATAATTCGTACTCTGCTATTACTTCTATCTAAAACAAAATATTTATATATATTGCCATTGAAATAAATTTATGACTAAATATAAGATTTATTGTTTTATGGATGGAAAAACTGGGAATGAAAGGGTTAATTACTACTGTATTAAATTCTATATAATAATTAAGAATAAGTCATTTTTGATTATTAATAACAAATATTAGAAAAATAAAGAGGAATTTATAACTAAAAATGAATCAAGTTGAAGTTACTAACCAGAATTTTGCTCTGCACTTGCCATAATAACAGCAGTTCTGGCAGCTTCTTTAATTTGACCAAGAGTAATGTATAGATTGTACAAATGCTGTAAATCCTACAGAAATAGGGAAATATAACAATTTATTTACAGAACTACTCTATCAATAAAATAAATACACCATGACAGAGTTATTATATTTATTTAAAAGATATATATCAGCAAACAAAATATTAATGTTAAAAAAAAAATCTTAAGAAATACATGTTTTAAAAAAATAAAAAATTTTAAATGAGGGTTTATATATACACATATATATAATAATAATAATGATGATCTATTAAGCATAGTAGAAGCCAAGCAACAGATACAAGATCACTAAAACACCAATGACCAATAGGATTAAAAATTCTTTGAAAAATTCAGAAAAAGGAAAAAAAAAAAAAAAAAAAAAAAAATATATATATATATATATATATATATATATAATAAAGATGATCTATTAAGCATAGTAGAAGCCATATATATATCAGGGGATGAAATACACAAATTTAAAGAAACCAGATTTATTAATTAACAGCCTGCAAAACAAATGAATCAATAAAGTAACACAACAAATCTTAACTTAAATCCATAAACTATATCAAAATTTATGAAAAAATAATTTAAGAAACTTAAGATAGGAAGGAAGGAAGGAGGCAGGCGGCAAGACTTGTGACTTGCCTGTGGGGTTAAACTAGTTTCACGCCGGCAACACTCCCCCAGCCTACCACGACCAGAATAGGAGTCAAATGGATTTTAAAAAGCAAAATTTCAAAGCAGATGAATAACAAGAAAACCACGAAGCAACAATGAAATTCACTGATTGATTACAATGTATTTAATAGTATGATTAGAATTTTAAGAATAGTTGACAACTCAAATAAGAAGAAACTGAAATTTTAATGGAAAAAGAAAGTTAGCATAGTATTATGATGATCTATTAAGCATAGTAGAAGCCAAGCAACAGATACAAGATCACTGAAACACCAATGACCAATACTATTAAAAATTCTTTGAGAAGTTCCGAAAAAAAAAAAAAAAAATTATCAGGGGATGAAATACACAAATTTAAAGAAACCAGATTTATTAATTAACAGCCTGCAAAACTTTAAAATTCAGTCATAGAACTAAATTCTTTGAGAATACATTAATATATTATTTTTGCCAAAGAATAGCGATATTTACATTAAAATCAAGCTAAAAAGTATAGGTATATATGATAATTTTTTTTTACTTTTATCTATTAGTTTATAATTTTGGACCACTAAATCATCGCTTAGTGACCTTTCTGATCCACTAAATTTTCATTCCTGGTGAGAATCTTACAAATACAACCATTCATAATATTTTCTATTTATTTATTGTTAGTAAATTTTTTCTGCATTTGCTGTCTTTGAATAATTTTTCTTCAAAATTAATGACACAGCATTAAACTTAGATTTGTCGATTATATTGTTCTTGAAATAATAAAAAATTGAATGATAAACAAAACAATTATTTAAAAATAAATGACTTTTTTTTTTGTTTTTTAATTAATTTTCTACATTAATACACTTTTAATAATGTTCAGAAATAAACTAAAAAAAAGAAAGACAAAAAAGAAACAATGACTTATAAAAAAAAATTAACAGACATATGAAACAGAAGAATATTAACAGAACTAATATAAGTAACAGCGAGCAGTTCTTCTAGAAAATGCAAAAATAATCCAGAAAAATTATTTCTTGATAGAATAATTTTTCTCTATTGAGGTAAACATTTTCAATTAGTCTACTGTAGATGAATAGATGCATAATTAATTGCACTCCGTACTCTAGAAATAGACGGTAATAAAACAATTCTTAAGCAGAAAAATAGTTTATTTTGAATATATGTGGGAAGTTCCTTGCAGAGCCAACAGATGGCGCTGTCTCTGATGCTTATCATTGAACGAGATGACAAACGGAGGAGTTGAGATCCGGCTGCAGTGGAGATCGGTTGAGACCTTCAGCGCGTAGGCTGACAGGCTCATTTTTCTGCTAATTAGAGCTTGTTGTGCTCTGTATAAGTGTGTAGAGCCATGGAGAGCTCTATACCATAATCTCACTTATTAGAAATAGTACGCGTAGGTACTAATGTGAATTGTAGAGCGAGTCAGTGCTCATATATGTTACTTTCTGTTAGTCCTAGTAATGAAGAGAGCTTGTTATGTGTATTAGGCCTCGAAACCAGCAAATGTTATTGATGGAAACCCTGCTATTATTATCATTTTATCTTTGTGTAAACTGTGTTGTGAACGTAATAAATGTTTTTAGTTATCTTAATCGCAACTCATCAATGCCCCACCCCTAGACGCCCAGCTCATATACTACAAGCGGGGGCTCGGCCGGGATATTACCACCAACAAGTTAAAAAAGGTAACTGTTATTGTTATATATTTATCATTGTGTTTGATAGTGGATAATAATGATTAATGCATATATTGAGCAAAAAGAGTTTGAGTTACTATTTTGAATTAGAAATTAATGGTGAAATACTTTTGAGAACACTTTTGGTTTCAATGTGTGATGAAATAAAATAAATAATATAACTCGAGAAGAATGAATAAAAATAAGAATTATGATTGAAAAAAATATTCTGAGTAATCTTTTATAATTTTGCTTATTACTGTTTGCAATAATATTTTAACAATATTATAACAATATTATTTTAAAACGAAAGTGATAACAATTATTAAATAGAGAACAATAACAATAATGGTGATATTATATGAAATATGTGTAATAATTAAGAAATATATAAGATGATCTAAGTATTCTGTTGTATATTACAAATTGTTCTGCAGGTGGTTATTTAAAAATCATGATAATTTTGATTTGAGAACAAAAACCATAGAATCATTTTTTGAGAAAATTGTTCTCATATTATTTTGTTTCTATTTAGGTATGATATTAATTTGGTAGAAATATTGAAATATTTTTTGGTATAAATAATTATTTAGAGTTATAATGGCCCAAAACGTGTTGCAAGGCATTAGAAAAGCAGATTTAAGAACAATTGCTGAAGAATTAGGCCTAACTGTTCCGGCGGAAGCTAAGGTACTTGAAATCAAAACTTTGATTGAGAGCTCTGATATTTATAAAAATGATTTAGAATTTGTTAGAGGTGTTATTAAAATGTTACTAGAAGAACAAAAGTTGAAATCTGTAGAAGAACAAACCAAAATTGAGATAGAAAGAATTAAATTATCCCAGTTAGAAAAAGAAATAGAGTTACAGAATTTAAAGTTACAGGCTGCAGCAAATAATTCTAGTAATAATGTTGAGCAATCAAATTCAGAAACTACTTCACAATCATTAGAAAATTTAATTAGAAGTATTCGAACTTTAACCATTTCAGTACCTGAGAAACCGGAAGCTTTGCACTTATTTTTTCAATCCCTTGAAAAGGCATTCGTTTCTAAAAATGTACCCCCTAAATTTAAATCGGAAATATTGATTAATTTATTGGGAGATAAATGTAATCAGGTTCTTGCGTACGTAACCACCGAAGAAATTAACGATTATGAAAAAGTTAAGGAATTAATTTTAAGACAGTTCCAACCAACGCCGCGTGAATGTTTAAGTAATTTTAAAAATGCGTTGCGTAATCCGTCAGAAACTCATGTCCAATTCGCTTCGCGTCTAAGCGCTTCTTTTGATTACTATTGTAGATTGAGAGGGGTTAACGACGTTAAGCAATTGTGTGATCTTATAGTTTCCGATAAAATATATGAAACGTTGGATTCTAGAACTAAGGAACATATTAGTGTTCGAGAAGGTCAAAATTGGTTTAAACCCAACGAGTTAGGTCGGGAGTGTGATTTATTCTACTCTTCTAGAGGTAAATCGTTAATTGAAACTAATAATAATACGCGAAACGAAAGTTCAGAGAATAAGCGGTTTGTAAACAAAACTCCTTTTAGAAAGACACATTATAATAATAAAGATCCCATAGTACGTAATTCGGTATCTAATCAAACTCACGAAAAGCATGAAAGAATGTGTTATATTTGTGGTGCAAAAGGGAAAACATTTCATTTCGCGCGAGTGTGTCCTAAACGTATTTCAGAGAAAAGAGAATTCCGTGAAAATCTTCCTACGAATTCAGTAGTTCAATCCGAAACAAGTCCGATTAACCTAATTGTTAATGAGCTCGAATATGTTGATATTTTAGTGGATGATATTCCACTTAAAGGGTTAAAAGATTCTGGTTCTTCGATTCTAATTGTAAATAAAAATAGCATTCCACAGACTAAAAATGTTATTTCTTCAACCACTCTAGTTAGCTGCTTTAATGAAAAGAAAGATGCAAATCTGACTGAATTTAAAATATCTTTACCTAATCATGATTCAATAAACATAATCGGTGCTTTATGCAACAATTTGACATGCGACGTAATTCTGCCTAATAATATCTTTCATATTTTGAAACAACAAAATAAAGAGGAAGCAGATGTTTCGAGTTCCAGCGTAGGGGGGAAAGATAGTCTTCTAAATTCGGGGGAAAGCAATTTCGATGAAGCAAATGAGTGTTCTTTTCCTGTATTCGATCGAAAGGAAAATGAAATAGATACTTTTTTTTCAAGTATGTGCAATTTTTCAGAAGAAGAAAAATTCGATGTCAGTTATATTTTAGATAAGTCGTTAAAAGAGAAATTAAGCGAATTAATAAAAAGTTATAAGCCAGTTAAAACAAAAAGTACTGATTTAAAAATGTCCATTATTTTATCTGATGATATACCAGTGTGCTCACGCTCTCGCAGATTATCATTTGTAGAGAAATCAGAGGTGGATAGACAAATTGACCAATGGTTAAAGGATGGTATAATTAGAGAAAGTACATCAAATTATGCTTCGCCAATAGTGGTGTGTAGGAAAAAAGATGGAGGAATAAGGTTATGCTGTGATTATCGTGCTTTAAATAAGAAAATAATTAAAGATAAATACCCGTTGCCAAATATTGAAGATTTATTTGATAGATTAGGGGAGGGTAAAGTTTTTTCGACACTAGATTTAAAGAATGCGTTTTTACAAGTTGATGTAGAGGAAAAAAGTAGGAAATATACAGCTTTTGTGACAGATAATGCCCAGTATGAGTTTCTAAAAGTTCCCTATGGATTATGTAATAGTCCCTTAGTATTTCAAAGATATGTAAATTATGTGTTTAAAGACTTATTAAAAGATGGTACTGTAATTATTTATTTAGATGATATAATTATTCCATCTAAAGATGAGAATGAAGGGTTAGATAAATTAAAACGTGTGTTAGAAACGGCATCAAAATTTGGTCTAGAGTTAAATTTAAAGAAATGTCAGTTTTTGAAACGAAAGATCGATTTCTTAGGTCACATAATTGAGAATGGCACGATTAAACCCTCAGTAGAAAAAACTCTCGCAGTACAAAATTTCCCAGAACCCCGTAATGCTAGGGAAGTGCAGAGTTTCTTAGGTTTAACGGGTTACTTTAGAAAATTTATTCGTTCATATGCCAACATAGCAAGACCACTCAGTGACTTATTACGTGCTTCCACTCCATTTAAATTCGAGCAAGAGCAGAAATTAGCTTTTCAAAAGCTTAAAGACATTTTATCTAATGCACCTGTCTTACACCTTTTTAAACAAGGTTATAAGTTAGAAGTTCATACAGATGCGTCTAAATTAGGATTCGGTGCAATCTTATTACAACAAGATGACGATGGACAGTACTATCCAATCCATTATATGAGTAAAAAGACCTCTGTACAAGAAGAAAAATACTGTAGTTATGAGTTAGAAGTGTTAGCGATAGTAGAAGCCCTTAAAAAATTTAGGAACTATTTGTTAGGTAGTAAATTTAAAATTTATACTGACTGTCAAGCGTTCACTAAAACTTTAGATAAACGTGAATTGACACCTAAGGTAGCCAGGTGGTCTTTCCTGCTACAGGAATTCGACTACGAAGTAGAACATCGACCTGGTAAACAAATGCAGCATGTTGACGCGCTTAGCAGACACCCTGTAATGGCTGTAAATACTGATACCCTTACTCATCGTATTGCTACTGCTCAAGAAAATGATGAGTTTATCAATACTGTGAAATCTCTTTTACAACAAAACCAAAATGACGAATATGTGTTAAAAAATAATGTTTTATATAAAGTGTTAAATGATAGGGATGTACTAATTGTCCCAGAGATCATGCAACTTGAGGTCGTAAAGAAATGTCATGCCTTAGGACATTTTTCGGCTAATAAAACTGAAGAGTTAGTAAAAAGAGATTACTATTTTTCTAATATGAAAAAATGCGTAGATAACGTTGTAAAAAGTTGCGTAGAATGTATTCTCGTAAATAAGAAACAGGGAAAAGGAGAAGGTTTTTTGAACCCAATCCCTAAAGGGGATATACCATTATCCACGTATCACATCGATTTTGTGGGTCCATTACCAACCACTAACAAAAACTACAATCACATTTTTACCGTCATCGACGGATTTAGTAAATTTTCGTGGCTATATCCAGTCAAATCAACTTCTTCAGCAGACGCCTTGCAAAAATTAAAACAGCAAGCTGGTATTTTTGGTAATCCCGCAAGAATAATATCCGATCGTGGACCTGCGTTCATATCTAAGGAGTTTGCAGATTACTGTAAATCAGAGGGAATCGAACATGACACCATCACAACCGGAATCCCAAGAGGGAATGGTCAAATTGAGAGACTTCATCGAACAATCATTCCTGTATTATCCAAGTTATGTATAAATGACCCTAACAAGTGGTACAAGTTTGTTGAGGCTGTTCAGAGAACTATTAATTCCACCACATCGAGAAGTACCAAAAGAACTCCTTTTGAACTACTCACTGGAGTAACAATGAGAAAGAAAGAAGATAAGAGAATACTAGAACTTCTCGAAGAGGAAAGGATAAATTCCATGCTTGATAATCTTCACACCATTCGTGAAGAAGCAAGAAAAAATATTCTTAAGATTCAAGAAGAAAATCGCCGATGTTACAATAAGAAGAGAAAGAAAGCCCATGTATATAAAATTAATGATCTAGTTGCCATCCAGCGAACTCAGTTTGGAACCGGCATGAAACTAAGACCAAAATTCTTAGGTCCTTATAAAGTTGTGCGAGTAAAGAACAAAGACAGATATGAAGTCGAGAAGATAGGCGATCACGAAGGACCTATACATACTAGTACTTCTGCAGACCATATGAAATTATGGTCCACAAACTAAATAGACTGAACTAAATGGACTGATAAACATTACAGAAAAAGTTAACTGTGAATTTTTATGTACATAATTTTTTTTAATGTCTGTTTCTCTTTTTTGTTTTTTTTTCTTTTAATTGTATTTTGCAGATATCCTTTAGTATCCCAGGTTGGTTTACGGTGAGGTCACCGCAACATCAGAATGGCAGAGCGTTGTGGGAAGTTCCTTGCAGAGCCAACAGATGGCGCTGTCTCTGATGCTTATCATTGAACGAGATGACAAACGGAGGAGTTGAGATCCGGCTGCAGTGGAGATCGGTTGAGACCTTCAGCGCGTAGGCTGACAGGCTCATTTTTCTGCTAATTAGAGCTTGTTGTGCTCTGTATAAGTGTGTAGAGCCATGGAGAGCTCTATACCATAATCTCACTTATTAGAAATAGTACGCGTAGGTACTAATGTGAATTGTAGAGCGAGTCAGTGCTCATATATGTTACTTTCTGTTAGTCCTAGTAATGAAGAGAGCTTGTTATGTGTATTAGGCCTCGAAACCAGCAAATGTTATTGATGGAAACCCTGCTATTATTATCATTTTATCTTTGTGTAAACTGTGTTGTGAACGTAATAAATGTTTTTAGTTATCTTAATCGCAACTCATCAATGCCCCACCCCTAGACGCCCAGCTCATATACTACATATATACTTTTGTTAAATAATATCTATGGTATACTAAATCTTTTAAAAGAAATACACGACTTACTTTGACTGCTCCATCAACTTCTCCCATTATATGACTTATAATTTGTCTTGTTATAAAATCATCATTAGCCTTTCCTGCAGCACTTATAGCCAGTTTGATAGCTTCATCTTCATCTGATCCAGAGACTTCCAGTAATAGCTTCACTGCCTAAAAATCATAAAAGTAGAAAATAATTTTACTTGAATACATATACCTAAAAAATATTCTTTTTATAATTGCACTTACGTAAAAATAAACAAATATATTTTGAGCGCACTCGTGCTCATCATCAGTGCGTCGTAGTGATTCCACCTCTTCTGTCTTGGTTCGCCTTCACTTCTCGATTTTCGGATCTCTTCACTTCAGACGTGGTGTCCCTCTTTATCATCTGTTGCCATATGGGTGGAATTATGCTGTGTTCGCGATCATTAATGGATAAGTTGTTAGTGATTATTTCAATTGCTTCTCTTTTAAGGGCATAGTGGTGGTTATTATAGGGAGCTATTTTTCGGGTATTAATGGTATTAAAGTTAATAGGGTTAGTTTTATGGGTGATGGAGAGGGCAGTATTGGATCTATTGAATTTTATGTCTGCAAAATGCTCTTTTTCGCGATCGTTTATGTAGCGTTTAGTCATTCCAATGTAACATCCCTTTTCTTCGTTTTCATACTGAAAATTAATTTTATAGATGCCTGAGGTGTTTTTAGGAAAAATTAGATCTTTCTCGTTATGGAGAAATTGAAAAATGTTTTTATTTGGTTTTATAGGTATGTTAATATTGAGTTTTTTAGCTTCGTTCTTTATATTTAGCGCAGCACCATTACAGAATGGTATAGAGGTAGTATAACGTGGTTTCGAATTTTGTGCGTTGTTGATGGAATTTAAAGTTTTTAGACGTTTTTTGTAAATTTTATCGATGAGATTTCCACTATATCCGGCATTTTTCGTGATAACTTTAATGAATTTAATTTCTTCTTTTAATATGGTTTTGTTAGAGCAAATGAGTATGGCACGGTTTATATATGATCAGAGCACGGCATGTTTATAAGAAAGGGGGGTTTTACATTTTATATTGATAATTTCATTGCTAGCAGTAGATTTCCTATGTACGGTAGTATCGAAATAATTGTTTAAATTTTTAATAATGCGAACATTGAGGAAATTTAGGGTGTTATTAGTTTCGGTTTCAATCGTGAATTTTATTTTATTTTTTTCGTAAGTGCAATTATAAAAAGGATATTTTTTAGGCATATGTATTCAAGTAAAATGTAATCAATCCTTTTTCTGAAAAAATTAAGTTAATGTAGAAAATAATTTTACTGTTAGTGTACAAATAATTACTTCCCCTCCCCCCAAATCCTTTTAGTATTCTATAGCTTTAAAGAATTTAAAGATTCTAGTTGAATAGAAATGAATTCATTAGAAAAATGGAAAGAAATATTTAGAAAGGCAACTTAAAAACTAATATAAAAATATTTTAGAAAATGTTTAATCTATAGGTTAAATATTTCTTGTATATTCATTTCAATATTTGAACATCTTTAAAATAAAGAATAAAGAAAATCAAGAAAATAATTTTACATGAGTGAATCAAATTATTCGATTTAAAAAAACTATTCATTCTGGAAAAAAAAAAAAAAAAAGTCTTAAATTATAATGAAGAAATACACTTTATTAAAACAAATATATACCATCTTTCTGAAACAATTTTAATTGTTATTATTTCAATATTACCATAAATAAAAAAGCATACATTTTTATTTTAAATAGATGGGTTTTAATTTTATAAAGATTTTAATAAAACACTGAATACATGCATACAGGTGAATAAATACCGAATAAGTACATTCTGAAAATTAAGAGTATTTAAAAAGAATTTTTCATTTCATATAATTATATAAACTAATTAATCTAAAATTATTACTTTTTTGTAGCGTTGAGCATATATAAAATATTTTCCAGCTAATAGGAAGTTTTGTTTTTCTTCATAGAAAGCTGCTATATTGATATAATCATCTGGCTCTCCATTTTCTCCAATTGCATCCGCATATGTTGACATGTTGTTAGAATCTTGTGCCAGTACAAAAGCTTCATTTTTGCAATTAGATAAAACAAGAAATTTGATGGCAGATGGACTATCATTATAATTCTGAAAAAATCTAAGAAAGATAAAAAAGAAAAACAAAATTACAGATGAAGAACTAAAAAGAAAATTATCTTTGTTACGAATCAAATCACTGACTTTTTGCTACTTCAAAAAATTTTAAACCTTATATATATACAGTAGCCGCCGCTTAATAAAATCACTGGTTAATAAAATCAGCCGCTTAATCTGATCAAATTGTCAGGACTGGAATCAAATCAATGCAAACCAATTTTAAAACTGCCGCTTAATAAAATCAGCATCGCCAGTTAATAAACTAAAAAAAAATTTCTTCAGCAGCAAAAATACCATTTATGCACGTTGAGCAAAGTTTTAGTTACACTAGGAATTTTACTTTTTTAAGTAAAAAAGAAATTAAATACAGAAATCCCTCCGTTATCTCTCTTTGTCAGAAATTTTACATTTTCAGGAATTAAACACGTCTGATCACTTGCCTTAGGAATAATTTCAAGGACTGCATTCTTCAAAGCACGGTAATAAGTTACAAATTTGATTTAATTCGCAAGGAATTTAATTTTTAAGTATTTAATTTTTAATTATTAAAAGACAATTTCCAATTCTTATTCTGAAATAACTAAGAAACAAGATGTTTAAATGGAAAAAAATTAAGTTTTATAGAAAGGCATGAACTTTTAGCAAAGTAATGATGATTTTACTGAAAGGAAAGCGCATTGGAGCTTGGGATTTGTTTAAGTCTATTATTTTGAAGGAACAATTAAATAATTATCTGTTAAAAATTAATTAATACTGTTTAATAATTTCATTATTTGGTATCTTTTAAAATTTCTTTTCAAATTCAGGGAAGTAACACCTTTTGCTCGAGTACAGGAACGTTTGCTGGGTATAAAAATCAGCCGTTTAATAAAATCACTTTCGCTCAGAACAAATGTGATTTGAATAAGCGGCGGGTACTGTATATATATTTTATATATACATAAGGTAATGTCTGTATGTGTGTGGATAGTACAGTGTAAAGACAGTAGCTCAGACAGTCACTTGATTTGACATGAAAATATCCCCCCCTCAGGTTTCAGATTGCACCTCAATGCCCTATTTTTAGATTTTGGATTATATTTTTTAAATTAAAATATGAAAATAAGAATCTTATATTAAATTTAAAATTAGCTTTAAAACATATTAATCTGTTGCAAAAAAAGTGTACATGTTTTTTTTTTTTTTGCAATAAAAAGAAATATTTTAATTAAATGTGAATAGCAAAAAAATATCAAAATTAAATTATGCATATCACGAAATTAATGTCATTATAACTTTAAACAGTTTCATACATACTGATAAAGAGCCACTATCTACTATATTACTTACAAAACTTTGAATAAACACCATAAAATGCAAAAAACTTGCAACGATTGTTTCGGGTCAAAAGAGCACACGACCCTTCATCAGGCGAACAAAGTAGACACGAGTACAGCAGTCAAAGCGGTAATGCACTATAGTTATTGTGTGTGTGAGACTAAATCAGGGCACTTATTTTGATGCAAATATTAAATTTTCTAAGCATTTTTATTTTGAATAATTTAAAATTATCTGCATACCTGATCTTTTACTATATAAATTTTAATAATAAACATAGTAATTTTATATTAGAATACAATTTTTATTGTAACAGTTTTATTTTGAAATTAATGTGCCATTATCAATCAAGTTATTTGCTTTATTATATATGGAATATATTATAAAAATTATATGCTTTTTCAATTGAAAAAAAAAAAAAAAAAAAAAAAAAAACTGAATAACTTTAAAATTACTGGATAATTTATCACGGAAGAACATATAAATATAAATAAAGAATAAAAAAGATATTTTCATAAAATATATCTTATAGCGAAATTATATTTTGTAATGATATAAGTACTAGAGAGGAAAAAAGCAAAACAAATTACTCACATTTTTAATTGAGAAAAAAGTTCAATATTATTTAAATCTAACACAATTTAATTTTTAATATCACTACAATTTTATTTGGAATTGTAAAATTTTCAATAGTTTATCATTTGCACAAATAAAAATAAATGTGTTTACATATATAATGAAATAAGCAACATCTGAAATAATTTTAAATAAAGATAATAAATTATTAAGTAATAACTTACCTAGCAACCATTCTAGCACCTTCTAAAGAATTTGATAGTTTTACTAATCTAACTGCTGAATCAGGGTCTTTCAAATGATCCAAATACAAGCTATTAAAAAAAAAAAAAAAAAAAAAAATTGCTATTGGTTTACTTATTTTTTCTATACAACACATTTAATATAAATTGAGCAACTCCTGTGAATAGTAAAGCACATACCGTATTGCATTTGCATACTCTGATGCATTTTCGTAAGCAACAGCTGCTTCTGCATATTTTCCATCAGCTTCTTGAGCTTTGGCATACTGAGCATGAACTTTTGGAGAAGAAATTGAAGGTAAAAATTCTTTTACCTTTTTCCTAAAACGCAAAACATAAAATTTTTAATAATACAGGCAGAGTTATGAAAAAAAAAAAAAAAAAAGTTATTGAACTTAAAAATATGCAAATAATGATTAAAGAAACAATGAATTAAAAAAAAAAATAATAATAATAAATCTACACAAAAAAAGTGGTTTGATAACAAAAGTTTTATACATAAATGTGAAAAATATTAAATAATAGGATACAGTATACCATAAGCACCAGAATATATATATATATATACAGTCAGACTTTGATATAAGGTCACCTTTTGGGACTTCAGAAAAGTCTGGTTAATGCGAGTTTGTCAGTAAATTATCATGCATATCAATTAGTGAATAAGCAAGTGTCAATAAACAGACATATATAAGCATGCAATGTAAAGTTTTAAAGTTTGTATTTATTGAAATTTCTCAAGAAATTGAAGACTTAGTTTTTTGGAGCCATCTACATTATCATCTCATAAAAAAACTGTTAGTCTTTCTTTATTTTTTTCCCCACCTATACATTTTTAATTCTTGATGTAAATAAAGCAATAATAAAATATTGTTGAACATAACCGCCACCTAATAGGCAAAAGTAAGGATGGAGAAATGATTTTTCTCCAATGAAAGATCATATTTCTTTACCATGAGTTTGAGGTGTTAATCCCCTCCCCCCTATGGTCATTTTTTGCAAATTAAGTCTCCTTAGAATGGGGCCTATGGATTAAAGTGGAATCCAAATCACTATGCACATCCAGACCTGAGCATTGTTTCAAAACTGGCATTTACCTACAGACGTCCAGAGCACTAACCATTCCATTACCAGATGGACTCTTTACTACGAAAAATCTATTGTTAATCTTTAATCTTGTTTCAGACTAAGATATCAGAGAATCTCTTAATTCACATAATTCGATGAAAAAGTCAGACGGAAGTAGATTATAAGCTTGTAACTCTAAACCCCTTTATAAGCTTGTAACTCTAACATTTTTTTTGTTTATTTACTAAGAATTGTGAGATCAAAAGGGCTTTTCACAAAAAAGAACTTTTACAAAGTAGCTGAAAGAATTGGACCTTCAGAGTAATTAAGCGGCATGTGAAAAACTCCTTTTGAAATTTCAACTCTTGGAAAATATCTAAAATCTAGCTCGTACTTTTGCTGACAATTCACTTGCTTAACCTGTTAACTGGGTATGAGAAAATATTTTGTCATACACTAACTACTACTGCAACAGGCATGACGACATTTTTCATCATGAAAATTTGCCGTAATATTTTGAATGCATTAAGTTTTATGTAGTTCTTATCCTAGCGCGGTTATATGCGAGCATATAAGGAAAGGGCATGTTTAGAAACAAATGCTAAATCAATCAATCTTTGCCACACACGAGATGCCAAAATTTATTCCCCGGTTAACAGGTTAATTTTTACTCTATTCAAATGAATTTTTGACAAAAGTTGCCCAACATATCTAGTTTTCAACCTATGTAATAAAAAAATCTCTACCTTTCGTGCATGTGCAGCGTTTTTCATAAATATGCTCATATTTCATGAGATATTTAAAATATTTGTATTCTGATTGTAGTACATTGTTTCAAAAGTGTTTTTTCAATTTATCTAACAGTAGGAATAATTTTCCTTTAAAACTCTGTATATTATAAATAAAAAACATGCTGATTTTTTTTTTTTTTTTTTTTTTTGAGTTTTAAAATAAATGCTTATATCTCCATTATGTAACAAGCTATAGTCCCAAAAATTGCACTAGGTCTATATTAACATATCCTAAAGTTACAGATCATTTCTTTCAGTTATTAATACAGGGTGATTACAAACATTATTGATTTTGCTCAATTTGTTTCCAGCCCCCTAAATGTTGTCTTAAACCAATCTTCACTGAAAAACATGAGGAAGACCCAGTTCTTTAAATACCCAATGTTTGAAAACATTAAATTGAAAAAACTGATCGTTTGCAAATCTTGTTAAACTTTTGAGCAGGAGTGTAATATTTAATTAAGTATGTATGGTTTGCAAATCTTACTAAACTATTTTTTCCATCACCTAGCGGGCTCCTAAAAGTGGCACAAAATAATATTTTTTATTAAATAAAATAAAAGCATCTTATTGATAAAAAAAGGGTTATTAATATTAAATACAACTTTTTCTTGCTGCTGCTACCAATTGAGAATCTGAATTTAATAATAATAATAATAATGTGTACTTTTTGTAAATTTATTTATTTTATTATTATTATCCCCCCCCCCCATGTCTTGTCCTCTTTTAGGGGCTGGTACAAGTCAAAAAATATTAATTGATTCGAACAAAAATATTCTAGTGGGGTATTGTTAAACGTTAAAGATAATGTTTTCTCACTATTAAATATTCAAAATCAAGGTAATAAAGATTTTTTTTTTTCATATTACTCTTTTAGTTGCTGTAGGGGACAAAAGATATTAATTGATCAAAAAAAAAAAAAAAAAAAAAAAAAAAAAAACATTTTAGTGCAGTATTGTTTAATACTAAAGACAAATTATTCTTATTTATTAAGTATTACAATTTATAAAACAATCCCTTATTTTCTACAATTTGAATTTGTTTCATATCCCCTCCCTCCTTTTAAGTGTGGTAGAGGACAAAAAGTATTTATCAACTGAAAAAATATTCAGCACAATATTATACAATATTAAAGGCAACTTTTTCTTGCTATTACAAAATAAAAAAATATAAAAGTATTTAAAAAAAAAAAACTATTTTTTGTAGATTTAATATCTAATATACATTCATATTTACAAAAAATGTTTCTCTGATTGCATACAAAATTTAATAACAGAAGATATAAAATTGTATTTACCAATTTTTTAACTTTATGTACAATGTTGCAGCATTATTAAATAAACCCCCTTTTTCATATAAAACTGCAGCATCAGATATAACCTGAAAAGTAGTACAAGTTTATTCATGGAATCAATTTAAAAACACAAGTATGTATATTAAATTAAAATAATTAGAAAGGAGAGTAACCTTCATTTCTTCTAGTATACTAGCACACTCTTGATATACCAGAGGACTGTTGATTTCTTCAGCTAACATAATACCTCTACAAAAATTTTTACATATTGTGATTGTACAACTAATTGCTGATATGTATAACTGAGAGAGTAATATAAATACAAGAATTATTTTTATCAATAAAAAGAAAATGCACATTATGCACATAATATTAGTCGCTTAAATCTCTAGATACTAAACAAATTCATTTCAAAATTGGTGTAGCAAACAATTTTGCACAACGAAATAAACATAGAAAATAAAATAAATGGATTAAAAAAAAAAAAAAAAAAGCTTCTTTGAAAATAGTGTTCTTGAAAACATGTTTGAAGTATTAAAATTTTTATTTAGGTTGATAAAATAAAATCAGTTATATTATAGCATATATTTTCTAAGAAACTTTTTTTTTTTTTGAAGGCATATAAAGAAGGACAAATAATAAAAAAACATAACTAAATAAAAATGTTAATTTAATTTAAGAAAGATAGGATGATGTTTTAAGACATTTAAGAGATAGAAACTATACAAAAATTATTAACTTTTTAAAAGTAAAATATAAAAAGTAAAAGAAGTAAAAACAAAATAGCAATAATAAGTTTTTTTTTAAATTAAAAATAAAAATGTTTTAGTGTATATGGTATTTAATTAAAAATAAAAATGTTTTAGTGTATATGGTATACCTTTTATAATCCCCACATCTGATAGAAGTTCTAGCAATTCCAGCCTTGCAAACATTATTATGAAGATGGATCTAAACGGTATTAATAAAACATTACAACTAAGAGGTGATATTTGCATAGACAGAGAATTATTAATAATAATATCTTCAGATTTTACAAACCTCATCAGAAGACACTTCATCCAGCAATCCTTTCTCATAATGATGAGCTGCATTAGTGTAATCACCTCTAAAAAGACACATGATTATAAAATAAAAAACGTGAAAGATTAGCTAAAGTGTTAAGAATATCGAGAAAATATTTTAAACTAAAAAATACTCTAACATAGTTTTTTATTTACAAAATATAACAACGTAAAATTTTTTTTTACATGTTCATAAAATTTATACGTTATGATTACACTTGAAATAAAATAATGCAACAGCATGAAAATAATCAAGCATTAATTTTATATCTGTACTGATAAGTATAAAGGATTTAAGTTCAAAAATGTCGATTTTGAGTTATGTACATAGTCTGACTCCGAAAAAAAATTCTCTATCGATTGGTATAAAGGATTTAAATCCATGTCATTTAGTCTTTGAGAAAATCCATTGGTAAAAAAACATTCAAGTCAGAAATTTAGCATTAATCTTTGTATAAAATATTTAATTCAATTTTTCCCCTTTATTAAATGAAAGTTGACAATCACTGAATGGTATAAAGGGTATAAATCAACATAATCCCTTTTCCTAATCAATTCTTCTGATTAGTTTTTAACTAGTTTAACTTTATTTTTCGTCTCCTGAAAAATCAAGAATATGGACTTAAATCCTTTATACTTATGAGCACAGATATATAGCAGTTTTAAAGGTAAAATGAAGAGCAAAGTTAAGAAACAAAACACTAGACAGAAAAAAATTGCCAATATAAACAGCATAAGCTTCTTTTTTTTTTTCTTTTTTGGTGTGTGTGTGAAATTATTTAATATACGTTGTTCAACTGTTTCAGTATGGAACTTATTTGAATTAAATTTTATTAAAACTTTTTGTTTGAAATATATTTAATGTGCATAAAAATTAGCAACTAAGTAACTGCATCTGTAATAACACTATAGTTTTGGTGAAAACAAAACAATCAATTTAAATGAATATTTGAGCCCCTTAGCTGCCAAGTGGTGTAAGTCCAAAATGTACGAAACTGAGTTAGAGGTATGATATTGTTCCTTGAGGGGTCCTCTTATTCATTTGCCAAGTGCTGTAAGTCATAGTTTATATTACTGACTATTATAGTTAGTTATATTATAGTTTATATACTTTGAAAATGAGTAGAGGAACCCTCGAGGAACAATATTATACCTCTAGCTCAATTCCGTAAATTTTGGACTTACATCACTTGGCATCTTAGGAGCTCATTTGTCTTGGTCCTTTAAAAGATAACTTTTTTTGTTTAATACTTTTTTAGCATACATTATGTAAGAAGTATTGTAATCATGAAAAAAATTTACTTTGAGATCTTGGTGTGTTTATACCTTTTGAAATCTCCTGAGTTAATTTTAGCTATTTTTACAGTGATGTATGTATGTAGGTATGCATGTATGTTTGTATGCATGTGAGTGAACATGATAGCATCTAAAATGCTTTGTTTGAATGAGCTGAAAGTTAATACATATGTTATAGGTCACTGTAGCACAAACCCTATTGATTTTTGTGAATCTAGCACTTACAGTTTTTTACAGGGACACAAAGAAAAATTCTTTATCATTATTGCCTATTGGCTGAAATTATTTAAAGTGTGACAGTTATTTAAATGCCTTATTTGATTCAGAAGAGAATTTATATGCATGTCATAGAACAAAATCATACGAACTGTATAGATTTTGGTGAACTTATAGACTTGGCACTTATAGACTTTTACAGGAACTCAAAAAGAAAAAAAAAAAAAAAAATGCTATTCCATTATAATCTATGAACTCAGTTTAAATTATCTGAAATGCAATAGCATTAAATTAAACAACATACTATATGGAGAAAAATACTAAAATGCCCTGTTATAATTTTTTCTGTTGTTTATTTAACGACTTGTGTTACTTTTATTTATTTATACAACCATTAATTATTTAATGCTTGGAAAGTTGAGTGGTGTCACTCCAGATGATTTATTTATTTATTAGTTCATTGATTTAAAATAACCATTTTTTTTAGTTTTTCAGAGAGCTTTAGAAACTGTCTTTAAAAGATTTCTTTATACGGAAAAAAAAAAAAAAAAAAAAAAATGTTTTGTATATTAAAACTTATGACTTTTAAATAACATGAATATAAATGGCTTAGATAAAATTCTTAAAAATTGTTTTCAAAAATCTGAGGAATAAGATAATTTTCTCTTGATTTGCACTGATGATCATTTTTTTCACTTACTAACTTAGTTTTAGGTAACAACATTTTTTTTTAAAACTGAATATTCTGTTAGACTCACAGTACTTCACAAAGAGAAATTGTTCTACTTAAGGATTCTATATTACTGTATGATAAAAATCTTAAATATTAACACATATTTATATAGATATAGCTATAGAAATAACATTACTCTAATTGATAGAAATTCAATAAATTTTTCATTTTGTAGTACCTCAGTCAACTAAAATGGAATTTACTGAAAACAACATTAGTTATAATTATATTTTAAATCTAAAAATAAAAATAATTGAAAACTGTGTTTTATTTATAGATATTTCAAGTTCATAAGGTTGCAGGAGAGAAATTTTTCTTCTTATTTAAAAAAATAAAATAAAATAAAAAATAAAATAAAACAATAGAAACAGAAAGAAAGGAAATGAAACTAGTATAAAATCTAAATTATTCTGGAATAAAATATGCTTTTATCTGATGCTAGCAATTATATCCATTCTTCACATGAGGGGGGGGAGGATTGAAAATGAAGCCAATTAATCTGATCCATTGATAAGAGGAAACATTGTTTATTTTCTGATTTCTGATGAAGTCCAGGTTTCGTTCAATATTATTAAAAATAAAAAATTGAAGAAAAAATCCAGAAGTATTAATCCTTTCCCCCTTAAACAACGTTAGTAATTGAATTTCTGAAGATCTTCATCTTTTTCAAGGTGACATTTTTTTTCTAAGTTTCAAGCTTGTATCGGAAAATACTGCTAAGGTATGATGATAAAGCTAAAATATTTTGACACTGCCTCAAGGGTTAAATTTCAAGCTCCTATTGGAAACAACAACAGAGATATGGCTAAAATGCTAAAAAACTTCATCATATCCTTTCAATGACCTAAAGTTTAATTTCATTAAATCTATTTTTAGTTAGTCTGTATTGTCATGAAAGGAATATAATTTTTAAATGCCATGTTTGATTAAATAATTATGGCATAATAAGAGACATTTTCTATGTTTCAAATTTCTCTGCAAAGACAAAATGATAAGGCTAAAAAACTGACTCCCCCTTTCATCCACTTAAAAGTTAAATTTTAGAAGTTCTTCAGTTTTTAACTTAATTAGAGCCTAATAGCAGATATTCTGCTAAATTCCAAGGTTCTACAGGAAATCACTGCAGATATAGCTATAAGTCTAAATATAAAATAATCAATACTTCATTCTCTAATATTTTATGTTAAGGGTACTCTCTACTTATCGTATCTGAAAGCCAAAGTCAATGTTATTGTATGGGGAATTTTGCCCCGCTATAACTCATTAATACATATTTTTAAATTCACTTTTCTTATTCAGAAAATTCACAAATATTAAACAATTAATTGCTTTCTAAAAAGTGATCTTTTTAATTTTTAAGCTCAAAAACGCAAAATTTCACATCATAAAAATTTGCATTTTCCAATCTCAAAATAAAACATTAAAAATTTAAAATATCAATTTTTAGAAAGCGATAAATTGCTTAATAGTTGTGAATTTTGTGAATAAAAAAACGGAAATTAAAAATGTGTATTAGTTAAAGAGTTATAATGGGGCAAAATTCTCCATAGAATAACATTAACTTTGGCTTCTGGGGACGATAAGTAGAGTCCTCTTAAATTGTACTTTTTCCAATTTCATGCTCAAAATAATTGTATTACATTACAATAATTATTTAAAATGCAAAAAAGTAATTAATCTTTATTTTCTGTATTGGAAATTAAAGTAATAAAAAAACATGCAAGAACATACGTGAATTCTAGCTGTTCAGCATACTCCTTAGATATTATAGGAACTTCTTGAGGACTTAATGTCACTGCTAATTTCAAAGCAGCATCCCAATGAAACAGATGTTTACGCATTTCTAGTGCAGCAGATGGCTTTGAAGACATTAAATATAAACTCTGAGCTAATTCATAATTCTTAAAAAAGTACTCAGCTATATATCCAGACAATAATTTTGTATCTTCAACTTCCTAAATTTGTTAAAAAAATAAACATGTAAATAAAAATAAATCTGAATAATGACAGAATAAAATACAGATACTTATAACAATAAATTACAAATAAACTAGTATGCTGTGGCCACCACAAGACTTTCTTCTATATTTTCCAATACAAATTCACTCAGTAACAATATTAAAACTAGTATGTTGTGGCCACCACAAGACTTTCTTCTATATTTACCTATACATATACAATCAGTAACAATATTAAAAAAAAAAAAAAAAAAAAAAAAAGTACGATTTTTTTTTTTTTTTTTTTGTTAAAAGTAGAAAAAATCGATAACTTTGTTTTAAATTATCACAGATTTATAGTTCAACCATTCGTTTTAAAGGTATTGATGAGACCTTTCGAAAGATAACCATCTTGAAAATTTACTCCCCTCGAGGGAGGACTTCCCCCACAGGAGGGGGGGGGGCGGCGAGGCTCCTGCACAAACAAAATTTTTTTTCCAGTTGACTATCTCTATTATAAATAATTATTGCAAATTTCATATTGATTACTAAAAAATAATTCTCTTTATGCACATTTATACAAAATTTTGTCCTATATCACCATGTTAAAAATTTAGAAAAAGGAGGATGGCAACGCAACCTGTAAAACAATTTTTACCAAAAGTTGATGGGCACTAATTTAGGCCAAAGTGCAACTACATATCAATTTGTATGAAATTCTGTGCAGTAGTTCCAAAGATACAGTTGCCACAAAATTTTGTCTCTCTCACACACACACACACAGAGACAGACATTTTCTAAAAATGGTCAAATCGTGTTCTACAGCTCTCAAAACGTGTAAATCCATCAAAAACCCGAGGTCAAAAATTTTTACGAATCCAATACTTTTTTCTATTGAATATAGAAGAAAGTAATAAGATTCTGGTCTAATCCATGAAAACTGGAACAGAGAAACAGAAAAAAAAACTAGTATGTTGTGGCCACCACAAGACTTTCTTCTATATTTTCCTATACATATTCAATCAGTAACAATATTTAAAAAAAAAAAAAAAAAATTACAATTTTTTTTCAGTTTTTTACTTTCTTCTATATGTAATATAGAGAAAGTATTGGATTCGCGAAAATTTTCGAAGTCCACTTTTTGATGGATTTACATGTTTTGGGATGTGGAGAACACGAATTAATAGTTTTTAGAAAATAAACTTGGTATTTAGTTGCACCCTGACATAAACTGGTGCTGATTAGATTTTGGGATCAATCGCTCAATAGGTGGCGTTGTGATCGCATTTTATGCAAATTTTTAACATGGCAGCATAGGACAAAATTCCGTATAAATGGGCATAAAGAGATTTATTTTACACTTGTGATTGTAAAATTAATATGAATTATTGATAATAGTAGTAGTTAGCTAGGAAAAAAAATTTTTGCATGTGGGGGCATCGGTTCCCCCCGGGGAAGTAAATTTTCAAGATGGGTATCTTTCGAAAGGTCTCGTTGATAATAGTAATAGTTAACTGGGAAAAAATTTTTGTGCATGTGGGGGCATCGGTTCCCCCCCCACCGGGGAGGGGGGGGAAGTACCCACCCGGGGGGGCAAAGTTTCAAGATGGGTATCTTTCGAAAGGTCTCGTCAATACCTTTAAAACGAATGGTTGAACCATAAATCTGTGATAATTTAAAACAAAGTTATCGATTTTTTTTACTTTTAACAAAAAAAAACTTAGAAAAAAAATCGCAATTTTTTTTTTTTTACGAAATTTAACCAAACTTGGTATTTAGTTGGTCCCCGACATAAACTGGTGCTGATTATGTTTGGGGATCAATAGCTCAACAGGTGGCGCTGTGATAGCATTTTATCTAAATTTTTAACATGGCAGCATAGGACAAAAATTCGTATAAATGTGCATAATTAGAGTTGTTTTAAACTTGTGATTGTAAAATTAATATGAACTAGTATCGCCCAGTGGTCGAAACTCGACCATTTTTTTTGCAAAGTGAGGCAAAGCAAAGTTATTGCCTTGTCCTAAACGGAATGCAATTGCAACGCAGCTGCGGCAATTGTTTGCCAATATTCACTCTAACTGAATCAGCAGAGTTTTACTTAATATAACTATTTCTCTCTGTAGATGTCAGCCTTTCCTGAAATGAGAGAAAATCGCAACGTGAAAACGCCCCTTGTCGTGTGATACAGCCCAGAAGCTAATAGGTACCATGTCAGACCAAGGTCCAACCAAGTATCAAATTCTGTTAAATTAATTCGATTGGTTCATAAAGTACAGTGTTTGAACGAAAAAAAAAAAAAAAAAAAAAAAAAAAAAGATATTTTTCAAAAATGGTCGAATTGAGTTCGGGAAATTTCAAAACGTGTAACTTTATCGAAAACCGAAAATCTAAAACATTTCTGAATCTTATATTTTCTACTTATATATGCAGAGGAAAGAATAATAAATCCACTTTTTAAAAAATAAAAATAAGTAGTCAATTTCACTAATTTCCCTTAATTAAAATGCAAGGAATCCTCAAAACGTGTAAATTCATCGAAAACCGGAAATCAAAAGTTTTTATGTATCTTCTACTTGCTTCTTCTACCCACAAAAGCTAGCAATAAAGGCACTTTTTTAAAAAATAAGTAGCCAATTTCAGTTAATTGAAACGTAAAGAAAGCTCAAAACATGTAAATTCAGCAAAAAACGGAAATCGGAATTTTTTCCGTATCGTCTACTTATACATGCAGCAGTTAGTAACAAATCCATTTTCCTTTTATTTAGTATATTAGTTCAATATTTATTGTTTAAATATCACCCTTTGAAATGAAATGTTTATGTTTACATTCGAAACTGGAAGTTTGCCATTTTTTTTTTCTGGAGTTTTGTGATTTTAAATTAAAATTTTATCAATTTTACAGAAAAAATAACTCAATCAAACACATGTAGACAGTAACTTATATATAACTATACCCAAATATCGGAATTAAAATCGGCAGATAATTTCCGTTATTTTTTAATAATTTTTTACAAAAAACTCAATGGACAATTAACATAGAAAATTTTTTACATGGCTCCATGGACAGACAGTGACGTCATCACTTTGCTTGCGTATAGTGATGCTACATTATACAAATTACTGTGTCTATGGTTTTATCTGAGCTTTATGAAATTGCCAGATTTAACAACTTTCTATTTTTAGGTATTTTTTAATGTAACGGAATACGTGTATAAAAGGGAAAAATGGGGGAAAATCATAAAAAATAAATGTATTTTTAAATACTTTCTTGACATCGTAAGAAAATAATATTTGTATTCGCACCTTCCGGCTAACCATACCTTTCGAATGATACCATTTTCAACCCTCTACACCCATAATTAATATGTTAAAAAGGGACAACAAATTTTATGCTTGCCTATTAATATATAGATTATTGATAATAGTAGTATGTAACTAGTAAAAAAATTTTCTGCATGGGGGAGCATCGCTTCCCCCCCTAGGGGGGAAATACCCCCTAAATTTTCACAATGGGTATCTTTCAAAAGATCAGGTTGATAATAGTAGTAGTTAACTAGGAAAAAATTTTTGTGCATGTGGGGGCATCGGTTCCCCCCCACCGGGGGGGGGGGGAAGTTCCCACCCGGGGGGGGGGGGGCAAAGTTTCAAGATGGGTATCTTTCGAAAGATCTCGTCAATACCTTTAAAACGATAAATCTGTGACAATTTAAACCAAAGTTATCAATTTTTTTTAGTTTTAACAAAAAAAAAACTTAGAAAAAAATCTCTTTTTTTTTTTTTTTAACGAAATTTAACCAATCTTGGTATTTAGTTTGTCCCTGACATTAACTGGTGCTGATTATGTTTGGGGATCAATAGCTCAACAGGTGGCGCTGTGATAGCATTTTATCTAAATTTTTAACATGGCAGCATAGGACAAAAATTCGTATAAATGTGCATAATTAGAGTTGTTTTAAAGTTGTGATTGTAAAATTAATATGAATTATTGATAATAGTAGTATGTAACTAGGAAAAAAATTTTCTGCATGGGGGGCATCGCCTCCCCCCCTGGGGGGGAAGTCCCCCCCCCCCCGGGGGGATAAATTTTCAAGATGGGTATCTTTCGAAAGGTCTCGTCAATACCTTTAAAACGAATGGTTGAACTATAAATCTGTGATAATTTAAAACAAAGTTATCGATTTTTTTCACTTTTAACAAAAAAAAAAAAAAAAAAAAAAATTGCATTTTTTTTTTTTTTTTTTTTTTTTAAATGTTGTTACTGATTGAATATGTATAGGTAAATATAGAAGAAACTCTTGTGGTGGCCACAACATACTAGTTTTTTGTTAAAAGTAAAAAAAATTGATAACTTTGTTTTAAATTATCACAGATTTATGGTTCAACCATTCGTTTTAAAGGTATTGACGAGACCTTTCGAAAGATACCCATCTTGAAACTTTGCCCCCCCGGTGGGGGAGAACCGATGCCCCCACATGCACAAAAATTTTTTCCCAGTTAACTATTACTATTATCAATGAGACCTTTCGAAAGATACCCACCTTGAAAATTTACTTCCCCGAGGGGGTACTTCCCCCCCAGGGGGGGGGGGGGGGAACCGATGCCCCCACATGCACAAAATTTTTTCCTAGTTAACTACTACTATTATCAATAATTCATATTAATTTTACAATCACAAGTGTAAAATAACTCTCTTTATGCCCATTTATATGGAATTTTGTCCTATGCTGCCATGTTAAAAATTTGCATAAAATGCGATCACAACGCCACCTGTTGAGCGATTGATCCCAAAATCTAATCAGCACCAGTTTATGTCAGGGTGCAACTAAATACCAAGTTTGGTTAAATTTCATTCATTGGTTCGTGAGATACAGCGTCCACAAAAAAATGATACAGACAGACAGACATTTTCTAAAAACTATTAATTCGTAATCTAGACATCCCAAAACATGTAAATCCATCAAAAAACGGAGGTCGAAAATTTTCGCGAATCCAATACTTTCTCTATATTAGTACATATAAAAGAAAGTAAAAAAAAAAAAAAAAAAAAAAACGATTTTTTTTCTAACTTTTTTTTTTTCGCTAAAAGTAAAAAAAATCGATAACTTTGTTTTAAATTATCACAGATTTATAGTTCAGCCATTCGTTTTAAAGGTATTGACGAGACCTTTCGAAAGATACCCGTCTTGAAAATTTACTCCCCTCGAGAGAGGACTTCCCCCACAGGAGGGGGGGGGGGCGGCGAGGCTCCTGCACAAACAAAATTTTTTTTCCAGTTGACTATCTCTATTATAAATAATTATTGCAAATTTCATATTGATTACTAAAAAATAATTCTCTTTATGCACATTTATACAAAATTTTGTCCTATATCACCATGTTAAAAATTTAGAAAAAGGAGGATGGCAATGCAACCTGTAAAACAATTTTTACCAAAAGTTGATGGGCACTAATTTAGGCCAAAGTGCAACTACATATCAATTTGTATGAAATTCTGTGCAGTAGTTCCAAAGATACAGTTGCCACAAAATTTTGTCTCTCTCACACACACACACACACAGACAGACATTTTCTAAAAATGGTCAAATCGTGTTCTACAGCTCTCAAAACGTGTAAATCCATCAAAAACCCGAGGTCGAAAATTTTTACGAATCCAATACTTTTTTCTATTGAATATAGAAGAAAGTAATAAGATTCTGGTCTAATCCATGAAAACTGGAACAGAGAAACAGAAAAAAAAAACTAGTATGTTGTGGCCACCACAAGACTTTCTTCTATATTTTCCTATACATATTCAATCAGTAACAATATTTAAAAAAAAAAAAAAAAAAAAAAAAATTACAATTTTTTTTCAGTTTTTTACTTTCTTCTATATGTAATATAGAGAAAGTATTGGATTCGCGAAAATTTTCGAAGTCCACTTTTTGATGGATTTACATGTTTTGGGATGTGGAGAACACGAATTAATAGTTTTTAGAAAATAAACTTGGTATTTAGTTGCACCCTGACATAAACTGGTGCTGATTAGATTTTGGGATCAATCGCTCAATAGGTGGCATTGTGATCGCATTTTATGCAAATTTTTAACATGGCAGCATAGGACAAAATTCCGTATAAATGGGCATAAAGAGAGTTATTTTACACTTGTGATTGTAAAATTAATATGAATTATTGATAATAGTAGTAGTTAGCTAGGAAAAAAATTTTGTGCATGTGGGGGCATCGGTTCCCCCCGGGGAAGTAAATTTTCAAGATGGGTATCTTTCGAAAGGTCTCGTTGATAATAGTAATAGTTAACTGGGAAAAAAATTTTGTGCATGTGGGGGCATCGGTTCCCCCCCCCCACCGGGGAGGGGGGGGGGAAGTACCCACCCGGGGGGGCAAAGTTTCAAGATGGGTATCTTTCGAAAGGTCTCATCAATACCTTTAAAACGAATGGTTGAACCATAAATCTGTGATAATTTAAAACAAAGTTATCGATTTTTTTTACTTTTAACAAAAAAAAACTTAGAAAAAAAATCGCATTTTTTTTTTTTTTACGAAATTTAACCAAACTTGGTATTTAGTTGGTCCCCGACATAAACTGGTGCTGATTATGTTTGGGGATCAATAGCTCAACAGGTGGCGCTGTGATAGCATTTTATCTAAATTTTTAACATGGCAGCATAGGACAAAAATTCGTATAAATGTGCATAATTAGAGTTGTTTTAAACTTGTGATTGTAAAATTAATATGAATTATTGATAATAGTAGTATGTAACTAGGAAAAAAATTTTCTGCATGGGGGAGCATCGCTTCCCCCCCCCTAGGGGGGAAATACCCCCCCAGGGGGGGTAAATTTTCAAATTGGGTATCTTTCGAAAGATCAGGTTGATAATAGAGTAGTTAACTAGGAAAAAATTTTTGTGCATGTGGGGGCATCGGTTCCCCCCCACCGGGGGGGGGGGGGGAAGTTCCCACCCGGTGGGGCAAAGTTTCAAGATGGGTATCTTTCGAAAGATCTCGTCAATACCTTTAAAACGATAAATCTGTGATAATTTAAACCAAAGTTATCGATTTTTTTTAGTTTTAACAAAAAAAAAACTTAGAAAAAAAATCGCATTTTTTTTTTTTTTTTTTTTTTTTAACGAAATTTAACCAATCTTGGTATTTAGTTTGTCCCCGACAGTAACTGGTGCTGATTATGTTTGGGGGTCAATAGCTCAACAGGTGGTGCTGTGATAGCATTTTATCTAAATTTTTAACATGGCAGCATAGGACAAAAATTCGTATAAATGTGCATAATAAGAGTTGTTTTAAACTTGTGATTGTAAAATTAATATGAATTATTGATAATAGTAGTATGTAACTAGGAAAATAGGTAACTAGGAAAATCCTAGTATGTAACTAGGAAAAAAATTTTCTGCATGGGGGGGCATCGCTTCCCCCCCTGGGGGGAAGTACCCCCTGGGGGGGGATAAATTTTCAAGATGGGTATCTTTCGAAAGGTCTCATTAATACCTTAAAAACGAATGGTTGAACTATAAATCTGTGATAATTTAAAACAAAGTTATCGATTTTTTTTTACTTTTAACAAAAAAAAAAAACTTAGAAAAAAAAAATTGCATTTTTTTTTTTTTTTTTTTTTTAAATATTGTTACTGATTGAATATGTATAGGTAAATATAGAAGAAAGTCTTGTGGTGGCCACAACATACTAGTTTTTTTTTTTTTTTTTTGTTAACAGTAAAAAAAATCGATAACTTTGTTTTAAATTATCACAGATTTATAGTTCAACAATTCGTTTAAAAGGTATTCACGAGATCTTTCGAAAGATACCCATCTTCAAAATTCCCCCCTCCCTCCCCCCGGGGTACTGGAGATTTTTTCCTAGTTAACTATTACTATTATCAATAACTCATAATAATTTTACAATCAGAAGTTACAAATAACTCTCATTATGTACATTTATACGAAATTTTGTCCTATACTGCCATGTTAAAAATTTAGAAAACATGAGAGCACAGCGCCACCTGTTGAGCTTTTGATCCCCAAATGTAATCAGCACCAGTTTATGTCGGGGACCAACTAAATACAAAGTTTGGTTAAATTTCGTTTAAAAAAAAAAAAAAAAAGATTTTTTTTTGTTAAAAGTAAAAAAAATCGATAACTTTGTTTTAAATTATCACAGATTTATGGTTCAACCATTCGTTTTAAAGGTATTGACGAGACCTTTCGAAAGATACCCATCTTGAAACTTTGCCCCCTCCCCAGTGGGGAGGAACCGATGCCCCCACATGCACAAAATGTTTTTCCTAGTTACCTACTACTATTATCAATAATTCATATTAATTTTACAATCACAAGTTTAAAATAACTCTCATTATGCCCATTTATACGAAATTTTGTCCTATGCTGCCATGTTAAAAATTTGAATAAAATGCGATCACAGCACCACCTGTTGAGCTATTGATCCCCAAATCTAATCAGCACCAGTTCATGTCAGGGTGCAACTAAATACCAAGTTTGGTTAAATTTCATTCATTGGTTCGTGAGATACAGCGTCCACAAAAAAATGATACAGACAGACA
This sequence comes from Salticus scenicus, assembly GCA_963930645.1. Classification (NCBI taxonomy): domain Eukaryota; kingdom Metazoa; phylum Arthropoda; class Arachnida; order Araneae; family Salticidae; genus Salticus; species Salticus scenicus. Next base: position 137,942,322 of record OZ005654.1, read on the forward strand.
GACAGACATTTTCTAAAATCTATCAATTCGTGTTCTGGACATCCCAAAATATGTAAATCCATCAAAAAACGGAGGTCGAAAATTTTTGCGAATCCAATACTTTCTCTATATTACATATAGAAGAAAGTAAAAAAGCCCACATATGGATATTTAATTTATTTTTCTAATCTTTAGATCTTGAATTGTTATAGTATTTTTATGTGAAAAAAAAAAAAAAAAAGTTTTCAACAGTTCTTTATTGGAAAATGACTGCCTTAGTGTAACCATATGCTTCATGATACTTAGAGTGCTAGGAATAACGATATCTGAGCTTTGGTGTTCTGCTGTAATTGAAAACTTTCAGATATTTTCCATAAAGTTTTTTTCCCCAAACTTATTAACAAATTATAAACAGCCTACATTGATGGCTGATTGCTTAATTATAATCAAAACAGAAAATAATTAAACCTTTGTTTTCAGTGTAATGCAAATTTACAAAAACAATGTTTTAACTGTTACACAAACACTGTTTTCACTGTTCAAAGTACTATATAATTTATAAATGTACATTTTGATAATTCTAATACATTCTAAAATTCAAAATCAGTTACTATTAATTAAAATCTATAAAGATTCACAGAAAGATCAGATCACTCGTATTTTAAGGTAAAACATTAGTTCTGATGATAGTAGTAAATAAAAGCTAAAGATGTACCGAATACAAATGGGCTCTTCCCACCTGACGTCAGAGGTCACATGATAGAGGAAAAACAAATAGCAGACGAAGTCTTGTTTATCTATAGCGATTGCTGAAATAACATATTTTCTATTCTTATTTTTGATCAATCATATTTAATCTGTGTTACTTTTTTATACATCATCATTTTTAATCCATTTTATATCATTATCCATCATCTTCTGTTTGCTGTTTACATTTACAATCATCATTTAGTTTATGTTTGTTATTGATGTTCATGAAGAACATGTTAAATACTCTGATTTTTGGTACTTAAATCATTGATAGTGCAACATCGTACTGCATAAATCCATTTAGACGATAACTAAGTTAATTAACTTGTTGTAACACCTTTATGCAATTAAATTAAATGAAAACACTTTAAAATTTCAAATTAATCCATAAACATTCCACAAGAACAAGCTATTATTTATTGCTAGATCAGTTAATGTTATAGTTATATACTACAACATACTAAAATCGATTTTTTCAGTTGAAAATAAATAAACACATAAAGTGTTTTTAAAAAATTATTAAATTTACAAATACAACTATTCTACTGTTTACAAATGCACAATATTACTTTTATTTTATTTTATATTAAATATTAACATTTTTGTTCTGAAGAACAATATTTAATTGAATTCGATTATTCGTTTTCCTCTATCACGTGACTGAGCAGACGAAACTGGGAAGAGTCCATTATCTGAAGCAAAGAAAATTATTAACAGTTAGACTTCATAATAAACACCAAAAATTTCTTAGATAGTAACATCATGCAATCTTTGATCTCTTAAAATTTCATAGATTGCAACATCATGTGCAGTATGCAGGCTCCTTGTAAACTTGACTTTAAAGATCTATACATAATACATAACACTTTTATACTAAAAAGTTTTTACGAAACTAATTCTCTGACCAGAAATATAGGTATAAAATTATATTTCCTAAAACAAAGATCCAATTAACTTAAAATTGAGAAACATTTACAAAAATCTAATTCAAATTGATGATTGTAAGAAATTTTAATACCCCAGGTTCGATTAATAAAAACAATTGCTGATTTTTCTTCAGTTAAATAAATAGAAAAATAATAAAATAGATTACTTTTTTATTATTTTAAGTATATTATTTCATTTTTATTATTTCTTCTCTCATATTATTTTTTATATACTATAGAAAGATTTTCATTCATTCATTCATTCATAATTTATTGTTATTAAGTTATTGTTATTTACAATTTTTTTTGTTAGATATCATTAATTGTTATGATTAATGTAATTAATAATTAATTTCAATTCATATTACTCTACAGGATATATAAAACACTTGCTTTAATTTAAATATTATAAATTTCTCCATTATTCTGAATAATCTCAATTTAATGATAATTAAAAATAGCAGTTTTGTAAGAATTTTTTTCAAATAACTTAAAATAAATAATTATAATATTTTTTTATAGATTCAGGGTGTTGAATAATTTGATATTCAGAAAAACTGAATATTTAGGAATGTGTCCTAATACCAAATATTCAGTACATCATTAATAAAATCCATAATTGCACAAGGTTGCATATTAAAAACTTAAATTCTCTCTATAATACATGCCACTTCTACTGAAAATTGTGGTATCAATAACTTATAATTTTATCTGCAAAATTTATTAGAAAAAATAAAAATGAAATTACATTGAATTACATACCAATCCTTCTAAATAAATAAATAAATACAGCCATTATGAAGTTATCTTTAGAATGTAACCTTCATGTTCTCATTTTAAAAATAAATAAATAATTAAATAAAACAAGAAAATAAAACAATATTAAATAATGCATCAAAGAAACAAATGATTGCATATATTCTTCTCACATAACTAATAAATTAAAATTCTGTCTTAAACAGAATTTAATTTTGGATGAGAAACCTATTCCCACCCTCCCCCTTTTGGCATTACACTATCACTGAATAACTTTTAATACTGGGTGATACATAAATTTTCATTATAAGGTGCTTTTTCAATAAAAAATATTTTAAACACAGAATATCTTCTGTTTACATATTTACTTACTTGCACATCCAAGGATAACAATTTATTTTCCTTGGGGTGATGGGCCCACCAGCAGCTGAGTGGTTCTGTGCTCAAAGCTGGTAGACGTGAAGTGCTGGGTTCGATCCCAGGTCGCGCTCATCGATCTAGCATTTCGGAGTTTTCAGTGTTTTTTTTTTTTCGAAACTCACGTAAATATAGACTAGGACCCCTTAGAAAGATCCCCTATGAAGGGCATTCCACCTATAGGCCTAGAATCCTAGCATAGTCAATTGGTCTTAAAACCATACAACCAACCAACCTTGTGGTGATTATGATGTCATATATCCTGTCACCTATAATGTCACACTATTCACTTTTCTAAAGATTTTACATTTTTAAAAATTCTTAATATTTTATTTTTATTTATTTATTTTGTTAAACAAACTATAATTTTGATTAAAAACAAAACTTATAATAACTGCGTAAGATTTCCTGTGTGTAATCAGTGATAAATTGTTTATTTTAACTTGATGCTAAAGAAAAAAAAAATGTAAGTTTACATATGGTCTATTTTGTCTGAAAGAAATGTTTCTTGCCCCCTCCCCCCCCTCCAAAAAAAAAAAAATTAAAAGAATAATAATCAATCATCTTCGAGTGCTATTAACTAAAACTTCATAGGCCTAAGTAGATCATGAACAAATAAAAATAAATAAAATATCAAATAAATAGCCAAAAATAGTTCATACCATAAATTTAAATGTCATAAGAGAGAAACAAACTTTTATTGCCAAAATAACTTTTAAAGATTTGATTACATACAATTAGTTTTATAAATCAAATGGCAAACATATCAAACCAGTCTTTCCTTTTACAAAGTCGAATATTTTAAACAGTTTCTTGCGATACTAATTGAAATGTAAGAAATCAAAATTGTTATGCTTTGATTTATGGCTAACAATTGTATAAGTATTACTTACAAACTTTGAATAAACACCATAAAATGCAATAAGCTCGCAACAATTGTTTCGGGTCGAAAAAACACACGACCCTTCGGAAAGTTCGTAATGAAGAGTTTACCAAATCTTCTGTCGCTTCCCACTGCTGGTCTCAAGGTCATCGTTTTGATTTTTCCAAAACTAACATAATTTCATCTCCTGTCTGTTCCTCCCATTTGGATATTCATGAAGCATTTTACATATTTAAAAATTCGAAAAATCTTGTTAATGATATTTCTTCCACTCCATTCTTCTCTGATGCTTGGAAATTACTCACGCAACTTAGTTTTTCGTTTAATTTTTGATATCCTTAGATTGTTATATGTTTAATCTCTCTCATTTATTTATTTTCTTGTTTTCTTGTACAATTTTACTTACACCAGTAGTTATATTTACTTTCTACTTTATAAAGTTTTTCTTTTCATTTTAAACGATTTTGTGCGTTGCCGCTTTGACTGCAGCACTGGTGCTTACTTTATTCACTTGATGAAGGGTCGTGTGTTTTTTCGACCCGAAACAATTGTTGCGAGTTTATTGCATTTTATGGTGTTTATTCAAAGTTCGTAAGTAATATTTTTTACAACGCCAGTTTTGTGGTGCTTTTTTATTAAAATTGTATAAGTGACATCAGTGTTCACACTAGAATTTTTTTTTTTTTTTTCTAGTGTGGAATTCTCCTATTCTAACAAAACAAAATTAAATAAATAAATACAAAATAAAAATAATAAATGGGTAATTACTTATTTTATTTCACGTGTAATCCTAGTAGTAGAAACAGTGGAACATGTCAGTGAGCACTACAGATTAATTTAACAGCTCAAAAAGAAATACTAGGCCTAAAATTGCTATTAGAATTTGCATTATGTATCTAGATTACTGTACTTGAATATCCTTAATTTATTTTCTTTGTAGATGCAAACTTTACACATTTTATTGAATTGTTAATAACACTGCTTTGCATGAAAATCGGTCCCAATAACATTCATGCAAATTCTTATGTAAAATGACTTCCTGAATGCAAATATGATGCTCATTTTGCCCCATCACCCACCGTTTTCTGAGGATGCTCTCCCCCCCCCCCCATTTTTATCACTTTTCGGTAATTTTATGGCTAGGAATTTGATTTGGTGGGGGAGGAGAGGATTATTTTAACTGTTAAATATCTCCTAAGGGGCTACAAAAGAGAAAAATTGTAAAACATGAACATTTGTAGCAAGGGGGAGATTTGCCATTGAAAATAGAAATTATATTTATTTAATTAATCTATTATTGTTATGTATTATATCTTAATTTTTATTTCTGATTTTAACAGGGTTGTCACTCAAACAGGAGAATGAAATTCCCTGACTTTTCCAGGTTTTCCAGGTCTGTTCTAAGAAAATTTCAGTCTAACCCTAACCATATATTAAGCATTGGCTGTGTTGAGGGCAAAATAATTATGGTATACTGGAAAACACAAAAAATACCTATGACAAAAGCTACATACAGTGATAGCATCTGTCACTTATAAGCAAGATAAGAAATTTCTTTCATGAGCGGAAAGGAATGCTAGGGATGTTTAAAAAAAATGGTGGAAGCTAAGAAAAAATCAGAAAAATGATCCTACGTTGGCGGAAACATTCTCTTTTCTTAAGCAATGATCATATGAAATTCCCTGACTTTTCCAGATTCTGGTTAAAATATTCAAATTTCCTTACTTTTATGGTCAATTTCTGAATTCACTGACAATTCCAGGTTTCCAAGGTTCTCCAGGTAGCGTGGCAACCCTGTTTAAGTGCTAAAATAATCTTTTTCCACCCTCAAAATCAAATTCATGAACATAAAATTACCAAACAGTGATAAAAATTGGGGGATAGGGTGGTGTCCCGCGAAAACAGTGGTTGGTTGGTGAAAATGGTGGTCATTTCAGATTAAGAAAGTCATTTTACATAAGAACCAGAAAGAACGGTATCAAGGCTATGTTTTAAAATTTTATTTATTTATTTTTTTGCAGCACAGTGTAATACTAGATTACTGTGTGATACTAGATTTGATCCGGTATTTTTGGATTACAGATTGATTTTGTTTTGCTGCAGATAGATACAGAAATTTTTGCTACAGTTGGGCATATTTGTAATCTTTAGCTTTCAAACTTTGTAGCTGCTTGTTAATAAAATATACACAACTTCATATATTCTTTTAATAAATCTTTAAAATTAAGAATTATTTTAAAAGCTTTATCCCATTTTCCACCTTTTTTTAACCTAAATACACTAAAAATCAGATAAAATACTCAATAAACAATGTGAGAAAATCATGAGGAAAGCCCCATGACATATTTTTGAGTGGGATTATTTTTTAAAATATAGTGGGGTTCTTATAATTCACCCTCGAATGTGAACCCTTCTAATTTTAGTTTTTACCCTAACACAACTTAATGCTTTTGGCAAAACAAAAAGGGGGAAAAAGAAAAGAAGATAGCATTTGAAAATAAATACCTTAATTTCTTCTAATTTCAAAACTTTGCTTGCTATACCAAGTTTCTGATATATTCTTGAAGCTGAACCAATATCCAAATTATAGAGTGCAGCATTAGCTAATTCATGCCAAATTTTATCTGATTTTATAAGGGAAGCAAGCATAAAAGCTTGATCAAATCTGAAATTTTATATTAGGACAAAATTAATAAACACATTTTAATTACAAAATTAGAATTAAGAGGTAGAAAAAAGCACTTTTTTTAAATACCTCCTCAATTTCACAGCAATTTGAAAATTATTCATAAGCTGAAATTTAAGAAATATCTTTAGTAAAAGACAAACAGGTATTTAGAATATTTGATTGAAGACATTAAATATAATTAGTAAATAAATTTTACACAGAAAAACACACACACACACACACACACACACACACACACACACATATATATATATATATATATATGCATATATGAGGAACAAACATTCAAATTGTGTTTTCTCCAAAAAAGAAAAAAAAAAAAAAAAAAAATTGAGTTAGTGATTTTTCTTTAAATTTATATAAAAATAGTATGTCTACATATTTTCTAGATATGCCTACAAATTTTCCTAGTATCTAGTAATACATCTAAACAAACGATAATTAGGTTTTAAGTTTAGTTATTTTTCAATTTATTAGTTTTTTTGTTGTCTGAAAAATTGTGTCTGATGGAGAAAACCTGGTTTGAATGTTTGTTCCTCATATATAAGAGAAGAAAACTGTTCACTCTGTGTTAGTGCCACCAGCACAATCAAATAAGCAATGACATTATGCTTGAGACATTATATTTCATTCCTAGTTGTTTGTTCACATTCATAATATGTGTCTGAGATATTTGGAGTAAAAATATAATATTCTAGAGCTTTAATACCTAAATAAAAAGTCATTCTATATCTCTCTCTAAATATGCAAATGTGAAGTTTATTAAATGTTAGCAATTTGTTTGTTCAGGGTACATTGTAATCCTACTTTAAAAGTCCTGAAATTACATGAAAAGAAAAAAGAAAAAAAAAAAAAAAACTGGTGTGTAGCAACCATACAATTCTGTTACCCACTACTGCACGTATTATATACTCTTTTTGGAAATAGTCTGGTCAGAAGACATAAAATCAATTTAACAAATTAGGTACAAAACTATTTTCTTATAAGAGTAAACTGATACATATTGGGTGTTTGAATTAATTCATAGCGTTTTCTAATAGATGGCGTGAGTCAGAAAGCGAAATTGGGCTTTCTGAATTTTTTAACTAATATAAGAGATTAAAATGTCTAAGTCGGAAATTAGCAAAGAGGCTTTAATTGATAGTTCCGTAAAGTTCGACTTAAATAGAGAGTTCTTTAGTACATTCAGAATTAATTTGTGAATCCAGGTTCTTAAAAAAAAACATCGCTATGAGTCACGCAGTCCGATGTCAAGAAATAATAATATAAAGACCTTACCATGAATGCTGGAAGTAAAACGAATAGAGACAAGGAATGCAGATCAAGATGTTTATTATGAAATTCTTGAAGGACTGGGGTCAGGATCCGTGTGTCGGCGTCTCCGACATCTTCCAAGTTGCTCCATATGATTAGGCATAAGGGGTAAGTGCAATCCAAATACATCGTCGCGATAATTGTATTAAATCATATTCTAGTCTCCTTAGATGATGAATCTCAAGCTATTGTTTCAAACTATCGCATTAATTTATTACAAGTTCATCTATTTTAAAATACCAATGGGTTTATTTATTAGTTGACTATTTCCACACGACAACGCCGCGAGAACGGCACGTGGCGCGCGCAAAGCGCGACCACCGGAGATGTCCGACCTTCTTAAGCCATGGCAAGTCCTCTTCTGTGAGTTAGAACTTCCCGGCAGACGCTAACCAGCTACCCAAAAACGTAACGATGCTGCTCAGCCAATAGGAGCGAGCGATCGCTAAAGGGGAGCGCTGGAGCATCTACACTACCGGGATGACAGGAGGGTCCGGTGAGAAGAACCAAAAGAGAAAATTCCGATCGTTGCTGTGAGGCAAACGTGCAGGGGTAAACGGAATGAGCTGAATTAAAGGAAATTTAACCTGAATATTGAATAATAACTTGATTTTGCTAAATTTAATGAAAGTGTGATTAAAATTAATTGAACACGATGTCGTGTTTCACGACACTCTCCCCAAAAACGGGATTGGAAAAAAATCCTTGCACAGGGTGAGAATGCAAAAAAAGAAAACAGGAGCAACCGAGGAGGCGGATCAGCCGGTCACGAATGAGCCCATACAAAGGGTTACAAAGAGACACACAGTGTGTCTAAAAAAATTTGACATAAGTATAAGTTACAGAAGGGCTGTTATGTGACAGCATATAGGTAAGTATATCTTTTAACTAACCTTTGATACAATGAAATTATTTTTCTTACAAATTTTGTCTTGTGTTCTTGCTGTTAGAAAAATATTTACATATAAGTAAACTTTTGGGTATCCACTTCAGTACAAAACACAGATTGTAGTTAAAAAAATTTTTTTAAGTTCACTAATATGTACTACAATCTTACTGAGGATTCACAGACATTGAAAAACAATCTATATCTATGTGATCAAAAATGTTGACCTGTAAATGTAAGTATGTGATTGCATATTTTGAATCATAAATTGCACACAAAAAAATTTAAAAGCTTCGTCTGTGATTTACAAATGTCATGTTAAGCTGGAAAAAAAATAAACACACACAAAAAAAAAAAAAAAAAAAAAAAAAAAAAATGGAGGGCCTCTTCTTCAATCTGAGGAAAGGGTCTAGAATATTCCCAGACTGTAGAGGAAGCAAAAGGACGGCGAACATCAGGACTACATCTCTGCAGGAAGATGCAATCCCGATACAACCGCAAGAGGGGATTAAAGGTAATTACAACTATTGCTATTTTTTTTTATAAAAGTATATCAGTTGTACAAAATAAGGCAATGAAAACACATACAACGTGAAAAGTGAATAGATACCAGCAAGCATAAATAAATAAACACATGATTATATGTAAATAAACACAAGTTTATACCACATTACGAGCATTTTATAGCTTCATGAATTTTCATCACTTCTGTAACTGTCAAATAATTTAAAAAAAATAAACACAAACATAAGAGTAGTGTCCTGTTTGCAATAATTCTGCCATTACAAAAAATTACTAAAAATCTTATAATATAAGCAATCAGCCACTGATGCCTTGGCAGTCCAATAAGTACTTAATTTTTGACATACATATCAATAACCCTTGTATTAACTAAAAGTCTCTTGAGAACAAAATAAGAGTCCAAAAATATTTTACCATTCAAATTTTTACATTAAAAAAATATATATATGGCAATCAAAGTTCCTGCTGTGGTCTACGAGGAATATATTATTAAATCAGTAATAAACACAGAATAATACTTTAATTATTTCCGAATAATATATATATGAAGTATATCAGAATAAATGAAATTACACCTAAATAAATAAGGTATATATATGTATAACGTAGTAATGTGCAGACAGACACACTTGTATTTGCTTACTGATGAACACAAACATAAAAAAATTCATAATGTGTGAAAGTAATTGAGAACTTAACGATAAAAATTTTGAAGCAATTGATCTGTGAATTGATAATAATAGTGTGAAATAATAGTAAATAGAACCATTTCTTAAGTAAGGTGTAAGCATCTAATATAATGCACACATGAATGACTTGGAAATGAAAAAAAGGAAAAAAAAATAAAACCTAAAGTCACATTTTTTTTTTTTTTAACAAAACTATTGGTTATAATTTGGGTTACATCTTGTGACGTGTAACTACCCTAATGTAAAAATGAAATGTGTAAGAGTAACAAGAAAATTGTGTAACCATAGTATACTATTGAATATATCATAAGAGTCGAAAAGTGAACTGAATAAAAAAATAAAGCACAAAAAACAAATAAAATGTGTTTACGTCATTGAATTGGAAACAAAAAAAAAACAAAAATATTGAGAATTTAAGTCTCTTGAAAAAAATAAGTAAGGTAACATGTGAATAGTTGTAATTAAAGTGAATAAAAAAAATTGTCACATAACCTGAATAAATCTATTAAATAGAAGTAAATGACATAGTGTAAGAATGTGTGAAGTGTAAATAGATTGACTATTATCACAAACATAAAATTGAAAAGTGTGGATGTGTAAATGTGAAAGTCATGTAAAAGTTGGCATAGTATATAAAAACTATGAGAAAAATACAAAAAGAATTAACCAAGTTGACTCGACTGTGGAAGTACACATTAACAAAAATCTGGTGTGAAACAACCACACGACTTCCATTACCCGCTATTACATGTATTATATGCATTTTTGAGAGATAATGTGATCAGAAAACATAAAAGTGACAAAAGAAAATCGTTAGAGCCGTTTTTGAGATACCAACTTTCACAAAAAATCAATTATTGACCGGAAAACAATAATTACATACAAAAGCATATTTAAAAGTGAGTTAAAATGGCGAGTTTGAAAAAAATCCGTACAACCGTTTTTAAAGGAACGCCTTTGCAAGGCCTGAAATTGAGCTATTTATACAGGACACCTATCAATTTTCATGAACTAACCAACTATATCATTCGAAAGGATATCTGATAGAGTGTTTATATAGCAAATTTGAAGAAAATCGTTAGAGCCGTTTTTGAGATACGGACTTACGGTCCCACTTCCGGTTTCCGATGTCCCATTTCCAGTTAAACTCAATTATTGACAGGAAAACAATAATTACATACAAAAGCATATTTAAAATTGAGTTAAAATGGCGAGTTTGAAAAAAATCTGTACAACCGTTTTTAAAGGAACGCCCTTGGGAGGCCTGAAATTGAGCTATTTATACGGGACGCCTATCAATTTTCTTGAACTAACCAACTATATCATTCGAAAGGACATCTAATAGAGTGTTTATATAGCAAGTTTGAAGAAAATCGTTAGAGCCGTTTTTGAGATACGGACTTACGGTCCAACTTCCGGTTTTTCAATTTTCACCAAAATTTGGAAATTTCATCTGTACGCCAGACGTATTTGAATTCTAAAGTTTCGTAGCTCTATCTTTATTAGTTTCTGAGCTATAATAGCCAGAAGATTCTCCACATACATACACACATACACACATACATATACACTGACCAATTGCCAAAAGCCACTTTTTTGGACTCAGGGGACCTTAAAACGTGTAAATCAGGTGAAAACCCGATATCGAATTTTCAGACCGAATACAATACTTCCATTACCTACGGTAGTAGGGTAATGGAAGTAAAAATGGAGAGTAAGTGGATCTACCGATGGTAAAAATTGGTCCTCCTAAGTGCAGCTATTGTATAGACCACAAACAATGCCAAAAATGAACATTGCACTTCACATAAGAATCAAACCCGATAAAATTTAACTGCATATAGCACAAAATAAATCAACTATTGAATGTGTGAATATGAATGTGTAAGTAAAAAGGAAACTCATTCCCCTATAACATAAATGTAAATAAAAGCACACTAAAGGCCATAAAAAAAACAACTATTGAAATGTATGAAATTGGATGTGTATGTAATAAATGATGAAAAGTAATTCACCTATTGAATACATATAGACAAAAGCAAATCAAGAACTGTGAAAGAAAACAAAACTCAACCCATAACAATCTATGAAATCTCACCACCAAATTGCCTCCTCCAAAACAACTGGTGAATGTGAGTGAAAAAGTGTGTACAATGTGTGAAAGGTAAAAGGTACAGACGTTTACCCCGCCAAAATAAACGTTGTCGAAAATGTGTGTAAAATAAACTATTGAACATAGTTGAACAAGCTGAAGTCTAAAATCTAACACAGAACAAGAAAAACTAAAGTCTAAAAGTGCGTAAATTAATGAAAATCTAAATAAAGTTAAATAAATGTAAATAGTTGTGAATTGAAAATGTATGTTGATGACTCCTAACCCAATGCATAGAATGTGCAGGTTAAATGGAGATTTTGAACAATTAAATGAAGTTTTGAAAAATGAAAATAAAAACAAATTTACAGTTATGTGACACTAAACACCATTCTTAAAAGAACTTATGCGAAAAAACAAGGTTTATGAAAACACATGTGTAAAAAAACAAATCTATTGGGTTATGATATAAAATTCTAAATGAAAGTGAGTGACATAAAGCTAAAAATCAAGTGGGTGTGTTATGCATATCGATTTGATATACATACAAAACAAAACAAAAAAAAAAAAATTAAATGAATGTACAAAAAAATAATAGTTCAATATGTCATACCGAGACATTCAATTAATGTGAATATAAATATAAACTGGTGAAAAAGACTTGTTTGTGTAATTGGATATAATTTGTAAATGAAGGGAAAAGTAAGTAAGATTGTATTTGGCCTAACATAAAAGTTATGTATAAAATTATCTATCCCTATCTACTACTATCTTATTAGAGGTAAAGTTAAGCTCTTCACATAAGTACATAAATATGATAAATGAAAAAAAAAACTATCTGCACTACTACTCATACAAGGTGAAATATTAAAGATGAAACAAAAATGAAAATTAGGAAATTAAAAAAAACTAAATGCATATATATATTCATTGGTACATGTGATACTAATAACTGCACAGTACCTCTGTAAATAATGCAGAAAAAATAAGCACAATAAAAAAAAATTATAAATAACACATATTAGGTATGAAAAATTAAGAAATAACACAATTGTATACATGTGAAAATCACGCCCTATATGAGTCACTATGAGTAATTAATGTTCATTCATAAGATGCATGTGATAAATGAGAAAAGAAACATATAAGTACACTAGAATTCACACTTCTTGGACTATTAAAATTGGAAAATGAAAATTAAAAAAATAATGAACGTGAATATATGAGTAGAGTTAAAAAAAAAATATATACATAATCAATACAGTAAATAAAACATAAATTTTTCATGTTACTAGGCATGATGTAGAGCCACCACGAGTGTCTGAAAATGAATATTATTCAAAATTGTGACCTCTAATATAGGTAAAAAAAAATGGGCTCTTTCCATATATTTATAAACAAATTGTAAAAGATCAAAAATAAAAAAATCAAATGAAAATTTATTCACATCTCGTGAATTGTAAACATGAAAATATATAAATCATGATACTTAGAAAGGTAAAAAAAACATAATTGTATGTATATATATCATATAAAAACTAGTTGGCCAAACATTCTTTTTGGATAAAAAAAAACACAATAGGTATAAATTGTAAGAGATGAGAAAAAAAAAATATAGCAGTTCACAACTTGTGAACTGTTAAAAAAAATAAGAATACATTATATAAACCATAGAAATTAGAAAATTCAAATAGAAAATGTAAGTGTAAATTTTATATCTTTGCACTATGTAATAAAATAAAACATTGATAATAGGTGTAAAATGGATCAGTCCGTATTTGTTAAAAAAAATGCCATCGTAGCTTGTGCCAGATGAACTGATAAAATAATAAAAATAATAAGAGCATAATAATGAGGTTAATACGGTGAAAAATAAAGGAAATACATATATAAAGTAGTGGAAAAAAATTGAAGAAACATTTAAAAAAATAAAGGTACACTTCATAATTGCATGAAAAGTTTGTATAGGTATGCATTAAATATAAGACATAAAAAAAAAAAATTTAAGTTAAAATCAATATATAACCTATATAAAATGAGAAATAACTCTTGAGAAAGGCATATTTCTGTAAGATATGCCAAATAATACAATTATTTTTCATTATTCAAGTAGTCCGTATGCCGTATAAGTATTGAATTTAGTTCTTAATTTTTGAAGTCTCTAAAATAAAAAAAATTGGATGATTGTTAAAAAATAAAAAAAGGATACATGCGGATTAACTTTTAACAGGATCGGTATCTGCAGGCAACCATCTGGGGTTACCAGCTTCCTCCATGCTGACTCTCTGACCAGCAGCGTAAGGATGGTAGAAAGAGCTCCAAGGCTGTATAATCGCTTCCAATTATCTTCCTTGAAAGCAATGGTCGTCGGCGGAATTTTTAAAACTTTTACTTTAAATTTACTTTTGGAGGTCCTGATACATGTTGAATCCGTTCACTATATTAATTTTTGTAGAGATTGGTAAACTATCGTTAATCAATCTACTGACATATCGGTTAATTATCGGCGCGCAGTTCCATATACAGCATTAACGGCACTTATCAGTTTGAAAATGACAAAAAGAGACTACCCCTTAAAACATATTTTCTTGATGCATTCACTTCATCTAGTAGAAAGTTCTATGAAATACGTTCACTAGCTTCAAGGTGCATTTCTTATAGACATCGTTGCATGCAGTGCCTCGTGCGAAACTAAACACGGCACCACGTGTCAAAAAGCGAAATTGGGCTTTCTGAATTTTTTAAGTAATATAAGAGTTTAAAATGTCTAAGTCGGAAATTAGCAAAGAGGCTTTAATTGATAGTTCCGTAAAGTTCGACTTAAATAGAGAGTTCTTTAGTACATTCAGAATTAATTTGTGAATCCAGGTTCTTAAAAAAAAACATCGCTATGAGTCACGCAGTCCGATGTCAAGAAATAATAATATAAAGACCTTACCATGAATGCTGGAAGTAAAACGAATAGAGACAAGGAATGCAGATCAAGATGTTTATTATGAAATTCTTGAAGGACTGGGGTCAGGATCCGTGTGTCGGCGTCTCCGACATCTTCCAAGTTGCTCCATATGATTAGGCATAAGGGGTAAATGCAATCCAAATACATCGTCGCGATAATTGTATTAAATCATATTCTAGTCTCCTTAGATGATGAATCTCAAGCTATTGTTTCAAACTATCGCATTAATTTATTACAAGTTCATCTATTTTAAAATACCAATGGGTTTATTTATTAGTTGACTATTTCCACACGACAACGCCGCGAGAACGGCACGTGGCGCGCGCAAAGCGCGACCACCGGAGATGTCCGACCTTCTTAAGCCATGGCAAGTCCTCTTCTGTGAGTTAGAACTTCCCGGCAGACGCTAACCAGCTACCAAAAAACGTCACGATGCTGCTCAGCCAATAGGAGCGAGCGATCGCTAAAGGGGAGCGCTGGAACATCTACACTACCGGGATGACAGGAGGGTCCGGTGAGAAGAACCAAAAGAGAAAATTCCAATCGTTGCTGTGAGGCAAACGTGCAGGGGTAAACGGAATGAGCTGAATTAAAGGAAATTTAGCCTGAATATTGAATAATAACTTGATTTTGCTAAATTTAATGAAAGTGTGATTAAAATTAATTGAACACGATGTCGTGTTTCACGACAGCGTGACAAGTGGCATTTTCCAATAGATGGCGTGACTAGTATTCCCCGTAAACCTACTATCATTGAGCATCGTTATTAGTATATGTCATTTGGTTGAAGCGTAAATAACATAATTTTTTACTTCATCGAATATGTCTAACTTTGTGCCGGATAAAGTGTTTTTGCGGGGAGTTCTACTTCATTACTTTAACATGAAGAAAAGCACTGCCGAAAGTCATCGAATTTTAGTGGAAGTTTATGGAGAGCATGCACTAGTTGAACAAACGTGTCGGAAATGGTTTGCTCGATTTAAAAGTGGTGATTTTGAGCTGGAAGACAAGAAACGACCTGGGCAGCCGAAAAAATTCGAAGATGAAGAATTGAAGTCATTGCTCGATGAAGATCCATGCCAAACGCTTCAAGATTTAGCTGAATCATTAAGAGTTGTCTTTTCAACAGTCAGCAAACACCTGAAAGCCATGGGAATGATCCAAAAGCAGGGAAATTGGGTCCCATACGAACTGGAACCTAGAGACGTGCTCATCCACACATTGCAAAACCGGTCAAAACCTACATCAAAACGACCAAATGGGAGGTCCTACCTCACCCGCCGTATTCTCCAGACAATGCTCCATCTGATTACCATTTGTTTCGATCGATGAGCCACGGCCTGTCTGAGGAACACTTCACTTCTTATGAAGATTGTAAAAAAATGGGTTTATTCTTGGATTGTCTCTAAAGACGATTCGTTCTTCTGACGCGGAATCTGTATGCTGCCAGAAAGATGGAAAAAAGTAGTGGCTAGTGATGGCCAATACTTTGAATAATCTATTTGTAATTATTTTTTCACAATAAAGCCTCAATTTTCCAAAAAAAAAAACGCTACGAATTAATTCAAACACCCAATACATACTGAAAACATATAAAATAGAATTTACACAAAGAGTTAAAAAAAAAAAATCACCAGAGCCTTTTTTCTAAAACATCCATTTCTGAAATCTACAATTGACCTACCTAATCAGGACGCCTGTCAATTTTCTTGTAAAAAACAAGTAATATATACTAAAGGACATCTACGTAGCAAATTTGAAGAAAATCATTAGAGCCATTTTTAAGATACCGACCTTCTGTCCCATTCCCGATTTTCATCACAACTTGGCAAACTCATCTGCTCAACAGAAACTAGCAATTATATATGAAAGGATATCTATAAGGAAATTAATATGGCAAGTCAACAAAAAAAAAAAAAAAAAAAAAAAATCCGGGAGCCATTTTTAAAGCAACATACTTGCACGACCTAAAATTAATCTATTTATACACAACATCTATCAATTTTTCTGAACTAATCAACTAATATATATATAAAGAAATCTAATAGGGTGTTTATATAACAACTTTGAAGTTAGTGTTGAATGTTAGAGCTGTTTTTGAACTTACAATTTTCAATGTCACAAATTCTGATTTTCCATTTTTACTAAAATTCCTTCAGTCTTAATTCTGAAGTTCTATCATTTCATCTTTAATAGTTTTGGAGCTATGATAGTAAAAAAATCCCCCCCCCCCAACACATACACACTAACCAATTGATAAAAACCACTTTTATGACTTAGGAGACCTTAAAATACATATATCAGATGAAAACTCCATGTCGAAATTTTTAACTGAATACAGTACTTCCATTATCTACAATAGTGAGTTAATAAAAGAAAAAAGGCTATGGTGCAATCAAAATTTTTTATGACTGTAAATAATAAAATACATGCAAAATTTTTGAAAATCTAAAATATTAGTAAATTACTAAATATAGTTTAAAATTTCCAAGATACAAGTGATTCCTTTTAACAATCACTGAAAATTAACTGGGAAAAAAAAAAAAAAAAAAATCTTGAAATCAGGAAATATAATAAGCAAAAATTCCTGAAATCAGGAAAAAATCTTACGCACAAACAGACACCCATGCTCGTTACGATGCACATTTTAATATTATTGTATTGGGAGTACAAATTAATTCGGTCCGTTTTTTTTCGTTAAAAAAACATTTTATTTATTATCAAAATGAAAAAACATGTTATTCAAAGTATTGTCCATCGGTAGCCACAACTTTTGTCCACCTTTCTGGCAATTTTCGGATTCCATCTCTGAAAAATGAGTCCTCTCTGGACGCAAACCATGAATCGAGCCATTCTTGAATTTCTTCGAAAGAAGTGAAGCGGTGTCCAGCCAAATCGTGATGCATCCGTCGGAACAACCAATAATCAGAAGGAGCAAGGTCTGGCGAATACGGCGGGTGGGGTAGGACCTCCCATTTCAACGTTTCCAAGTAATTTTTAACGACAATTGCCACATGGGGTGCAACGTCGCGCGGTTTCAACTCGTATGGGACCCAATTTCCTTGCTTTTGAACCATTCCCATTTTTTTTAAGCGCACGGAAATTGCTTGCTGAGTGACTCCCAACGATCCTGCAAGCTCTTGTTGCGTTTGGCACGGATCTTGATCGAGCAATTCCTCCAATTCGGCGTCTTCGAACTTTTTCGGCTGGCCCGGGCGCTCATTGTCTTCGACACTAAAATCACCATTTTTGAAGCGTCGAAACCACTCTCTACATGATTTATCAGATGGCGCAGATTCACCATAAACTTCCACAAGCGATCGATGCGCTTCAGCGGCACTTTTCTTCCAATTAAAAAAGAAAATCAAAACTTCCCGCAAATGTTGTTTCTTTAGCACAAAACTCGACATATTGAATGCTCAAAAAACCAATGTTGTTGTATAAAACTCGAAGCTTCGTTGACTGAATATGGTTGACAAAGGTCAAACCTTTCTAACAATGCCAAAAACATCTATCATTATTCAGTAAACAAATCAGCCA
This sequence comes from Salticus scenicus, assembly GCA_963930645.1. Taxonomy (NCBI): domain Eukaryota; kingdom Metazoa; phylum Arthropoda; class Arachnida; order Araneae; family Salticidae; genus Salticus; species Salticus scenicus. The sequence continues at coordinate 137,960,721 of OZ005654.1, forward strand.
GAGCCATCTATTGAAAACGGACCGAATTAATTTGTACTCCCAATATTTTTAATTAAACTGTTTCACCATTTAAAAAATTTGTTGAACGAGACAAATGACATATTAAATACAGTTTTCAGAAAAACTAGTCTAATAATTCAAAGAATTTAGTAATAGCACTTATTGGATAAATCATAATTCAAATATTTAATAATAAAGAAAAATTTTTTATAATTAAAAGACTGCATGTGTTGCCATTTTGTTTGCAGCACTCATGCCTACTTTGTTTGCTTAATGAAGAGTTCAGTTTAATTTTGACCCAAAACAATTGTTGCAATTTTCTGCATGGTGTTTAATCAATGTTTTCTATTTATATTTAAATACCCTACTAGTTGCTTTGAAAGCAGATTTAAATGCCAAACTAGTGGGGATGTGAGCATGATAGTTTTTAAAAAATCATAAAAAAAAAACAACCAGTAAAGATAAATGTCCAAAATTTTGCATGCATAACTCGCATTTGCAAGTTGAGTTCGTCATTTGATTTAAATGCCATAGCAACTCCCATGTAACTACAGCTTGCCATCTGAGGTAATCGGTTTAAAAAAAAAAAAAAAAAAAAAAAAAAAAGATAAATTACATGATAAATTTAAAAAAAAAATTATAATATGCAATCATAAAATATGGATAGTGCAGTTACTGTTGTATCATCATGTCCACTATTATAAATGTCGACACGATGTCCTGGGACAGACATTGAAGAAGTCTTGCCAGTTGGTGTTAAGAAAATCAGTTCTCCGCTAACCAGTAAGCCAGGATATAATTCATTTCGAGGAAATGTATGAACTTGTTCTATTTTGCTTCCTTATTAAAAAAAGAAAAAAAAAAATTAACTTAAAAAAAATTCTATTAAAAGTTATTTTACAAAAATAGAAAATTTCAAATTACCTTCAAGACTGTCACGAACATAAATGAATGAGTTAGCATTTTCATCATCAAAAGCAATGAAAATCCCCTAAGACAAATATAAATAAATAAATATATATACACTTATTTAGTGGAGAATAAAATAATCAGAGTTCATGCCAGCACAATGACACAGCAACAAACAGTGTCAAGGCATCAACAAATGTCGCCAAATAATAATATATTTATAAACCCTCTTTTTTCCCCTATTTTCTATATATAATTTGTAGAAACAACTGTAATTTCATACTTAGAAATTAACAGAACAAAAAAAAAAAAAAAAAAAAAAAAAAACCTCTCAGAAATCGAAATTTACAAATACAAAGCAAGTTTCTTTTTCTAAATTCATTGTTAGTTTGATAAACATTGTTAATAGTCAAGATTCTGTACCAGCAGTACTTCAAGATTCTGTACCAGTGCAATTTTGAGCCTGTTATATTATGTTATTGCTTTCACAAGCAATGGTACCTACTTTTTATGCCTCATGAAGGATATACATACATTATTTCAACATGAAAAAAAAAAAGTTTTGTGATTTCGAAATTTATGGTGTTATTTTCTTCATCTTTCAACATTATTGTTATGGCACATTCTACTTAAAATCGTCAAAATCTTGTATTGCATAATTTATATGTTAAAATATATTACTGAAATTAAGTTTTTCTATCTTTGTGATAAAATAAAAACACATAGGCATTTTATGGTTGCTTTAAAGTGTTTGCAGTGTTTTCACATAAAAACATTGACATATGCAATAAAAATATGCATAAAATGTTTATATATGTATAAATTTATAATTTTAGATAATCTATGGCAGAGCCTCCTTAAGTAGATGCCTTCCACGCGCAGCGAATCCCAATGTTAAATTAGGCAACATTTAAAAAACAAAACTAACGCTAGGTGACAGCACCTACGCAGAGCAACAATTTTCTTCTCTTTCATAGATAAGTTATATTTTTCATCTAAAAATCTAGCTATTAATTTCAATTTAAAGTCCAAAATTGTATTTTTTTTTCTTTTAATTTGAAAAAATGATGTGAAAGTGCTTTATCGTAAATATTTTCAAAAAAATATTCAAATATTTATATTTAAAAAAGTATAGGGTTTAATTTTCTTCGGAAGTGGACAAGACCTATTTTAGCTTTTCAACTAATTGAATTAAATAACACCTTTTTTTTTTTTTTTTTTTTTTTTTTTTAAATATATTATTAATTAAAAAACAAAATTTAAAATTAAATAAGCAAAAACATGGCATGTCTATCACGCGATTAAATTATTTTTTATATATTTATTCAATAAAAATTTCAAAAAATTTTTTAATTTAGGTATCAGATGAAAGTTTCGTTTATATAAATTAAAATCTCTGAACTTTAAATGAGTTTCAGTTTAGAATGAATAATTTATAATGATAAATTATTAAAATCATGTCTTTTTTTTCTTCTTTTTTTTTTGGTCATGTCCTTTACGTTACATTTTTACCTTATTAGGTGTGAATTATTTTTCTTAAATCGAGAATTTTATATTATTTATAAGAAAAATAGACCAGCACATTAACGAGATAAGTTAACATTCAGTAATAAAAATTGGAGAAGAAAACAATCTGTTGTCTAGTCCGTCACAAAAAATAAATAAATAACCATTAAGATTTAAATTTTTAAAATTAAGGATTTCTTGAGTATAAATTTTCTCTCGCACGAAGTTTTTTTTTTTTTTTTTTTTTTTCAAGATTTTATTAGCTCCACCAGTTTCGAGAGGGTATGCTTTCGAAACTGATAGACAGTTTCGAAATAAAGTTGTGTTATGTTTACATGTTTTGAGGTCTCCTGAAACGACAAATAATGTTTTTAGCGGTTGGTCTGTGCGCGTCGGTTTGTCTATCTCGGATATACTTGGAAAATGCTGAAAGTGTATTTCATTTTGTGTTAGGTGTTTTTCATATAAGACTAAATTTAAATGCACAATCTGATGTGCACATAGTTTATTGAAAATATACTATACAGGGCTATCCAAAATTAAGCTACATGTAGTTAATTACATTCTGTAGAATGTAATTGACGGAAGTGCTTTGCTACACTTTTTTTTATGTCGACGAATACTGTTGAAGAAGGAAAATTAATTTTTTGAACCTATAATGTAAACAAAGTACTTTTTTTTTTTTTTTGAAGTTCTATTTTCAACTCAGGTTTTTGAATAAAGTCACGTTTTGGGGTTCCCTGAATTAAAAAAAAAAAAAAAAAAAAAAAAAAACTTTTTTTTTTTTTTTTTTTTTTTTTTTTTTAAGTGATTGATTTATATGCATATTTATTATTAGACTAACTCAAAAACAAACAAATGCAGGAAATTCACAATTGTATTTTAAAACTCGTATTAGGTTTCAATTTGAAAAATTTGATAAAGATTGGCAAATTTAAGGACAAATTAATAACATCCTTGAAATATTTTTACTTCCATTACCCTACTACCGTACGTAATGAAAGTATTGTGTTCGGTCCAAAAATTCGATATCGAGTTTTCCCCTGATTTATATTTTTAAGGTCTCATGAGCCCCAAAAAAGTAGTTTTTGGCAATTAGCCAGTATATGTGAGTGTATGGATGTGGAGAATTTCTATTTCAAAAAATCAAGTCATCTTTCTGTCATATCTGATAATTTTTCAAATCAGTAATCATGATATTTAATTTTTACATGAATTTTTAATTCTATATTCCATTTGTGTGTGTCGTAAAGCAGACTCTGGCTGCTCTCGACATGAAGATGTAATTTTTAAGCTTATATTTTATGGTAGTAACTGAATATGAAGAAACTATAGTAGTTATGACGATCACCAAAATTAAGTTCCAGAGTTGCACTGCATATTGAGCTTAGATGCACCTAGAAAGTTTCAGTGAATAGTTAAAACTGATGATCGATCTCCAGGTTCTGTGATTATGAACATCGCTGGAGAGGATCACGCGGTGAAGAATAGTGGAAGAATAAAATATAACCATACATACCAGAAGGTCTTGAGAAGAAAGTAACAACACCATAGGATGTACAATACCAAATGATTTTTTATTGTGCCTTGAAAAGGGTAGTTTGTAACGTTCGTCCGTGGGTCCGTCTTTTCCAAAGCTTTGGCAGATCTGACTCCTGGGAAACTCCAATCGGGATCCATGTGCATCGTGGGGCTGGTAATTTGAAGGTGGGAAGTAATCACCAAATATTTCTGCATATGCATTATTAGTTTTGATGGCGTGTGTATTTTCCCATGAAGGTGATCAATTTATCAACGACTACGAGACTGGATGACACAATCCACTTGCATCTGTTTCCGATGAAATCGAATGCACGCAAACGTTGAGGAATCCGTTTACAAAAGTCTTTAAGAATGTAATTATGTCCTTATTTTTATTGAAATATTAAGTATTACTGCGTATTTTACACAAAATTAGATCCGTAGATATACGTGCGGCGATACCGCTAAAGGCACGTGGGCCGCACACGCCGAAGCGCGGCGACCACCCACAAAAACGTGTTAACTCCGGCTGTTCAGCTATCCAAGTGCTCAAGAGAGAAGTCTTTCCGCTCTCAGGTCGGCGAGCGACGAAACATCACGGCACTAGCGGCCAATCAGAACGCGCGCTCACGGCAGGACGAAACCAAGCCTCCAAAACCGGCTGGAAGGAGGGGAAAAGTAGGAAGAAGCATTGAGAGAATTTTTCGCGTCGCCGAGAAGTAAACTTACAGGGGCGAACGGGAAACTAATGAAACTTAAATAAATTTAGGATAAAATGCGATCTAATAATTTGGGTTTGCTAAAATGATTGAAAAATAATTAAATTAAATAAAAACACTGTCGTGTTTCACGACACACTCCCCGAAAAAGGGATTTGAAAAAATTAAAGCACCAGGTGGAAAAAGGAACAAGAGCAGATGACGCAAAGACGATGGATCAGACGGCCACAGAACTGTCCCCTACAGAGGGTTACAGGAAGACACACAGCATGTCTGTTAAAAATTCAACATCTTTTTGCTGACAGAGCTTGATGTTTTACAAGAAGTAGGTGAGTATACATGATTGTATAAATAATAAAAATAAAGCTATTTTTTTACAACTACAGATGTTCGTGTTCTCATTATATTTTACATGTACTTGAGATTATTTATGCTGACTGTATGTAATGATGAAAGCAATAGATTTACATATCATGCTGTAAGAGAAAATGTGAAGTACAAAAAAAAAACATATAGCAGGGTTTAAAACTATACATTGTTGTAGAAAATTTTAAAGTTCATGAGTAGTTACTACAACCTTACTTTAAAAAAAACAGACAAAAATTTTATATGAAATATCATTTTAAGTCTCAATTGCTAAATGTTGAAATTACTACTGTTATCATTGAATGAATTGATGTTCAATATTTGAAATACGTTAACCAACAAAGAAACAAGTAGCTTAAAAAAAACAAGTATTGGTAAATAAAAATGTTGATTAAAAAAAATAAAGTCATCAGTTCAAGAACAGGGTCCGGAATGTTCCCAGACTGACGAGGGGGGGAATGGCAAGCATCAGGACTGTATCCCTGCAGAAGATACACTCTCGATACTACCAAAGGAGAAATTTTTAAAGGTAAGTAAGAATTACTATTACTATTGTAAGAATTAAATGACTGTAACAGTCGTAAAATGAGTAAATAAACAATGGGGAAGGGATATGTAAATGAATGCAAAAAGAGGTTGAGAACACTTAAAATAGCAATCGTAAAAAAAAACATTATCTCTTGCCAGGGAGACATCTCACCATTTAAAAAAATTATATAACTCATAAGTATTATTTATAAATATCTGCCAAAATTTGTATCACTTTTTTTTTATATATAGTCGACTATGTGAAATTGAAGTGAGCATTAATGCTATGGCAGAAAAACATATCACTAATCAATATATCAATACAGGCCTTAGATCAGTAATTGCTGATAATAAAGATACAGCTACAGCTACCATGGTAGTCAATATGCATGTAATTTGCATATCCATCCATAAAAATGACAAGTATTTAAATTTAAAATGCTCCCAAAGATATAGAGAGTTCAAATTGTTCAATACACATGTAAAAAAAAATACAATTTCTCTTTTTTTTATAAAAAAAATTAATATATAACTTATAAAAATAAATGCATATATACATATGTAGAATATAATTATTAAAAAGACTATTGTAGATGTAAATGCAATAATGTGAGTATGGAAGTATCATCTTTGTGTATATTCAAAATGTAAATAAGAAAATGAAAATTTGAACACAAAAACAAATAAGTTTTGTTTCATTCTGTATATTGTACTCGAAAAATTGCCAGACAACATGTACATTTATGTGTCTTAAAAAAATAAATTTAAAATAGTATGTGAGTAATTGTGATGAAAGTGTAGCAAAACAACCTGTCACATAGGTAATCCGAGTAAATCTATTGATTATACAGAAATAAAATTGTATGAGGTTATGTTGAGTGTAAACAATTGAACACCCACTAAAAATAATAACATAGAAAAGTGTGTAAGTGTAAGTGTGATAATCATGTAGAAACAAAAAGACTATTGTTGAATACAAAAAATAAATAAAAACACATTGTGAAAATAACAAAGATTTTTGAAAAGTTTAGAAAACTACCGTATGGAAACAATGGTAAACTAAACCATCCCTTAAACAAAGTGTAACATCTAACAATGAGGTACACTTGAATAATTTGGTATGAAAGGTAAAAAAAAATAACAATAAAAAAATGTCACATTAAAAAAACTATTGGTTATGTGAATCTACATTTGGGTTAAATTGTGTGACGTGTAATCAACCCAAAGCCAAAAATGAAATGAGAATGTGTAAATGTACTTAGGAAATTGTGTATACATAGTATGGCTATTGAATATATCATACGAGTAGAAAAATGAATTGAATAACATAGAGAAACAAAAACAGTTAAGTTGTGTATAAATGCGAAACTACCTGCAAACTATTTTGCCAGGCCACGTGATGAATTATATGTATGTTATATAAAAAATATAAGTGTAAAGTAACATGTGAGATAAAAAAGATAATTTTATATCTATAACATGAATAATTCTATTGATCATGAGCAAACAACCTATATAAGGATGTGTGAAGCGTGAAAAGTGAACACTATCTCAAAAATAAAGTTAAAAAGTGTGGATGTGTATATGAAAGTCATGTAAAAAAAATAACTTAGTATGAAGAATAATACAAAAATTAAATCAACAAGTTGACCCACTGTGAGAATGCAAATGCACAAAAATGTAGAGTAAGTAAAACTATTGAAGAGTGTAACCAGTAATGAAAATATGTGAATAAAACAAACAAAACAAATTGAACATTGCAAACCACATATGAATCAAACACGAGAAAATTTAATTGTATATAGCAATTAAATAAGACAACTATTGAATGTGTGAATAGTAATGTGTAAGTGAGAAGGAATATAATTCCCCTCTAAAGGTAAATAAAAATAAAAACACCCTAAGGTTACAAAAAAATAAATAAAAAAACTATTGAAATGAATAAAAAAATGTATGATAACAATATGAAACGGTGGTCACTGCCTAATCTGCACGACTGACACAATACCGCATAGGCCTGTCCAGCAGTACCATCGTGTATTGTCCATAAACAGGAACCGTCATTCCCATCAATGGGTTGCCAATGAGTGCAGGAAAGGAGAACCACAAGAAGAGCTATTATCTTAATGTAAACAAGAGCACCTGAAGGCTCGAAAGAAAACTATTGTAATGAACTAAAATGAACGTGTATGTAATAAATGATGAAATAAAATTCACCTATTAGATAAATAGACAAAAGTAAATCAAGAATCATGAAAGAAAACAGAAGTCAACCCGTAACAATCTATGAAATCTCACCACCAAATTGCCTCCTCCAAAACAACTGGTGAATGTGAGTGAAAATGTGTAAAGTGTAACCATTGTGAAAGGTACAGTCGTTTACGCCGCCAAAATAAACGCTGTCCAAAAAGTGTGAAAATAAACTATTGACCATAGTTGAACAAGTTGAAGTCTAAAATCCAACACAGAACAAGATAAACTCAAGTCTCAAAGTGTGTAAATTAAATAAAACATAACTAAAATTGAATGAATGTAAATAGTTTTGAATCGAAAATGTAAATTGACGCCTCCTAACCCAATGCATTATAGTGTGCAGGTTATATGGAGATTTATAGAAATAAATTGGAATTTTGAAAAATGCAAAAAAATTGAAGTCTTGTAAAAATGAACAAAATGAGATGTGACACTAAACACAATGCTAACAATGAAGTGTGGAAAAATTACCGTTTGTAGGAAACCACATGTGTAAAAATTGAGATGAAAAAAAAACTATTGAGTTAAGTCTGCAAAACAAACTGTGAATGTGTTATGCATAACGAATTGATATACACACCAAAAAAAAAAAAGTGAATGCACAAAAAAATAAATGTCAAATAGTGTTAATGACTTGTTTGTGTAACCAGATTAAATAATAGTTTTTTTTTTTTTTTGAAAGCGATAAAAATGTAATAGACATAACATAAAACTTATGTAGATACTTCCTATCCATCCCATGCGATGAATATTTTAGTGTAAATTTACTCTATTGATATATCATATGTGCATAAATATCGTAAGTGAAAAGAAAAATTTCATGACCTAAAATTCCCACTCGAGAATTATTAAAAATAACTAAACAGACATATACCATGAAAATTAGGAGATTAAAAAAAATATGTAATCATTTGTAAATTTAAAAAAAATAAATGCAATAATTTAATACAAGATAAATAAGATTTGTCCTAATACTAGTTCAATACGACGAACTTTTATCATCATTGCATAGATTAAAATACGACATGCAAAGTACTTTTGTAAAAATGGAAAAAATAAGTATACACAAAAAAACTATAAATACGGATAAGAAGGATTAAAATGCATCAAAAATACTTAAAAAAAATTTTATATATGAGTTACTATATATATCACGTTCCCCAAATATTGGGCGAAGCATAAACAAACATTCACTATTTGTGAATCCAACATAATACCTGTAATATACCTAGATTAGTAATGAAAATAAAATAGAAAGGAACATATAAATATATAGATATATAAAAGTATTGGCAAAATCTGAAAAAATGTATGATACTAGTTTAATACTGAAAACAAGAAGAATCATAAAATAGATACCACACATATATCATATAACAAAAATTATTGGCCAAACTGTAAATAATAAAACAATAAATGCATAAAAAAAATATAAAGATGAGTCATCAAATTCCAACATTATGGGATATAAAAGTAATGTGATTTGGTAATTTAAATAGTTGTAAAAAATTAAAACAAAAAAAATAGGAGTCTTATCTCTATATTGACGATTACGTCTCATTAACCTTTGGTCACAGTCCTAATAATAAGTTGTACATTAAAGGACAAAAAAAATTAGAGAAAAATTAATTCTGTGGAAACAGAAAAAGGATATATTTCCCGAAGGTTGTGGAATTAAACGATATAATATGTCAGTCATTCCTAGCTCACACTGCATAAGTACAGTATTGTATAAATCTGTCCGGCATGTCCATTATCAAGAACGTCCTCCGATTAATGGATGCTACACTGGTGAAGCATGAGGGTAACGTAAATTCGTTGATTTAAAAACACAACAGACTTCAGCTGGAGAGGAAACGGCAAACAACCAAATCGGACCCACATATTGTTCAGTAATTCTTTCCTGAATAGTTCAGCTTATATAATATTAATTTGTCAAATACAGTTTATTCTTCCATAAGGTGACTTTTAAGAATGAAATATACGCGTGATGCCTCGTGCGAAACTAAACACGGCACCATATTGTCGTAGAGCGGACTCTGGCTGCTCTCGACATAAAGATGTAATTTTTAAGCTTATATTTTATGGTAGTAACTGAATATGAAGAAACTATAGTAGTTATGACGATCACCAAAATTAAGTTCCAGAGTTGCACTGCATATTGAGCTTAGATGCACCTAGAAAGTTTCAGTGAATAGTTAAAACTGATGATCGATCTCCAGGTTCTGTGATTATGAACATCGCTGGAGAGGATCACGCGGTGAAGAATAGTGGAAGAATAAAATATAACCATACATACCAGAAGGTCTTGAGAAGAAAGTAACAACACCATAGGATGTACAATACCAAATGATTTTTTATTGTGCCTTGAAAAGGGTAGTTTGGAACGTTCGTCCGTGGGTCCGTCTTTTCCAAAGCTTTGGCAGATCTGACTCCTGGGAAACTCCAATCGGGATCCATGTGCATCGTGGGGCTGGTAATTTGAAGGTGGGAAGTAATCACCAAATATTTCTGCATATGCATTATTAGTTTTGATGGCGTGTGTATTTTCCCATGAAGGTGATCAATTTATCAACGACTACGAGACTGGATGACACAATCCACTTGCATCTGTTTCCGATGAAATCGAATGCACGCAAACGTTGAGGAATCCGTTTACAAAAGTCTTTAAGAATGTAATTATGTCCTTATTTTTATTGAAATATTAAGTATTACTGCGTATTTTACACAAAATTAGATCCGTAGATATACGTGCGGCGATACCGCTAAAGGCACGTGGGCCGCACACGCCGAAGCGCGGCGACCTCCCACAAAAACGTGTTAACTCCGGCTGTTCAGCTATCCAAGTGCTCAAGAGAGAAGTCTTTCCGCTCTCAGGTCGGCGAGCGACGAAACGTCACGGCACTAGCGGCCAATCAGAACGCGCGCTCACGGCAGGACGAAACCAAGCCTCCAAAACCGGCTGGAAGGAGGGGAAAAGTAGGAAGAAGCATTGAGAGAATTTTTCGCGTCGCCGAGAAGTAAACTTACAGGGGCGAACGGGAAACTAATGAAACTTAAATAAATTTAGGATAAAATGCGATCTAATAATTTGGGTTTGCTAAAATGATTGAAAAATAATTAAATTAAATAAAAACACTGTCGTGTTTCACGACAGTGTGGTAAAAGGTTAATAAAAGTAATGTTATGAATCTTAAAATTTAATATTTTTAAAAAGAACAAAAGTAGAAATAAAAATTTTCTATTTTTTTCTTTTCAAGATTCCCAACACTTTTGTTTCGATTTAACTGGAATAATCAAATTTTTATACGCATTTACACAAGTATTTAAAAAACAGTGGTATTAAAAAATATAAATCAATCTTGTTCCTTATATTGGAGTATTTTATAGTTTTATTCATAAGTTACTAATGTAATTTATGAATAAAACTATAAAATACTCCAATTTTGAGTTACTTCAAAGTAACTAAGAACAAGTTATTTTTCTGTATTCCTACATCAATAAATAAAAAATTCATTTCATTTTGAAATAAACATAACTATTTTATTTGTTAAATCTAACTTACTAACAGAGGTGTCAACCCTTCGAATTTTTATATCATAATTTCTTTTAAATTTATCTTCGTCTTAATCATAGAATTTACGATAATAAATAAAAATAATGTTTTTTGTGAAAAATATTATTGATATTCAAAAATCCGGAGGGTTGGTAATTTTGCATTAATTACTTATGCAGTTTACATACCTTGTCTTGAAATATTTGCAGGCCATTTGAAAACATATATTTTCATGGTGACTGTCCGATTTACAAAATGGAACGACGTAATACACCATATTATAAAGAAAAAACCTCTCACATTTATTAAATTAATAAAACATAAACCATGAAGAACTCAATTGAAAGTCAATTGAATCGCGGGAAATAAACAGAACTTTACGACACGGTATCAAGCGCCATCTACTGGCTATGTTCTTCTTGTACTGTTGCCAAGTTTTCGAGCGACTCGCTAGGCATCTACTTAAGGAGGCTCTGATCTATGGTTAGAATACCTTAAAATATTGTGCTGTTTGTGCATAAAAACACTGATATATGCAATAAAAATATGTATCAAAGTTTACACATGTATAAACTTTGTCTGTCATTTTAAATAACACTGCTCTACATGAAAATCGGCCTTAACATCATTCCTGCAAATTCTTATATAAAATGACCTCCTGAATCTGAATAAAACACCTATTTTGCCCCATCACCCACCATTTTTTGGGGACACCCTACTATTTTTATCCTTTTTCACGGCTATGAATTTGATTTAGAAGGGCAGAAAGGATTATTTTAACTGTTAAATATCTCATAAGCGGCTGTACAGGTGGAAAATTCTAAAACATGAACATTTTGTAATAAGGGGGAAATGTAAGGGGGGGGGGATTTGCCATCGAAATTATTAATTACTTTTATTATGTTTTATTAATCTATTGTTATTATTTATTATAATTATATTTTTGTTGTTTTTTAGTATTAAAATAATCCATTTCAACCCACCAAATCAAATTCATGGCCATAAAATTACCGAACAGTCATAAAACTCGAGAAAACGGTGGGTGATTGGGAAAAATGGGGATCATTTTCAGATTCAGAAGGTCATTTTACATAAAAATGAGGAGGAATGGAATCAGGCTCAAAAAAAAAAAAAAAAAAAAAAAAAAAAAACTTATTATTTTTGCAGCACAGTGTGATCTATGTTTAGAATATCTTATATTTGTATTGTTTTCACATGAAAACATTGACATTTGTAATAAAAATGTGTATAAAAAGTTTATACATGTATTTATAAAAAATTTGTCAAACATTTTATATTTTTGATAACTAAATCATAACTTAGGTGAATTTTTGGATAAATGTGAACAAATCTTCAACCACTAAATTTTCATTGCTGGCATGAATTCTATTATAAAAGATAAATGGAATGCACATTAAAAACAGAAAAAAAAAGGTAAAAACATTTTAAAAACAAACCTTAAAAACAGGCCAATGATCAAATAAGATTTCTTTTGTAGTAGAACGAAAATTTGGAACTAAAAGCATACTACTATCAACCTGAAATGATATATTAAAAAATTAACTTACAGCAATGACTCACAAATATGTAAAATAAAAAAACAAATTTACTATTGTCAGAAAGAAGCTAATTATCATCAACTACAGAAAAGAAAAAATCAAATGCATAAAATAAAAGTTATGCAAACTACTATAATGGTACATCATTTAAAGAAGGGTTCAGAAAGAGAATTTTAGTTAAAATTTTTCAAGATGTTAGTACATTATTACTGAGTTAACATATACAGAGTGTTTCAAAATTTGACTGATAAATTGAAAGATGTGATGGAAAGCATCAAGAGGATGAAAACTTACCATAGGCCATGGGGCCATAAACCACACTAAGTGTGAAAATCACAAAAAATGCATGCAGGTTTCAATGTCACCCTGGAGTGACAAAAGTACAATACTAAATACAAAAAGACTTTTTTCATTAATTATTACAAGATTTGTTGGAAGTGACACCTGCTCAAAGACATATCGTAGGATCTCACAGTGCTGATTGCCATCGCTGCAGCAGACAAAAGCATACCTGGCATCAGTCACTGAAAAAGTCAATTGATACTGAATGTTTTTAACAGTATATTGTACTGCTTACCCTGTACTCGCTTTCAGTTTTAAGTGAATACATTTTTAATTAATTTGGATAATTTAATTTAAATGATCAAATCAGAATCCTTGGGTTATTTTGTATCTTTTAGTACTTTCTATGTCATTCTGCATTTGGCAATACGTGAAGAGATAGCGGGACGTACATACAATTGGATTTTAATACTATGATATTTTTGTTTAATGAAAAATACATACAAAATAATGAAATATTTAAGAAATAAAAGATAAGTATACTTTTTCAATTAATATAACTTAACATTTAAATAGCTATATTACCCTTAAAAACTTAAAACTTTAAAAGCGAGCTTTACATTTAAAATAATTTGTAAATGAAAATGCCTAAATACTAAAGTCAATATATGTAAATAAGTAATTACAGGATTATACATATAAGCAGATCCTTTGGTATCCATAACAAGGTACCTTGTACCTGGGAAGTCAGGACAAAGAAGCTTTATTGCTGTATTTAATGGATGATTTATAGACATGGAAAATTCAAATTCCATCAGTGAAAATAGCTGAATCAATCCTGTCTAAAAGAAAAAAATATTACCAAATTAAGTAACATACACATATTCACAATATATATATATAATGAATTGATTACTTCCTGTTATATGTTCAAAAAAGTTTTCATATATATATAATTCGATTATAAAAAAAAAAAAAAAAGTCTGGCAAGTAACAACTTCATAACCACACATATAATTTTTTTGGATGTATGTTAATTTTATGTTTTCTGATCAAACTAACAAATCAAGCACTTAATAATTTTCCTGTAAGAGCAAACTAATACATATGTCCCAAAGACATATAAAAAGGAGTATACACATGAAATCTTAAAAACATTGATAGAGCTGCATTTTGAAACACCTATTTCTGAGATCGATAACTGACTTACCTAATCAGAACACCTGACAATTTTCCCGTAGAAAGGACATCTAAAAAAGGGTTTATATAGATATACTTAATTTGAAGAAAATCATTAGCATTGTTTTTGGAATATCGACTTTCAGACACACTTCCAATTTTCACCAATATTTAGCAAACACATCTGTTAACCCTCCGAGCGGCTGATACGTATTTTTCCGTACGCTGAGCAGTAGTTTTTCCCTTAATACACTAATAATTAAAAATATATATATATATATTCTTAGCTTGTTTTTAAAGTATGAAAGTCACATATATAATAGTCATGAGGTTTATCTTGACATCTGTAGTCACTTTTCTTTTTCATTTTAAACTGAAATAACTATTGTTTTGGGACATTTTAAAAACCATGCAGTGAAAACAACATTAAAATTTTGCCCATTTAAAAGACACTCAGTGGGTTAACCAGAAACCAACAATTACATATGAAAGGACATGTAAAAGTGAATTAATAGGAAGAGTTTGAAGAAAACCTGTAGAGCCATTTTTTAAAAAACACACTTGCAAGATCTAAAATTGAGCAATTTATATAGCACACCTATCAACTTTTCTGAAGTAATCAACTAATATATACGAAAAGACATCTAAAAGGAGTTTGTATAACAACTTTGAAGAAAACTGTCAGAGAGGTTTTTGGGATACAGACGCAGGGTCCTACTTCTGGTTTTTCAATTTTCATCAAAAGCTGATAAAATCATCTTTACACCAGACTTGTCTTAATACTGAAATCGTGTCATTCTATTGTTATTCATTTTCAAGATATGGTAGTCAGAAGATTCCCCTCACACATACCGTACACACACAGACCAATTTCCGAAAACTACTTTTTTTTGGACTCAGAAATCTTAAAACAAGTATATCAAGTGAAAACATGTTACTGAAATTTTTGACCAAAAACAATACTTCTATTACCTACAACTAGTTGAATAAAGGAAGTATTACTAAACTAGTTGTCATAGGTGGACTCTGCTCAGTTCCCCATCATATGTATGTTCTCATAAATTCCTTGTACAGGACATATTATATACATGTTAAGAGAAATGAATTTGACCAAACTCTTGACACAGTGACAGAACGAAATCCTCGCCTAATAGGCTACCCACCTTTCAGTTCGGTATCTTATTCTAATCTATTAATTTATTTTATTGGGATCAATTTCATAGTTTATTTTCATGATACTATTTCCAATGCAACTTTCCCAAAACTGCGTATTTATATGAAATATCGCCCCATTTTGCTATGTTGATAAAATCTTAAATTTCAAATAACTTACGAAATTTTCCTATTAGAATATTTGTAGTCAATCATGTTCATACAAGTATCATAAATGTTATTTTGAAATTGTCTGATATATTTATGATCCTCAAAATGGACGTTTATGCTCGATTTTGCCTTATTCTGCCATTTTTAGTAAATCATAAATTCCAAATAACTTACGAATTTTTTAAAATGGAAAATTCATACTCTATGGTATTTATGTCAGTATCCTAAATGATATTTCAAAAGTGGTCTGACATCTTTATGATGAAAATATCCCTCAAGATTGACGTTTGGGTAAAATTTTGCCCTATTCTGTTATGATAAGAAATTCGTAAAATTCTAATAACTTACGAAATTTTTATATTGGAAAATTCATAGCGAATAATATTCATGCCAGTATCCTAAGTAATATTTCTAAAGTAGTCTGGCATCTTTACGATGAAAATATCCCTAAAAATTGACGTTTATGTGAAATTTTGTCCTATTCTGCCATGTTAAGAAATTCGTAAATATCCAATAACTTGCAAAATTTTTAAAGTAGCATGTTTATAGTAACTGATGTTCATTCCGGCATCAAAACTGATATTTAAAAACTGGTCTGACATTTTTACAGCAAAAATTTTTCATTTAATGCAAGTTTAAGTGAAATTTTGCCCTATTCTCCCATGTTAAGAAAATCGTAAATTTCAAATGAATTACGAAGTTTTTTAATTCGAATGTTGAAAATAAATAGGGTTCTTGCCAGTGTTGAAAGTAGTATTTTAAAACTGGTCTGATCTCTCTGTGATAATTTGTTCGTGAGATATCGTGTAAACAGTCTAAAAAACTAACGGACTAACACACTAACGGATTAACACACTAACAAACTAACAGACAGGCACCATACAAATTTTGTCATTTTCGGATTCCTCACACCTGAAAACGTGTAAAAAAGTAAAAAAAAAAAACGAGGTCGAAAATTTCCACAATTACTTAAGTTCCCCATACCTATAGTATGATGGGGAACTAATAATAATAATACTTATCATACAAGAAATATAATGGATAATCTTATGCTGTGAAGAATCAAAAGGTTAAATAATTTCAATTAAATTTTATTTCCTATTTTTAAAAAACAAATTTGTTTTCATAAGGTATTAGATTTTTTTTTCTTTTTTTAACATTAGTGTAGATTTATTTTGATGTATTCAAAATCATTACAAATATTGTGTAACAAAGAATCATCCTTTACGTAGAATTCAAATCATCATGAAAAAATCAACAGCAGAGATTAGAATGTGTATTTTCACATAAAGTAAGGATCTCATAAGGTCTTTTAAATTGAATGTTGGATCTTCTCTAATCTCTAATGTCCTAAATGACAAAAATTGGATCATTGCATGGCTTTGACCTGAAATCTGTAGCATAACCTTGACAAATGACATTACTATGTCTGGGACTACTGGCAGGACCATGAGACCAGGGCCGGCTCGACCATATAGGCAAACTAGGCGATGGCCTAGGGCGCTCAAATCTAGAGGGCGGCACAATCCAGACAACAAGATCTATTTTATTTATTACTATCAAACGGCACTTTAGAATAGATAAAATGTAGTCTTGGAAACACAGCACTCTGTTGTGGGAAAATTTTAAACACTTACAATCTTTGTCTAGAAAGGTCTGAAAGGTACAAGTCTGCTGCTATGACATGGAAACATTTACTGAGTTTTTCTTGGTGTGTTTTCAATTGGATGTGTAAAAATGAAGTAAATGGATAATCCTCGAATTGACTTTTCAGGGCACCAAAGTCAATCTAATTTATCTGATGAGAAGCGCTAGACAAAGAGTCACAAACAACTGGCTTGATTTTATCATAATAACGATCTATTTATTTCAAAAACTTAAAACGTCGAATTGAGTTTTGAAAACAGTCCGTCATTAAATCTGTCCATCGAATTGTTAATAGCTTTACACTATATCTAAAAGTCACTGAGCCATTATTTAATGGGGCTGTACTTTATTGGAACTATAAAGTTTTGACTTTCTATTCAAGGGTCTAAATTGTACATCATGTTTCATCTCATGAATCATCCCTTGCACATCTTTTATGCTTTGATCTTTCCTTTGTACATCTTTTCTTATTTTTAAATACTTTCCCCTTCTTTTATTTCTGGAGGGTAGAAAAGTGGGTTTTATGTTGCACTAGTGCTACATATGGGCAGTTGGAACCTTTAATTTCTAGAAACTTTGCTTGAACTGTCTTTTCAACTTTAATTTTCGTAAATTTTATTTTTTCCTAAAAAATTTCTCTCGCTCTTGCATTTTCTCTTGAATTACTTTAACTTTTCAACGAATCTCTTCTTACATGGCTTCTATTTTATCCTTAACTCCTCTTGTCAGGGTTTCAGCTATTCTCTCAATTAATGTTGTCTAGCTTTCATCTTCTTTTATCCATCCTTCATCTCTTCATGTCCGATTTTCATCTCATGTTGTGCTGCTATCATATGATTTTGTCCAGCTTTCAATTCTTTTAACTAGACAGTCTAAGCTTCAAGTTCTTTCATGTCTTTTGCAATACTTCTAGTCAAAATCATTAAGTGTATCTGCTTTACATCAGGTGCCAAATCAAATGTTATGAAACAGCGACTTTCTTGTTCAAGAAAAGAAGATTGTGAATGCACACATAGGTTCAAGTTGATTAATGAGCTTTATTTAACTCATATTCTCGAAACAGTCCATCAAAACTGTCAATTCAATGAATATTCTCGAAACAAATAAATAAAACTAGGATTTTTAAGAGTATTTTCGAAATAGTCCTATTGGACTGTTTCGAATCCTGGGGCACTTGTATCACAAAAGTAAAGTAAAGAGCATTAATTACATTATACTATAGAGCAGGAATTTCATTTATTCAGGATCAGGAATGATAATCAAATTATTGAAGCGCAATCTCTATGAGACGATTGCTCAGAACAATTTACTGAATACAATTGACTTCTCGGGAGTTAATCAGCCTCTTTTTAAATTCTTGACTACAAATGGTAAAATATCGGGTTAATTCTGTGCTAAAATGTAACTCGAAATTCCAGAACTCGGCTTCTATTGAAATTAGAACTTCAAAACTTTGGCAACTCGAAACTACCATTTTTTACTGAATACTCATCAGTTTGTCAAGGTCGACCTTAATAGAAATGTATAGACTGTCATTTTTGCTTCCAGTTTAATTGTAAATTTGCTTTTGCTGCAAGAACATTTTATGAAGCTTGATGATTTTTACTTTGAGTGTGTTTTGCACGCAAAAGATATTTTTTGATTCGAATTTTCTCAGTTGCTCAGTTCGTAGAAAAGCAATTTTACCAGGGTATAGCAATCGAAAGAAAAAAGGATTACTTCAGATTACCTTTGTATACATGTCTGACGCAGATGATTGATTGAAAAAGATTATAAAAGTAAGATTGTGTATAAGTATTACATTATTATTTATCTTATTACTTTTTGTTATATATTTACTTATATACGAAAAGTTATAAATATTTTAATTTTATAATTTTGAACTGACATAAAAAGAAAATAATAATAATAATATTTGAAGGAAGCTAGCTCTAACTAGAAAGAAGTTTTAGCTCTTTAGACTAGGTGACTTTGTAGGGGCTATGCGTGGGGGCTTTTTGGAATTTTACAAAGTGATTCTGTTATAGTTTCATTTTGTAGTAGCTCAACTTAGTAATAAAATGTGAAATTTCGTTTTCAGTACAGTTGATACTTGAGACTAGCTGTTAACAGAAGAGAAAAATGTTGGAGTACAATTTTGTAAGAGAAAATTAGAGAAAAAATATCATTAGCAAAGCAAATTAGGCTCATTTGAAAAGGTATTTTCGTCCGAATCCTAAAGAAATACTATCAGGATAATAATTTGAAAAAACAAAAGATTTTTCCACCTGAATCTGAATAAGCAAAAATCTTGCTTCATCTTCCAAAATAATTAGTAAATAAACAATAGTTTGATATGAAAGTAATAAATATTGAGGCTTTGATAAACAGAACATGAAAAATGCTTCCGGTTTCACTTTGAGTTTATATATCCTTGCAGTGTGAGAAAATTTTATGGGTAATCTGCAGCGAATAGACGACATGACTCTCTGACGTCATTCAAAGTCCTGAAGATTTTCTTTTATTTAACCTGTCTTCTTTTAACCCTTAAACACAGACGTGCGGTCTGTATGACCGCTCCGATATTTTAGAACTGCAAAACTCTTTATAAGTTATATAATTATTCTCCTTCTTTTCAGTACTTTCATGTTGGCATTAAATATAACTACTTCTAAATTTTTATTAAATTCTACGCATTAGTTTTTTTAAAAATAAATTTTAAATTTGTGCCGCGGTCATATAGACCTCACGTCTGCGATTACGTTACTTTTTCTCGCTTGTGGGAGATGCGGGATTATTACAAATTTTTTTAATATTCTTTATATAATAGCCTTTTTTGCATTATTTTATATAATCCAGACACTGTTCATGTGGAATTTATTAAATAATTTCATTTGTATGCATTTTCAAGTAAGTTGTCCTTATTTTCATTATTTGATTCATTTTTCTGGATTTTTTCATATAGTTTTTAGAAATCATATTTTTAATATATTAATTTTATAGTTTTTAAATGAATGAATTACCTTAATATAACTTGGAATGTGTATTCTTGCATATAAAATAGCAGGAATTTATTATCTTCAAATTTTGTATTTTAAAAATGCATAAAACAGCTCGCGGTCTGAGAGACCGCACGTCTGTGTTTACGTGACAGAAAATAAACGTCTGTAGTTAAGGGTTAACCCACAAACAGTGGAATGTAGCCTATCATAGTACAGCTTTTTCCCACAAACATTGAAAGCTCCGCCTCGTTCTAGTTGTCCATTCTCGGCGAACACAAGCCAGATCATGTATAAAAAATGTTAATTTCCTATTAGAAAATAAGTGAAGAAAGTTTTCGTCAGTACATAACAAAAGACGATGCGCCAATGGTGAAAATGTGACCCAAACTCCACTACTAATGCACTATTAAAAACAAAAATTTTTTCTTGGAAACTGTAAAAGTGATTTCGGATTTGATAAACAGGAGGCATTTTCAGAAGAAATTAATATTGAGGTATCATTCCCATCGGAGTCAGAGCTAGCCCAATTACGAAAAATGAAAAAGAAGTTTAATTATGCAATGAGCTGATAAATCAACAAGTGATGCTAAACATCATTTTAAGGTTAATTTTTATATTTCTTTTCTTGATACAGCAAGAAATTCGAATGATGAGAAGTTCAAACAGACCAAAAAGATAAATCATGTTTTCTGATGCCTTTCTAACGATTGTGAGTCGTAAAAAAAAAACTTTCAAAGTGATTTTGAAATTATGTAGAAGATTAGGAGATTATCTGACTCAAGGAGACTCTAAGGATGTTGATGAAAGTACACTACAGGAAGTTTTGAATAATTTTTGTGAAAACGAACTAGTACATTGCGTATTGAATTTAGTAACAGCAATAAAATTGTTGCTGACACTTCCTGTGTCTGTGGCCAGTGGAGATCCCAGCTTCATATAATTGAAATTAATAAAAACTTACCAGCGTTCTATAGTGACGTGAGAACAATTTGTAGCACTATCACCATTATCAACAGATCAAGATGAAGCTAAAACAATTCATTTGAAGGATATTGTTTCTACTACCGCTAAAAGTAACGACGAAAAAACAATATGCAATATGTAATAAAAATAAATAGTTGATTATTTATTACAGTATTTGTATGTGTATAATTGTCTGTGTGTCTTACATTAAAAAAAATTATTTTAATGGGGGCGCCAAGAAAATTTTTCGCCTAGGGCGCCAAATTTGCTTGGGCCGGCGCTGCATGAGACTATTAGGGCCTGAAATGGCCAGTAGTGGACGCTTGTGTCAACTCCTTATTGGTTTGATAACAACAACGATTTCATTTTCAATAAAGATGAATGCATATACCAAAGTTTGTTCTTTATTCTATAAAACTTGTAATGACAGTCATTACAGTAGAAAAACCAAATTGACTGTCAGTTATATTATATACATAAACATTTGAATAAAATGTGGTTGTGGGTTTAGTTTGGTTTGGTTTGATTCATTGCTCTTTCATAATTTTTTGCATACAGAGATTGATCAGATTGGAACATACTGCTTAAAGTAGATTCTGAACCACTACAACATCCATACCTGAACTGGAATTCAAACCTGGCATTTGGAAACCAAAGAACAGAGATTTGACTTCTAGGTGAACAAGATGATTTCAGGAGCATGTTTAGTAAGAATATGTTAAAACTTTCTGCAATACTTTCCTCCAGATGTCATATAACTTTTAGTTAGTTTTTTACTTTCTGTAAGGTATTTTTGTCTAAAACTACATAATTTCAAAGATATAGAGTAAATTGGATCAATCCTTATTTTGTTATAAAAGAAATTCCCTGTGAAATATGAGTCATATTT
Organism: Salticus scenicus; assembly: GCA_963930645.1. Taxonomy (NCBI): domain Eukaryota; kingdom Metazoa; phylum Arthropoda; class Arachnida; order Araneae; family Salticidae; genus Salticus; species Salticus scenicus. The sequence continues at coordinate 137,982,902 of OZ005654.1, forward strand.
ATGCTGAAAGACTTTCCATTATTTGTACTATTTTTTTATTGTAACATAAAATAAACTGTAGAACCTATTCTAGTGCTTAGAACAATTTGAAGTATGCTTTCTTTCTTTTTTTTTTTGGTCTGAGATTTTAGTTATTGTGATTATATTACTTAACGGCCCTCTTCACTTACCGTCGCCGGAAGCCTGAACCAATGTTATTCTATGGGGAAATTTTCTTTACAAATAACTTATTAACTAATACATATTTTTAAATTCTGTTTTCACATTAAGAAAATTCACAACTGTTAAATTGAGGGACCTTTTTAAAAGTGTATTTTTTTAATATTTTATTATGAAATTGCAAAATGAAAAAAATTCACATATTGAAAATTCATATTTTGCAGCTTCAAAATAAAATATAAAAAATTAAAAAAATATTTTTTTAAAAAAGGTCCATCAATTTGACAGCTGGGAATTTTCAGAATGTGAAAACAGAATTTAAAAATATGTATTAGTTAATAAGTTATTTGTAAAGAAAAATTTTCCATAGAATAACATTAGCTTCGGCTTCCGGCGGCAGTGAGTGAAGAGGGCCCTTAATATTGCATTTTGGTTTTCTTATTCATAAAAAAATAAAGAAAGAAAAAGAATGAAAAAGGATAAATTTTTGTTTTTCTATTTTACTGCAACACACACACATTCTACCCAAATCATTACTGCCTATACACTAAAAAAATGAATACGAACACCAATATCATTAATCTAATAATTTTATTTAGATGTTATAAACTGTTATGAAGCCTAATAAACCATTTAAATTTAATAACTATATAGTAGTAACTTGATTGTAGAGGGGAAAAAAAATTACTATATATAAACAACATTACAAAAATTTTAATATCCACATTTACTGTATAAAAAACACTCAAATCAAATACTTAAATTTTATATTGATATACTGACATCTGTTCCAAATATCAGAAAATCATTTGTTAAAGCATGACATGTAATTATAGTATTCTTTTGATCAGCATCAGGAAAAATTCTAGATTCTCGTTCAAGGCAAGTTGAATTAGGTTCATCTATCTACAAATGAAAAATGAAAAAATATATACATAAAAGGATAAAAATCAAATAATATTTAATAAATGAAACACATATCTAAACATGGGGTAGATATACATATACATACTCTTTATTATAGATATTCAGAAATTATTACATTTCTCCACCACAACAAATAGAACAAAATATCATCATTTGCATCACAACTTAAGGCATACTTTATTAATTGTTTTACCTTGAAGCAATTTTTAATAACAAAAGTAACTAGAAATTTTAGTACAAATTAATATTTTTGAGGCATATAATTCTAAACTTCCCTACAGCATACATTTAAAGCTCAATTATCTTAAATATTTTATTATAGTTCTACTAATTTTGTACAAATACAAGTAATTTTAAATAAGATATTTTAAATTATTCTTTTCAACTAAATAATTTGCATATGCTTACTGTATGAAGTTGAATTTTTCCTTCAATAAGAGCAGAAGCATAATCACTATTCAAATACAAACTACGTACAGTACTCAAATATTCTCTATCATACAGCAATTCAGTTCCTGAAAAATAAGTTTATCATTATAACTACACTTTTGATGGAAGAAAAGAAAACTTTAAATGAAGTTATTTGTATTACAAATCAAATCAATGTGTTAAATGTAGTATTCAAAATGGACATAATTACACACACTTTACAATTATTGAATGACTTATAATAAAAAATATTGTGCTGTCATTAATTAAATGGTAACCTACAATAATTTAAACAAAAATAATTAAAACTCAGAGATAATAATAAAGAATAAAAAAGAATGCTTATTAATAAAGAAATTAGTTTTAAAACTACATTAACCCATTAATACCCAAATTAATTTTGCAAAATATTATTAGCTGATTATTATTTCACTTCCAAATTAAAACATCGAGATAGAAAAACTGAGATAACAGACTAATTTTCTATTATATGTTGGCAAAGATCTCGTATTATAATATATATTATTATTCAACTTGATTTAAGTTAGTATACTTGCATAAAAAACAAATATATGTGTGATGAATGAAAAATCATAAAATGACTATCCAAATTATGAAATAATAATTAATAGTAGGCACATAAAACTTTCAGGGATCATTTAGAGTGATGCTATAAACTATCATTAAAAAGCAGAAATCATTCCAAGAAACCACAAAAAATATACATGCCATTTTATTAGCTGTCCTCAAATGAGGACACTTGGCGCTAACGGGTTAATTGATTAATATATCGAAAATGCCAAATACGTTTATTTTATTTATTTATTTAAACTATGCCAATTTATTAAGGTAATAATATAGGGGGAAAAAAAGTATTACATTAATTTCTTAAAAAATCTTTTTTCAATTTTAAATACATAAAAAAAAAAAAAAAAAAAAAAAAAAACCTGACATATAATGGATAAAAATATGTTTTTTAGAAGTGCTTGACAAAACAATCAGTTATTGTTACCTACAATAAATATAGGACTTCAATAAACAAAAAGAATTTTAATAAACAGAACAATATTTTTAGGCAAATAAAAAATAACTTGAAAATTGAAGAACTATGCTTAACTAGCAAAGAAGTAATTCAAAGAACAACTAATGGGAGGAACTAGCTAAATTTGAATTATTATGATAAATTCTCTCAAATTAAGCCAACAGCTTAGTAAAATTAAGTACGGGTATATAAGCTCACTGAAACCATGGTTTACTAATATCAATAATAATAATAATAATAACTTTATGTAAAGTATTATTCTAGTTTCTACTCTCAGATTAAAAATTCTTTCTGTCTTCAAAGAAAGAAAGATTAAAAAAAAAAAAAAATCAATACTGACTTTTATAATAATTACCATAATTTGTATGTATAATTTATTCTACATCTGCTTTTGACAGTAATAAAGAAACAAAGTGCATTCAACAAGTATTTAAATGACACACACATCCAAATGAACAGTAGTTTAAATGCAAAGATATAATGTACATATTTATGGACATCTTAAGGAAAATACAATATTCATTACAGCATATTTTACAAAGTAAAAAAAAAAAATCTTTATGTTTGATTAAAGTTAGAATATTAATGACTTTAATTGGAAGGAAAAATTTTCTGGAAGAAAACTGAGTGTTCACATAAGTACCTGATCCATCGCTAATGTTATAAAACCATGCTCTGTTGTTCATTCCAATTGCAAGATGAAAAGGACCAAGAGCAATGAATTTTGGTTCTATGTCAATTTTCAACTTTTTCAAATCAGTCTAGCAAAAAAGATAAATTAATGAACTGAATATATTATACTTAGTTAAAAATAAAAAATCTGTGCAGTTTCTATAAAAAAGATCACAGTTCTATAATATAATATTATAACAATAGAAATTGAGGTTTTATACACATGATTATACACATAATATTTGGCAAAACATAAAAAGCAAAAGTGTTCACATTATTTTATCACCCACCTGTATATATTATATGCATACACTTTTTTAATTTCCGAACGTAAATATGTAAGGAAAGTGTTGTAATCATGTCAAAAATCCAATTTTGAGATCTTGGTGCTTCTATACATTTTCAGGTCCCCTGAGTTCATTTTTCCTATTTTTACAATGATGTATGTATGTGTGTGCGTATGTGTATGAGTGAACACAATAGCATCCAAACGCTTTGTTTGAATGAGCTGAAATTTGGTATGTATGTTACAGGTCCCTACAACAGACACCCTACTGATTTTGGTGAATCTAGCATCTATAGTTTTTTTTACAGGAACACAAAGAAAAATTCTTTATCATTATGTCCTATGGGACCAAATTTTTTAAAGTGTGATTGATAGCCTCTAAACCCCTCATTCATCTGATCTGAAAATTTATACACATGTTTTAAATAATTTTTTTTTAAGGGAAACAAAAAAAAAATTCTTTATCATTATGTCCTATAGGTCCAAATTTTTTAAAGTGCGATAGCATCTATACGCCTTTAGGGGAAAATGGTGTTGAGAGGAAAATTTATACACATATTATAAGTCACTGTCACACAAACTGTATACATTTTGGTGAATCTAGCACTTACAGTTTTTTTACAGGGACACAAAGAAAAATTCTATATCATTATTGTCTATGGGCCAAATTTTTTGAAGTGCGATAGCATCTATACGCCTTTAGGGAAAAATGGTGTTGAGAGGAAAATTTATACACATATTATAAGTCGCTGTCACACAAACTGTATACATTTTGGTGAATCATCCTGTTTAGGTAGTTCAGTTTTAGATTGCAGAAATTGATGTTTAAAAAAATAATTCTATCTTTTTTTCTTTTTAACTCGTTATGCAAGCTCTGTTTTATATGTCTTTATATGTGTAGCAAGTCTCTCTTACGGGAAAATTCCAAAGAATGCATATAATATCTCAAAAAAATGCATATAAAATGTGTAATAGTGGGTAATTGAAGTCGTGTGGTTGTTTCACATCAGGTTTTTTAAATGGAAAGCATAAAAAAGTTAGTTTTCAGTAACCCAGTACTATTTAAAAATAGCAAAGCAACACAAAAGTATACTTTGTTTTTAACTATGGAAGAAGGAATTGTTCAAAAATTATAATAGCTTTATTCTTACACACACACACACACAAAAAAAAAAAAAAAAAAAAAACACTTGATTGCTTTTGTATAACCTTGTGCATTGTTTAAAAACAACAAGGCTACACAAAAGTATATATTGCATTTAACTGTGACATAAGAAATTTCACAAGAGTTGTCTTTATAGCTTTACTTTTAATGGAAAAGCATAAAATAGGATGCTTTTGTGTAGCATTGTATATTTTTAAAATTTTTCATATGCACCATATACAGATTATGCGATAAAAAAAAAAAAAAAAAAAAAAAAACCTTATAAGACTGAAGAAGTGCACCGAGTAATTTCCACTTACATCCATTTTTAATAGGGAACATACACTAGTGAACCTGAATAAAATATATTAGTCAATTTCAATACATTCTAAAATGTCTTAAGTAACAATTCTAAAAAGGGCAGGCACAGAGGATTCAAGCCTCTTCCCCAATATTTTTTCAAAAATCTAAAAGTTACTGAAATTCTATTTAAAAACAGTAATTTTGTGATATTCTTTTCATTTTTCCCAAATTTTATTACTCATAAAAAATAAATAAATAAATAAATAAAATTTATAAAGAAGAATTTAATAAATTTCCCTTACTTTGTTTGTGGCAGATAATATGGATACTTCATACAAAGAACTTAAATAAGCAAATTTCTGGTTATAAGCAGATCCCAACACAGGCAATTTTGTAAGATAGATGTGAAGATTTCCTTCCCTACCAGATAATGCTAATAGTTGACCATCATCACTCCAACTAAGTGAATCAATTATTTGCTCATCATCAATGGTTACCATTTGTAAGGTATCTTGCAAGTTGCGCATGTCATACGTTTTTATTCTACAAGAGAGAATTTCAAAGCCAAAATTACTTAAAGAAGCTTAACAAAAAATATTGCTGAACTCGGTTATTGCCATCCTCAGTTATCCCATTAAGGCTGCACTATGTTTCCATAATTGGAAATACACCAAACAGTTTTTTTTTTTTTTTTTAAATTAAACACTTTATTTTTAAACACTTCTTAGAACATAATAATATGATCCACAGGCTTCTTCAGAGTTTCATTGAAAATAATACTTTGAATTTAGATGGTTATTCATTTAGTGAAGTTCCATGTTAAAAAAAAAAAAAAAAAGAATTCCAAGTTTTAAATTGAGGTTAATGTGGAAGTACAATTTTTATTATGAACAATTGAAACATGGAGAAACAAATAAAAGTTATATTTCTGATTTATACAATTTAGAACAAAAAAAAAAAAAAAAAAAATACAGACATTAATGCTGTTTTTTCACAACACTAGTCTTAAATGAGTTATACAATCAACTTTATTTATGATAGCAAAAATATATAACTGCTCACTAACTCAAAAAGAGGAAACACGCGTGTTCATAAAATTAATTTTAAAAGAAAAATAATGCGCACAGGGAAATCTATACAATTGTACGTTCATAAAATTTATTTCAAATGAGAAATAATGCTCACAAAAAAAAACTATACAAAATATTTTAAAAGTGACAAATTAAACTAAAAGAATAATGCACATCAACACAATAAAACATGTGTTAAAAAAAAAAAAAAAAAAACGTTAGCTGGCAATCAACATTTAATCATTGGCTGGTGGTGGAAAATGGGAAAGAAGGGGGGGGGGTAAAAAGTAGTTCATGAGAGAAATATTAAACACAATTCTACTTCTTTATGGATTCTAGAATATCGTAAAGTAAGTTTTAAATTAATATTGTGAATGGATATTCAAAAATAAAAGGTTTCCCGCAGAATGTTTGATCGGCAATGGTAAGAGAGGACAAAAAAAAAATTACATGAGTGAGAAACATTGAATAATTCTGTTCTTTTATATGTTATACAATCTGATAAAGCATGTTTAAAATGAATATTGACATTTATATTTTGGATGGAAAAAGATTGAGAATCTAAAGTTTTTTGTGGAGCGTTTGAACACTGATCGTTATTGGAGTTTGATTTTAACAAATAAAAAACTGTGAAATTCACGAAGATCGCAAAAAAGCAGAAAATCGCGGACCTGCGGAAAATTCTCATGCCTGTTTCTAATAAAGAAGTTCTTACTTTTATTGTTATGTGAATTAAAAAGATTTCCCTTGCATTCAAATTAAACTTTGTTGTTACGTCACTCAACTATAGTATCGGATATGTTTTGTTTGGATGATGCTATGACCGAGTTCAACTGTATCACCTTTTTTAAAAAATAAAATATACAATAAGTAAGAGTTATATTTACATAACTTACTTATTATCATCACCGCATCCAATAACTTTGTTATCAAGTGGACAAACAGCCATATGCAAAAGGTTAGTACTAAAACACTGTACATGACTCATTTCCTGAAATGATTAATTGAAGTTGAAAAAACAAGGAATTAATGAATGTATAATAAATGTGACAAATAATAAAAGTTTTTATTGTTAGAATGAAAACAATTAAGCATCAATATTAAAAACAATAGAGACTTAAAAAGAAAGAAAAAGAGAGAGACAGAGAGAGAGAGAAGAAAAGAAATTGTCAACAAATAAATTATAGAGATAAATACTGTAACCATTTTCAAGATTTTCCAAATTCTTTCAAGAATGCAATACTAATAAAATAAGGATAGCTAGAATATAAAATATCTTATCTTTATCACTTCATTTTAATATTCATATCAAAACGCTTATTTTCACAAATAAATTATCTAACTGAAAAAACTACATTTGAAACAAGGACTGTGATTTTAATTTTTAATACACATTTTTTCAAAGTTTTATGTTTCTCTCTCTTTAATTACATAATATAAATAAATAAATAAAGTACATTTAACTAGCAAACTTTTACAAGTCCTAATTGCCAATTTTCTTGAAAAGATTACTGGCATAAGATTTAATGAAGAATAGTATTATGATTATTTTAATATTAGGCACTGAGTCAAAGCAGAAAAGTCATTAAAAAAAAAAAAAAAAAAAAAAAAAACTAAAAATGAATTCATGTCTGCATTATCTCTAAATAAGTGTCTTATTGGTAATTTTATGATTGCGATTTTCCTCTATGGTTGCTAAGCTATTCTATTTTGATTTATTTGTTTGTTAATTTTAATTAATAAAATATTCTAACATGATTTAGTTTTATTTTTAAATTTAATTTGTATTATTTTAAATTATGCAATATTAAAGTCCCATAAAAGAAATGAAAGTATTAGATATAATGTAAAGGCATGGTGCCACATTTCAACAATTAAAGCAGGTGGATTTTTGAATGAGTGTTGGTGTTATTTGGTTATGATACTTTCATATTTAGGGCTCAGAAATGTAAAATTAAAAGGTTTTTCGTGGTGATTTCATTACGAACTTGACATTTTCATGTGAAAATTTCTATTGATTTGTGGATAACTGAAGGGAAATAGAATCTAGATGTATAGATTATTTTACTATCCACCAAAAATATCTGTACTGGTCCAAAGTTATTTAATCTTGATAAAGCTGTAATTTCTTTGCCATATTTGATATCTGCGATATATTCTTTTTTCTTTATTTTAAACAACTGGCTGGTCATACCAATAAGTTATTGAGATTATCATCTACTCCAGTAAATGAAATTTTATATACACTTGACTTTTTATCATGTTCAACCTGATCTAATTTTCTATAAACAATATCTTTAAACTTGAGATATGATTTGCAATAAGATTAATATTATAATTATTTAGTTTATATTTTAAACATTCAATTGAAAAAAAAAGGAAAATATTTTAATGAAAATATTTTCTGATTGTATCTTTAGGTCTAATGATCCTTCTTTATTGCTAAGGGTGTTTAAATTAATGAAATTATTTATTATACCTATAATACCTACCCTTGATTAAATTATTTATTATACCTATGTTATAACCATTGTTTTTTGCTATATTATACATTTTATTTAATTTGTCCGTTATGGTTTAAGGTACAAATTTTTGTGTTTTTTCTGTTGCAATTAAGCAGCTAAATGTTTGCCAGTGAATTAAATACAGTGTAAACTAATTTCAGTCATTCTTTCAAGCCGATTGAAAATTGGCATTTGAAAAAGTTTCATAGTGAGTCATGAAAATAAAAAAATGTTTTAAAACAAAATTAATCATGCCATATATGTATATTCAAAATTAAATTTTACTAATAAACAAATATTCCATGCATTTTAGAAATTTTTGTTCATGAATTCATTTTAAATAAATTGTTAAAAATTTATTCATTTTACTTTAAGAATATACATGTGTAAGGAAAGTATTTTAATCATGTCAAAAATCTGGCTTTGAAATTTTAATGCTCCTATACGTTTTGAGGCCTTCTGAATTCATTTTTACTATTTTTACAATGACCTATGAATGTGTGCATGTGTGTGTATGCATGTGAGTCAACACGATAGCACCTAAACGCTGTTTTCGAATGAGTTGAAAGTTGGTATGTTATAGGTCACCATAGCATAAACCCTATTGATTTTGGTGAATCTGCACTTACAGTTTTTTTTTGCTTGGAGACAAAAATTTTTTTTATCATTGTGGCCTATGGACTCAAATTTTTTAAAGTGTGATAGTGTCTAAATACCTAATTCGTATGGGCTGAAAAATTTATACAACCATCACATGAACTGTATAGATTTTGGTGAACCTAGCATTTACAGTTTTTTTTTATATAGACACAAAGAAATATCCTTTATCATTAAAGTCTATGGACCCAAATTTTTTAAAGTGTGATAGCATCTAAACGCCTAATTCGATTAAGCCAAAAATTTATACGCATGTTATAAATCATTGTCACACAAACTGCATAGATTGTGGTGAATCTAACCCTTATATATTTTGAGAGGGGCACAAGGAAAAATTCTTTATCATTATGATCTATGGACTCAAATTAATTGAAGTGCAATAGCATAAAATTAAACAATGGAGAAAAATACTCAAACACCCTATTATAATTTTCACTTTTGTTTACTTAACGTCTTGTCTTACTTTAATTTATTCATACAACCGTTAATTACTTAATGTTTGGAAAGTCGAGTAAAATCACTTCAGATTTTTTATTATTTTGATCATTATTAACATTTTAAAATTACAACACAATGATTTGAAAGGAGAATAATTATTTATGCTACTAAAAGAAAAAAAGAGAATTGAAAATTACTTGTCCAATTTCTTTTAATAATGTTGATAATACAATGAAGAATCCAGATGAAAAACCAATCAAAATATATCCTTCTCCATGCCTAAAAATATAAGGGTTTTTAAATATCTTACTGTTTTGAATACATAAAATGCATATTTCAAAATTAACAATAATAATTAATTTTACAATAAATTAATCTGATCTAACAAGTACAATTCAATGAACAAAAAAAGAAAAAGAAAAGAAAGAAAGAAGGAAAAAGAAACATATTTAAATTAACAACAAAGAATGAAATTTTCACAAATGTTTGAATTAAAATATTACCAAGAATAATCAACAACAGTTCCATAATTATCTTGAAATGACAAAACAATTGGATCTTCAGGATCATGTATATTAAGTAAAAAGAGAGATTTTTTATTCAATATTAAACTAACCTGAAATGAAAAACAGACAAAAATTTATAAAATTCTAATAATAGAAAGAGAACAATATTGAAAACACACTGAACTCGCAAACTTAGCAGCAAACATATGCATGCAAGAGATTAATAGAGTTGTACAATTAAAAAAATCTGGTGTGAAACAACCACACAACTTCCATTACCCGCTATTACATGTATTATATGCATTTTTGAGAGATAATGTGATCAGAAAACATTAAAGTGACCAAAAAAGAAAATCGTTAGAGCCGTTTTTGAGATACCAACTTTCACAAAAAATCAATTATTGACCGGAAAACAATAATTACATACAAAAGCATATTTAAAAGTGAGTTAAAATGGCGAGTTTGAAAAAAATCCGTACAACCGTTTTTAAAGGAACGCCTTTGCGAGGCCTGAAATTGAGCTATTTATACAGGACGCCTATCAATTTTCATGAACTAACCAACTATATCATTCGAAAGGATATCTGATAGAGTGTTTATATAGCAAATTTGAAGAAAATCGTTAGAGCCGTTTTTGAGATACGGACTTACGGTCCCACTTCCGGTTTCCGATGTCCCATTTCCGGTTAAACTCAATTATTGACAGGAAAAAAATAATTACATACAAAAGCATATTTAAAATTGAGTTAAAATGGCGAGTTTGAAAAAAATCCGTACAACCGTTTTTAAAGGAAAGCCCTTGGGAGGCCTGAAATTGAGCTATTTATACAGGACGCCTATCAATTTTCTTGAACTAACCAACTATATCATTCGAAAGGACATCTAATAGAGTGTTTATATAGCAAGTTTGCAGAAAATCGTTAGAGCCGTTTTTGAGATACGGACTTACGGTCCAACTTCCGGTTTCCGATGTCCCACTTCCGGTTTTTCAATTTTCACCAAAATTTGGAAATTTCATCTGTACGCCAGACATATTTGAATTCTAAAGTTTCGTAGCTCTATCTTTATTAGTTTCTGAGCTATAATAGCCAGAAGATTCTCCACATACATACACACACACATACATACACACTGACCAATTGCCAAAAACCACTTTTTTGGACTCAGGGGACCTTAAAACGTGTAAATCAGGTGAAAACACGATATCGAATTTTCAGACCGAATACAATACTTCCATTACCTACGGTAGTAGGGTAATGGAAGTAAAAAATTTAGTGTTACTAAAATGATATATTACTGAACTTATAAATAATATAGTAATTTTCTTTATATCACATTATCTTTTTTGAATGTTGACATCATCACATATTATTTATTTAAAAAGCAATCTAACATCACAAATCATTTATTTTAAAAGCAATCTTAAATGTATTTCTTTTCAGTTCATTTAATCAAACTAAAGCAATTTTATTTATTCCTTTTATTCATTAACACCTTACATGCCGAGAAAAATTTACAAGATTTGCTTTCAAGTGCAATCGTTTTTCACACAGGTGTGCATAGTTCATAGACACAAAGAAATATTCTTTATCATTATGGCCTATGGGTCCATAATGATAATGATACTTTGCGCATTGCATATACAGAATGAACTGTTTCAGAAATATTACATTTCCAATTCCTCTTACACCCCTCTTCTCTGAAATAAGTACATCCATCGAAAATACCATCAAGGTCACAGTTAATATCATTTTATTGCATTTCAAAGCCGTGGGACAAGATTCACTGGTAGCAGTGCAAGACAATGGATTGCACTTTGGAAGAGCATATATATATGTCCGGAGCAGTTAACGTATAAGCTTTGTGTGATATGTATATAAGCCTGGGGCAGTTAAGGGGTTAACATATAATTTTGCATAATTTGTAGCTTTCCTTTATTTTAAATTATAATTTTTATCCAAATCTTTCAACAGATAATCAATAAAAAAAAAAAAAGAAACACACACATTTATTGTTCAAGCACTTATAAATTTCTTTGATTGTATTTCCGGTCACAATGAATGATTTTCATTTGTTAATGATGCAACAGACTTTAAAATTATGATTTAATACTTTTATGAAAAAAAAAAAGTGTGATTTAATCTTATTTCTAGTTATCTCGTTGAAATTTTATTACATCACAAGTTGTACTTTAAATATGAACCAATCTTTTCTCTCCCTTTTAGTACCATCATATGACACATACAAAAAAGGTTTCTGCCAAATTTATTTTTAATGTCAAGTAGATATCTACAATTGGCGAGTTATAAATTAATTGGGTTACTGACTTTTGCTCTAACGAGATGCTGCTTTTAATGTCTTGGATAATAACTTTTCGAATATGATAACTTTTCTAATGATAAAAATCAAGATTTCAATGAAATCTTTTTCAATGAAAATAAACTTTTACATGCTCATAGATGTGGATTGTTTTTCTCACTTTGAACAACACTCTACAATTACCTTAATAAGGAGTTATCTAAATTACATCCAAAACTTCTCTATGGATCACCAAAGGATGTATTCGAAATTTCCCATCTTTATTATTAAAAAAGATAATAGAGTCTGGTGTTATGTGTCGTGATGATCTATTTCTCATTTGTTTAGATCCACTATAATTTCTACAGATATCTCTGTTCTTCAGTTATCCCCTATGTGATCAACATTTTTATAGAGAGGAGCAAGTAACAGTAACTGCACTAATTACAGATGTATTTGCTGATGTTACTATACTAACAAGCATGACTAACAAATTTTTGTGTCTGGGGCTCTTTAAATTTTTTGTGCCCCCTTAGAAGAGCCAGACTTCTTTCCAATGAAAAAAAAAGTCGGCTATTAACATACAATTTTTAGCAGGCGAAAAAGTAGACAAATGGTGTTTTATGAAAAGGTTAATCTTCTTCTGTTTTGGGTTCTAAAGACAGATAAAATTAACCTCAGTCAGCCTAACGACAGATTTTATTTCAAAATTTTATTCATGTAAGTGAAACACAATTGAATAAGAAAACAATAAAAAAAAAGGGGGGAAGATTTTCACCATATATATTAACCATTTGTAAAATTTTATGTCCCTCAGAAATTTTGTGCTCAGGGCATAAGCCCCAGGTGCCCATGTGATAGTCAGGTCCTGCGATACCACTTTTTTCTGTCAGCCCATTATCATTATTATAATTATGTTAATTAAGAGAAGTTTTCTTGTAAAAAGTAGCCATTTATTCTAGTTATTCATTGAAAATGAATTATGTAAGATAAGAATTGATATCATGAAAAAATTCCACCATGATATTTCAGTGCATCAATATACTTTCAGATTTCCTGAGTTCGTTTTTGTTATTTTTATGGTTATTATGTATGTATGTGTGTGAGTGAACACAACAATGTCTAAAACCTTGTTTGATTGAGCTAAAAGTTTGTAGGTATGTTATACAAACACAAACTATATATATTTTGACGAGTGTACTATTTATAGTTTTTTTACAGGGACAAAACAAAAAATTCTTCAGCCTTAAATGGCCTATGCACTCAAATTATTTAAAGTGGGGTAACGTCAAAACTCCTTGATTGAAATGAAAGTTGGTAGTTATGTTATAGACCACAGCCACCCAAGCTATATAAATTTTGATGAGTGTAGGTCTTATAGTTTTTTTACAAGGACACAAAATAATTTTTTATCATTATGAACTATAAATTTGAATTATTTGAAGTGCACCAGTGTTTAAACACTATATTTGATTAGGATATAAATTGGTATGCATGCTGTAGGTAATTATATTAAGAATTGTACCGATTTACATGAGTGTAGGACTTAAAGTTTTTTTTTTTTTTTTTAACCACAATACAATGTGGAATTTTTATACCTATCAGTCTATGGCCACAAGAACTTTAGAAATGATAAATTGTCTAAAACTTAAAATAAATTACTAAATTCTCAAAAAGTTGAATGGAGTCACCCCAGATGTTTGTATAGTATTCTTTTTGTGTATATTATTTATTTTGAAAAATTTGGAGATGGATGTTATGTGCATAATACTTTTTCTTTTTTTTTTTTAAGATTAATACATGAAAATAAATAAATAAATAAATAAAGCATAGATTTCTTAAATTTTAAATGCTTCTAAACAGATAATTATTGACTTTAAATGACAAAATAAATAATGTAAACGTAGCTAAAATTTAAAATTAAAAGCTAAAATTAGTAGTAATAGTTAACTTCTTTTCTACTCAGAAATGATATTAAGCTGAACAATTTGTTGCAGTATACAAAAAATTCTTGAGAAATTAAATTGCTTCTAAAGAGATTAAAAAAAAAAAAAAAAAAAAAAAAAAGAAAAAAACTTATGTTTATTAAAAATAACATACATTGAATAATTAAAAACTTTTAAGTTGTAGAACACTTATTGCCTGGATTAAGAATTTTCAGAACAACCTCTATTAAAAAGCCACTTCTTTGCAATTTTCTGTGGCATAATGGGTAACTTTCTTAGGGAGGTTCCACTGTAAATTGTAATATTTTGTAGAAAAAAAAAAGTAAATAAACATCATAAATTTAAACTTTGTGAGTGCTCTTTGAATTAATTTCCTCGATAACACATTAAAAAATCAAACTTCAATCAAAAGATAAAATGTTCTTACATTTCAAATGAATATGCAAAAAGTTTTTATTTAAGGAATGTAAAAAAGTTACTTTCCAAATAAACACTAAATTTATTTATTTATTATCATTGAAAAAAAAAAAAAAATCTTTTAATGAAAGGGAAAATAAAAGATATTCATACTGTTGTTTCTCCTCCTCCAGGTCCATCCTGTTTCATAGAAGAAAACTGTACAAGGGACGGATCCCCCTTTAAATTTGTTCTGTGAAGTGTATCTCCATCAGCATTACTTAAAGTAAAAGATTTGTCACTAGCAACCAAAGCAAGATAATTTTGTTGGCTCCAAGCTCCAGATATGATCTGTTTGTTATGTTTGCCAAGTATAGATATTTTTCTAAAATTGTAAATAAAAACAAATAATTAAATAATTAGCCATGAAAAAGAAGAAGGTCATGTGAACAATGATCATTAACATGATTTTAAGGGACTTTTAAGGTGTAAAAAACTTCATGAAGATCCAAGTGAGAAAAATTAACATTAGCCTTAGGAAAATCAAAAACAAATATGGCAATCTTCTCCTGAGGCCATCCTGAGGATTTTATGGGGAAAAGATGAACAATATAGGTAAACCAGCAAAGAGAGGCAATAGAAAATTTAAAATTTTCTTAATTATGTACATTATGATGTTTGTTCACAAAACAGGGCATAATCTTTGTAGGTTTTGTTATAATAATTTTCAATTTAAAGTGTGACAGTTTTTCAAATATATCGTCTTAATTTGTTTCTTAAAAGATATTTTAAAGAAAGTTGTTTTTTTTTTTTTTTTTTTTTTTTAAATGTCAGATAATTAAATTTTGTAGAAAGCACCTTCAAATATTTTTAAAAACGGCCTTTAAGCTCTTCATGCCACCATTGACTATGTAGAGGTCAAGACTTAAAATTTTTAGAAGTGGCCAGTGGCCAATGGACATGATAAACTCAGTGGCCACTCATGAGTCATCGTCGTTATACATCGGATTCATACACATAATATATATATATGATATATATGTGTGTGTGTGCATAAAAGCATAAAAACACAAATGATATGGTTAGAAAATTAAATTAAGAAATAGTGCTCTTTATTGTATTTTAATAATAATACAATAAACATGTATATATAATGTATGTGTGTATTTCTGCCAATAATAATAATAAAAAAAAAATAGGTATAATTAAAAAAAAAAAAAAAAAATTAAACTTACACACTTCTCTAGTTTAAATTTTTCAATATCTGAAATGAAATGAGGTAGGAAGAAGACAAAATAGATTGAGTAACTGAATCATTGAAAAGTGATTTGGTTTTTGAGGGAAGATATGACCTCGTTTGAACTTCCACTGAATGCTTATGATTTTATTCTTGTTAGCATTTTAAGAGTGAGTTCTATAAGTATGTAGTTATAATAGCATATAATCCAGCTTTTTTTAAATGCTATTAATAACTATAGTACTTAGAAAGAAGACATTAAAATTCAAAGTTTTAGTAATGAGGGAAAATATATGGACTTTCATAGATAAATATTAATACATACATTTTGCTACGGGAAAAAAGCAGGCTATAATGATGATATGATCTGACAATGTGATTTCTCATACACAATTTGTGTTTTACAAGAATATTTATTTTATGTCCCATTGCAAAAGAAATACAGAAATTTGATTCATTTAATAAATTTCATCTAGTCTGGCACTTTCATCTGCAAATGGAAAATAATTATGATCAGAATTAGAGGAAAATGAAATTATTTTGAGTCTGAGGAAGGGTTGGGGAGGCAAAGAAAAGAATCTGTACTAGCCTAGATCAGAGGTTCATTTTTATTAACTGGCATGTGACTGCTAAAATTAGAAATTTGCCGAAAATTTTCTGTAAACATGATGGTTAGACATTATTAGCATCACTTTCAATAAATTGACTACCTGAACAGTTATAAATAGCTTTTACCTACTTTAAATATTTTCAGGATTATTTACACAAAAAAATTCTTTATTTTATTAATACAAAAAAAATTCTTTAATATAACTGCAGTTACTTTTATATCCATATAAAACCTTATAAAAATTTCATACCATTTGAAAAACACAATTTTCAAACATATATAGAATAAAATTTTTATGTATGTACATTACTCATATATATATAGTATTTAATTATCGGTTTTAAACATGTATGAAATCAACTGAGCATTAATTTTCTTAAACTAATTTAGAAAAAATTTTGTACCTAAAAATCTATTTTTCATCCCCCACCCCCCTGTTTACACATTTGGTATAGATATGAAATATAAATATATAATTTAATTGAGAAAAAATAAATATATTCATCAAGTTAAGTCTACAAATAATTATGTATGTGAAAAATATTAAGCACTTCTATCTCTTTATTGTTTCTAGAATTGATCATTTATCACTATCTAGAAATGGGGTAAGGGGGGGGGGGAATTAAAAAAATAATTACATGAATAAGAAATATTAAATTCTCAATTTTATTTCTAGAATCTAATAAAACATGTTTAAAATGAATATTGTCATTTATATTATGGATGAAGAAAGACTGAGAAACAATTGCAGAACATTTGATTGACGATTTCTAGTTGGAAATAAGAAAAAGGGGAGAGAGGCAAAAAATAATTACATGAACAAGAAATATTTAACAATTCTAGTTCTTTCTAGGTTCTAGAATATCATAAAGCAAGTTTTAAATGAATATTGACATTTATGTTGTGGATGGAGAAAGATTGGAAATCGGAATGTGCGATCATCATCGAAATCCCATTAACAATTGCCGATCGTTAATGGGATTTTTTTTTTTTTTTTTTTTTTTTTTTTAACGAACGATATCCGCGATTTTTTTTTTAAAAACGAAAGAAATATTTTCGCGAATTCGCGGAAAAAAAATGGCAATCATACCAATTTTTTTTTATCGCTACTCTTTCAAATTAAGTCGCCACGTGGCAAGTGGCGACCATGAGTCTTGACCATGACTATGTATTATACATATACTCATCAATTTATGAACTACTAATAAATAAGCTTGTTCTTATTTGGAAATTATCTTAGATGTTTAATAGTTATTTGAATATATTTGAAAATTATTGTACTAAGATAATTCTTAAATGAAGTTACATATCACTATAAATATAAACAAAGTCATATAGTATATTTGAAAATTAAACTTACTTAGACGTCCTATACATGTAGATTAATAAATTTCCTTTTATTGTTCCAACAGCTAAAATAGGAGCACTTTTAGACCAAACTACCAATGTCAAAGGATCTCTGAAATTAAAATTTTATTTACTAAAGAGATGTAAAAAGAAAAGGTAAACTATTAATACAATAAAAATTAATTTGAGATTTTAATGTTGGAAATAACAAGCAAGCAAATAAAAAAGTTAAGAAATAATTGAAAGAAATATATGAAAAAAATTAAAATCGATTTATATATGAAGAAATCATGTGAAGAAAATAGGGAGCTTTAGTAAAGAAAATTAATAAACCTGATAGAGATTAATTACTACTATACAGTTCAAGAGCAAGTATTTTAGGAAGATACAGTAAGAGAATAAAGAATTGCATTTCACAATGAGAATAAACCACATAAATAAAATAAAATAAATATTAACCCCTTCCACTCCAGGGACGTACGTGCGTACGTCCTAGTGTTAATGGCCATTAATACCATGGACGTACGTGCATACGTCCAAAGAAAGTATACGATACTATTTCAAAATTATAATCTGGTATTTCAGACATTTACACTACAGCTAGCCTGGAGCGGAAGGGGTTAATAACACATTTTTATTCCAAAATATACTGAAATTTTTGAACTGGAGTTTGGGGGCAAGACCCCCAGATCTACCCCTTAAGTCTGTTACGTCTCCTATTGGTATATTGATTCAACACCTAGTCTCAATTCAACATGACGGTGTGCGAAACATGCACAGGAACAAATACATTATGGGAAGATTATTTTTAAATTATTAAAAAAAGGTATAAAATAAAAGGGCAATATTGTGAGTAATTATACCATTATTAAATTAAAAATCAGAATTATTGCATTTGAATAGTTATATAAGCCTAAAAAGTTTATACATGTGTTATATAAAAGTTGTAAGAGTTATTTTAAAGAACTTGATTTTTGTATAATAGAAATATATATGACAGATTCCTGTAGAACTACTACGGTGATGACATTAATAAAGTTAACATTAAAGTTACTAAATTTATATTAAAGTTACATAAAAAGTTTATATACATATTGGATAAAAGTTGTAAAAATTATTTTAAAGAACTTGTTTCCAGTATAATGGAACTTGAATAAAGCCACACAATCTGCTAGCAAATAAATAAATAGTAGTTGAGAATTTAGAATAATACCTAAGACCTGAGTCAACATGTGAAACAGTTCTTGTATTTGAATCCCACAAGATGAGAGCATTTGAATGCTCACATATGCAACTCAAAACTGTTCCATCTTTATCCCATGAAATATCAGTACAAACCCTGGAGGAGGAAAAAAAAAAAAAAAATACATTATACAGAAGTGATATACAGGGTGAGTTTGACATAATCTGCCAAACGAAAGGAGGTGATAGAACAGCCCATGGGGAGCATAAATCACAACAGAAACCCTGTCCTATCTCTAACCGTTTCCGAGTTATGGTAGATAGAAGAAAAATCTGTTTTTTCCATCCCATCTGAAAAAACCCACATTTGTGAACTTCCTGAAAGACTTACACGCAAAATAAGCACATATTTGGAAAGAGCAGAAAAAATCCTATCAGGTGACACCATTTACATCAGGATACCTTAATTTGACGGCGAGCTACAAGCGCTAAAACATTGGCGAAGTTTAAAATCGAGTTGTCGCCAAATTCTTTAACCGGCAATTCTGCGAACACCGTTCAAGCTACAATCGGTCAAATTTACCAAAACTTTCTCCATTCCACAAGCTTTAGAATGAGCTCACAATAAACCATACTGGTGTTCTAGTTCAGGAGAAATTTAGCCTTTTGTTTGAAAAACATTCATCACTGAACTTGACGTTTTAGAGAAGGAGACTGTGCCATTATCGTTCCTGATTTCATGTCTGCCATCAGCCCGCTGCTTTTTAGATGCAAAAAAGAAAGTTTTAGAAGACATACAAGAAAAGCAGCAGTTGTATTAAGTTTACAAACACAATGGAATGGAAACAAAAGAAGTATGACATTTCTCCCGTCTTTCACAAAGGAATATGCAAAAAAAAAAAAAAAAAAAAAAGTCGTATCTCACGTTTACGATTAAAGCACATATGCATTCGAAAGGATGTATGAAATTTAGTGCCGCTGCTGAAATTGGTCACCTCCACACCTGATACATGCCCTTGCCTGCTTATGAACGGAAACCACTGTAGTGCTTAGCGAAAGCTCATCCCTCAGTTTCATTATTGCATCATCGAGCTGGCTGCTTAAATCTTGCAAACTGGCAACTTCTGTGTGGTAAACTTCTTGCTTCAGGAAACCCCAAACATAGAAGTCCAATCGAGTGAGATCTGGTGATCTAAGTGGCCAAGGAATTGGTCCATTACGACCAATCCATCGCAGATACTGATGAGTCAAGAAGTCCCGAACAGCGTTGGAAGAATATGCAGGGGCCCCATCGTGTTGGAAAATGATTGCCACTCGTTGAGGTACAGGAATGACATCAAGTAATCCTGGAAGATGATGTTCCAGAAACTCCATATATGTATTGCTTGTCAGATGACCTTGGAACACATGTGGACCTATCAAGCGATCGCCAATCACTCCAAGCCAAACATTTAAGCTGAATCGCGTCTGAAACGATGAGTTTCGTGTTACAAATGGATTTTATTGAGTGTAGTGATGCCAATTACGTAAATTTAACATGCCATCCCAAGTGAAAAGTGACTCATCTGTCCACAGTATCGTTCTAAGGAAATGGTGTATCCTCAATATCTTGCTCCAAAAGCCAGCGGCAGAATGTTACCCGCTTTTGGAAATCTGAGCGGCGTAATTCTTGTACCGGTGTGAAGTGGTATGGATGATACTGGTTTTTGCACAAAACATTTATCACTTTACTTTGGGAGATTCTACCTTCTCTCGCAAGTATGTGTGAACTCATATTTGGATTTTCCTCCACTCGGTTGAGTACGGACTCCTCAGCGGTGGCAGAGCGGCGACCATGGCCCCTTTCGTACACCCTAACGAACGACCCACTCTCCCTAAGCCTTCGATGAATTGCGGCAAATACAGCACGGTTGGGCGCACAACGATGTGGATAACGTAGACGGTACTCTTCTTTGGCTCTCCGAGAGTTACCATCGCAAAATCCATACACAAAATTGCATATCTGCATATTCTTCATTTGTAAAAATAGGCATATCTGTTTACAGGTTCGAAAGTATGACAATTTGATCCCTGTGATGGCTTCAATTGAAAATAAAAGTCAGAAGGGTAAACAAAAAGGGATAAAATTTCAATATTAATTTACAAAGGTAGAATAAAAAAAGTGCAACGGAATAAGAACCAACTTGGTTAATTCGTGCCAATGTAGGAAAACATACTAAGTATAAACTAAGAGAGATCAAGTAGATGTGACAGCAGCGTGAAAAGAATCGGCCGAGCTCAAGAAAAGTCCAGAAAATGCTAAAGCAAGAAGCAGCATAAAACGTAAAAGAAGCTGACGAGCTAATGAGCTGTTACAGATTGACTCGCCTTTTGTACCCGCAAGTGGGATGCACGTGCAAGAAGGTTGGAATACATCTGCATATCACTAAGAGTCCATATGCAGATAATCACGCATTTGCATACGTTCCATTTACTCACAATCATTTTGTTTTCCGAATTTCGACGAACGCTGTTTTCAGTGATGTATTGCAAACAAAAGGCTAAATTTCTCCTGAACTGGAACACCGATATGGTTTATTGTGGATTCATTCTAAAGCTTATGGAATGGAGAAGTTTTTGGTAGATTTGACCGATTGTAGCTTGAACGGTGTTTGCAGAATTGTCGGTTAAAGAATTTGGCAACAACTCGATTTTAAACTTCGCCAATGTTTTAGCGCTTGTAGCTCGTCGTCAAATTAAGGTATCCTGATGTAAATGGTGTCACCCGATAGGATTTTTTCTGCCCTTTCCAAATATGGGCTTATTTTGCGTGTAAGTTTTTCAGAAAGCTCACAAATTTGGCCTTTTTCAGACGGGATGGAAAAAAACAGATTTTTCTTCTATCTACCATAACTCGGAAACGGTTAGAGATAGGACAGGGTTTCTATTGTGTTTTATGCTCCCCATGGGCTGTTCTATCACCTCCTTTCGTTTGGCAGATTATGTCTAATAGATGTATTATCATCTCCATAAACTTTTCATTTATTTACTGTCATTTATTTCAGAACTATAAACAAAGTAATATCAACTATAATTAAATTTGACCTTGAACACCACGAGTGAAAGATTTATAGACTCATAATGACTTTTACTTTTCTCTAAATAAACATTTTCAAACCATTATTTATTTTACAGAACTATTAATTTCAAACTTTATGGAAAATCATGTTATTCTAAATTACTGTTTTATTTCTTTCAACGATGTAGTTTAATGATTGTATAAACAAAATAAGATATTAATTTTTTCCTTTCAAATGTCATAATATAATATAATATAACAATTTATGATCCATAATGATATACTTAAAAATTGTAATTTAAATTCTTCAAGCAGTCTGTAACTTTTCCTAAACCAGGAAGGATGCATAAAAATGCACTCCTAAAATATACAATAATAAAGCTAATTACAACACAGAAATATTTTCAGATTCATTTAAACAAATTCAAATAATTATCTTTTTACATTATTAGTTGTAATATATGCTTATTAGTGAATGCTTAACAACTATGAAGAAAGCCTTTTTTTTGGATTAAAATATGCCTGGAGAAAGAAGCTCCTACTGCACTACTGAATACAAGGTAAGTGAAGAACTTATCATTTTTCTTTAAAGTCTTACCTTTGTTGTGATTCAATAATAATTTACTCAACATTGATTATGAAGACCGACTTAAAAATCTCTGGCATACAATAATTAAATTCATATTACATAGGCTATTAGTGGTGGAAGTTATTACTGTAAATTAAATTAAAATTAACAATGGCGTCTTATAAAGACAATGCAATTATTGAGAAGCTCAATGCTTCTAATTATGCTACCTGGTCTTTTAAGCTAGAAATGTTATTGATAAAAGAAGATCTTTTTGACGCCATAACTGAAACTCCACCAGAGCCTATCACTTCAGATTGGTCCAAAAAAGACAAAAAAGCCAAAGCCATGATAAACCTGTTCATTAGTGATGATCAGATAGTACATGTAAAGGGTTTGTCCACGTCAAAAGAGACATGGGTTAAACTAAAAAATTTACACGAACGTACAAACCTTTCAAGCAAGTTATACTTACTAAAAAATTTGTATAGCTGCAAATTAGCCGAAGGAGGCAACATGATTAAACACATCACAAACATTTTAGAAATCAAAGAGAAACTTACTGCCATTGGCGAAAATATCAATGATTCTCATCTATCAGCACTTTTACTGTGTTCGCTACCTCCGTCATATGATCCTCTTATTACTGCTTTAGAAGCAAAATCTGAAGAGGATCTTACACCTAGTTATATCCAAAGTAAGCTGATGGATGAATATAACAGAAGATCTTGTAATAACAAAGCGTTGCAAGTTGATGATAATGCCGTAGCTTATCAAATTAAAAGACACAAACAAAACTTTCCGAAAAAACAAGTGAATAAATTCTGCACATACTGCAAGATGAAAAATCATAATACCAACGACTGTTGGTACAGAAAAGACAAAAACAAAAAACAAAACTATTCATCAAGTGGCTATAACAATAAAAATAAAAACTTTAATTCATCTTTATGTTTTGAAAATAGTGAACCAAAAATGAAACATGACAGGGATGAATCAAATGCATCCGACGATGAAACTCATACAAGAAATAAATTAAAAAATTTAGCATTCATCGCCTGTAAAGAAAACAAAAACAATTGGATCGTAGATAGCGGCTCCTCCTCGCATATCACAAATAACAAAAATTTATTTAGTGAAATAAAAAATTATGACAATTCAAATGTTGTCATAGCAAACGGAAATATTTTAACATCACAGGGCTCAGGTGATGTAGTTATTACTACCGAAACATCTGAGGGGGAAATAAACAAAATAAAGTTACTCGACGTACTTTTTGTTCCAGACCTCGAAACAAATTTAATTTCTGTTAGTAAAGCCACCAAAAATGGCTGCACGTTAATTTTCAAAAATGATAAATGTATACTACAAAAATTCGGAAAAACCTTCCTTGAAGGGGAACTAAAGGGTAACTTATATGAAGTAAAACAACCCCAAAACAGTTCAAATGAACATATTAATTTAACTCACGAATGTAACAATAAGAATTGTATCACGCTTTGGCACAAGCGGCTCGGTCATAGAAATTATGCTGACATAAAACACATTATGGATAAGGAACTAGCAGTGGGAATTAATATAAATTTCTGCAAACATGACAAAACATGCGAAACATGCATTAAAGAAAAACTGACAGATTTACCATATCCACAGCAATCTAAATACAGGACTAATAGAGTACTTGAATTAATACATACAGACATCTGTGGGCCATTTCAAACACCCACCATAGGGGGGAAAACATATTTTTTAACGTTCATCGATGATTACACCAGATTCTGCATGATTTATCTCTTGAAACATAGAAGCGAGGTATTAACCATGCTCAAACAATATATAGCATTAGTCAAAAATAAGTTCGGAAAATTACCTGAAAGAGTCAGATCTGATAACGGGAGAGAATATGTGGGAAGTGAAATAGAAAATTACCTAAATCAAATGGGAATTAAACACGAACTTACAGTTCCTTATTGCCCAGCACAAAACGGAGTGGCTGAAAGGAAAAACAGAACACTGGTAGAAATGGTGAGAAGTATGCTATCAGAAGCAAATCTAGATAAGCAATTTTGGGGGGAAGCTGTCAACACAGCAAACTATATAATTAATAGACTCCCCACAAAAGGAAATAATAAAAGTCCCTACGAATTATGGAATGGAATTAAACCTAATTTATCTCATTTGAGAGTATTCGGGTGTAAAGCTTTTGCGTACATAAATAAACAAATAAGAAGAAAATTAGACAATAAAGCGCAAGAGGGAATCTTCGTAGGTTATGACTATAGATCAAAGGGATACAGGATTTACACGGGAGGAAAAGGTATTATTATCGCAAGAACGGTTAAATTTATAGAAAATCAAAACTCTAAACTCTCATCACAAGAAAAACCAGAAAATGATATTAGTCAAAAGGAAACTGTAAATGTAGAACTTAATGACACACCTGAAAATAACACCGAACAAACACTTGAAATAAACAATGAACCTAGAAGATCCTCGAGATCTAATATCGGTGTACCTCCAGATCGACTAATTTACATGGTAAAACATGATCCAATACATGAACCGCAAAGTTGGGCGGAAGTTCAAAATCTCACAAATCCCGTTGAGAAAAATAATTGGATAAAAGCAGCAGAGGATGAAATATCATCGTTAAAAGAACACAACACGTGGACATTAGTAGATCCACCACAAGGAAAGAAAATTATCGGTTCAAAGTGGACCTTTAAAACAAAATATGATGACTCCGGGAAAATACAAAAATTTAAAGCACGACTGGTAGCTCAGGGATTTCTCCAAAAATTTGGGGAAGATTATGATGAAACATTTGCACCGGTGGTGTCCTATACTACAATACGTTCTTTCCTAAACTCTGCAGCTTACCACAAATTAAATGTAAGACACATAGACATTAAAACAGCATTCCTACACGGTGACTTAAACGAAGAACTGTATATGCAACAACCCGACGGTTTTATTAATCCAGGGGAAGAAAATAAAGTGTGTAGGTTGAACAAATCAATTTATGGGCTTAAACAAGCTGCTAGAGCTTGGTACTTAAAAATTGGGAGTTTCCTAAAAACCCTAAATTATGTCGAGAGCAAAGCTGATTCATGCCTCTATGTAAACAATACGTCAGACAACATTTCATTTATTATAGTATATGTCGATGACATATTAATTGCCGGAAATAACGGGCAAATTAATGAAATAATAAGGAAATTAAGCAAAGAATTCGAAGTTAAGGATTTAGGAGAGGTTAGTTTCTATTTGGGCATGAAAATAACTAGAAATGATAGAGGGAATTTCGAAATAAATCAAAAACTGAAAATCGAAGAGTTAGTACGTAAATTAAATTTAGAAATCTCTAAACCAACATATACACCAATGGAAACAAATTACTTAAAATTTGATGATAATGATAACCCATTAGAAAACAACACTAAATACCGACAAACAATAGGAAGTTTGCTATATTTGGCTACAGTTAGCCGTCCTGACATATTAGCTGCCGTAAACATATTAAGTAGGAGAAATGAAAGTCCAAGAAAAAAGGACTGGGAAACAGTAAAAAGAGTTGTCAGGTATTTAAATACCACAAAAAATCTAAATTTCGTTATCAGTGCCAATGAAAAACCTAAACTGGTAGTTTACGCAGATGCGGACTGGGGAGGAGACAAGTCCAACAGAAAATCAACATCAGGCAGTGTTTTCATGATAGGAGATAATCCTATTCAATGGATCACAAAACGGCAAAATTGTGTCGCTCTTTCGTCGGCTGAGGCCGAATTTATTTCTGCCACGACTGCTGCGAAAGAAATCATGTGGATACTAAAATTATTAAAAGACTTGCACTTGCCTCAAGAGTTACCTATCAAAGTTTTTCAAGACAATATTTCGTGTATAAAACTGATAGACATCGGTTTTACTGGAAAACTGAAACATGTTGACCTGCAATTCAACTACTTAAAGGATCTAAAAGAAAAAGGTGTGATAGAACCCGAATATTGTCCAAGTGAAAAAATGACTGGTGATATCTTCACCAAGGCACTTCCAAGACAGATTCACGAAAAACACCGAGAGAAATTGAAATTGATTAGTGGAACTTAAAAGATTTATGGAGCTGAAGGGGGAATTAATAGATGTATTATCATCTCCATAAACTTTTCATTTATTTACTGTCATTTATTTCAGAACTATAAACAAAGTAATATCAACTATAATTAAATTTGACCTTGAACACCGCGAGTGAAAGATTTATAGACTCATAATGACTTTTACTTTTCTCTAAATAAACATTTTCAAACCATTATTTATTTTACAGAACTATTAATTTCAAACTTTATGGAAAATCATGTTATTCTAAATTACTGTTTTATTTCTTTCAACGATGTAGTTTAATGATTGTATAAACAAAATAAGATATTAATTTTTTCCTTTCAAATGTCATAATATAATATAATATAACAATTTATGATCCATAATGATATACTTAAAAATTGTAATTTAAATTCTTCAAGCAGTCTGTAACTTTTCCTAAACCAGGAAGGATGCATAAAAATGCACTCCTAAAATATACAATAATAAAGCTAATTACAACACAGAAATATTTTCAGATTCATTTAAACAAATTCAAATAATTATCTTTTTACATTATTAGTTGTAATATATGCTTATTAATGAATGCTTAACAACTATGAAGAAAGCCTTTTTTTTGGATTAAAATATGCCTGGAGAAAGAAGCTCCTACTGCACTACTGAATACAAGGTAAGTGAAGAACTTATCATTTTTCTTTAAAGTCTTACCTTTGTTGTGATTCAATAATAATTTACTCAACAATGTCAAACTCACCCTGTATATATATTAACATTTTAAATGTGAAAAACATTACAAAAACTGGTGTTGCAAATTCACATATAAATCTAGCACTATAAAACATATAAATTTATTCAAGGACTATAAAACTAATAATTATATAAATTACCTATAAACAGATTTTAAATAAGTTTTTGAATAAATACTTTTGATTTTATTAACCTATTATAATTTAGGCATTTTTTATGGAAAGGATGAATTAATTTCAACCAGTGGCCAACTATGACTTCTGGTTCTGGATGCTCTGGGTACAACTTTTATATGGCGCCCCTCAATGCCTCAATCCCATGCATATTTAGATAAATAATTTTTTTCCATGTATTATATCTTACATAATTTTTAAATGAAATAGATATTTTGAATGTTATAAGTATAATTAAATTACTGTGCATACTCATAAAAATATATTTCTTTTACATAGTCTTAGAAAAATAAAATTAAGGAAAACTTTCTTTGGAAAGCAACAAAATGTCAGATTTATCTGTAACAGTTAAAATGTGCAGTGATAGGATGAGGATGAATTCATATATTATATTCAAAATTAGATAACATTGAAACCAGAACAAATGGTAGCTTCTGAATTTAGTGCGCTTCAAATTTGTGTGTCCTGGACACATGCTTGTGCTCATGTCTTAATCTGGCCTTGATTTCAACAAAAATGAAAAATAAGCAGGATGCCATAAACTCAGCATAGGACCTTGGCATAACAAGTAAATTTTCCACAACTAAGCTAATCTGACTAACTTTGACTAGAGTTAAACTCTGAAGCTATGGTATGTTCAACATCATTTTAGGGGGTCCCTTTTATTCAAGAACATTTTTTTTTTTTTTTTAATTCTACATACATAGGATTTAAACATACACACAATTTTACATAATCAAACTTAATACTACAAATTTTATTTCCAAAAAAGACGTAGCAGAATTCACATTGGAGACCTCTCTTTTTATGTATTGTCATATAAAAATATCATACACTATATTTACCATGCATTGAAATTCCATATTGTTTTATATAAGATGTGGAGCCACAAATTTCTCTCATTCTTATAGTGCACTTCAAAAAATTAGTTAAATGTTATGGAAATATTGTAAGCAATTTAAACAAAATTTCACCATGCATTTTTTTTCTTTTTTTAAAAATCATAATTAAAATTACTACTCTCTAAACTGAATTTCATTTAAAGAAGTTTAAAATTAAAAACATATATAGCAAAAGAAAATTTACTTTAAAAACTTAATGTGGCCAAAGTAAAGTTATTTAGAAATGATCAATTTGGAGGAAAAAAAAAAAAAAGATGGATACAGTTCACTCTCTAAAATGTGCTAATGTATACCCTACCATTCACTATAATCCACCCCTTATTCTGGGATACATGATTTCTCCAAAATTGTGTATATCTTAATTTAAAAGGCAAACTTTCCTACGAAAAAAAAAAAAAAAAGTAGTGGGAAAATTGAAGTTAGAAATTTAAGATCCCAATTTCAGTC
The DNA here is from genome assembly GCA_963930645.1 of Salticus scenicus. Classification (NCBI taxonomy): domain Eukaryota; kingdom Metazoa; phylum Arthropoda; class Arachnida; order Araneae; family Salticidae; genus Salticus; species Salticus scenicus. The sequence goes on from OZ005654.1 coordinate 138,012,045, forward strand.
ATCTTTGGGGACCTTTTTAAACATCAGAGAGGGAGGTGTGAAGCGTAGGTTTTCTGAACTTTTTCAGTAATCAGGCAATGACAATGACCAGAGTTCTAACAATAATAATTACAAATTATGTAAATTAATAAGTCTTGTTGAAACTTTAGAAAAAGTAATGAAACACAAACTGAATTATATTTAGAAATATCAAACATGATCTAAAAATAAAATTTAACAAATGTTAAATTTGCTTTTTTTTCGAAACTAAATCAGTCAAAAATATGGACAATTTAAAATATTTACAAGGAACACTCATAAACTGTGAAATACTCATCATAACCAAAATTTAAAAGTAGTTAAGTGATATCAAGATATACAATACACCCCTATCAATTTATATCAGCAATCGTTACTTTAGAACAGAGATACAAAAATTAAAAAATTATGATCCTCAATTAAAAACTGAGACATTATTCATTTTATCTATTTGACTTTTTCCATTTCTTTTTTTTTTCAAAACTTGTGCAGTTTATTTATTTATTTAAATTGTATTTCCATACCACTTGCAGGAAATGCACATGTATATTTATAATAAAGATTTGCAGAAGTAAAGCAGAAAATATCTAATTGTCACACAGCAACTAAAAAAAAAAAAAAAAAAAAAAAAAATGTGACGACTTCAAAAAATTTAACAACTTTTCACTTTTTTACTCTTGTGAACTCATTAATAGATTTTATGAAAATTGTGCATTGAAAGTAAATTAAGTCAAACAGCATCAAAAATTCCTTTATTTCTAAAATAGGCTGAAAAATTATAAAAATTTCTATGCCTATTAAAAATAAAATGGGCTTTAACTGATGTAGTTGAAAGTTGAAACTAAATTTTCGTTGCCTTCATCTTTCAACCCAAAAGGGAGAAACACTTTCAGACCATGCCCAGAACAGGCTCATTATTGTTACAGCTACATCGGTTTTTAATAATTTCAAAGGCTTCATGGTTGATTGAATAAAAATGATTTTCATAATTTGCCAATTTCTTCACATTTTCAAAATCTATTGTTATTTCATTATCTTTATTAACTTTAGTGATTGCTGCAGTCCTACAACTCATATTCAAAATATTAGAATAATTGAAAAAAAGTAATAAGAAATTATTTTCCATTCATTTATTTTTGATACTAAGTAAATGCAATTAAATTTCTTATAAATTAAATCTGAAACGTTTAGATAAGATTTTAACATTTACAAAATATAAAATACAATAAATCAAGTATACAACAGCTTTCTGAAACACATCAAAACATTAGAATAAAATTTAGATTGATTCAAATTATAAGAATATTTTATTTTATGCAAAAATATTACCTTATGAATATGAAGTAAATGGTAGTTAATATTTTGTAGCATCTCCTTTAGCTTTAATAACAGCATACAATCGATCTTGAATACTATATACAAGGTGTTTACAAACATTTCTATCAATATTAGCCCAAATAGACTTTTGTACGTGCCACTAACTCAGTTTTACTTGAAGGAGGATTTTCTTGGAGTTTTTTTCTTCATCATACCCCATAAGTTTATGATGGGATTAATGTTTGGTGAGTTTGAGGGCCAAGGAAGTACCTTAATGTTGCGGTAGCGAAACCAATTCTTAGTTGACACTGAGGTATGCAGTGTTGCTAAATCTTGCTGAAAGATGAAATCATCTTCAAATAAATCTTCTGATGACGGAATCATGTAATATTCCAAAATTTCTTGATATATATGAGAGTTAACCTTTTCGTAGACGATGCATAACTTTCCAGGTCCTTATGCACTCATGCAACCTCAAACCATGACACCAGGGTTTGCCCAAGTGGGCCAGCCCGAAAGAGCCCGCTCGGTTTTTTTCAGGTGGGCCCACTTGAAAAAACCCACTATTTTTTTTTTATGAAATGGATTTTTTCAAAAAATTCAAAATTCCCACCTGGAATTGGCCAGTTTTTTTCTCTTTGCATTCAGCACCGGCTTCATCTGCATCAATTGAGAGATTTTCCTGAACTTTTAGATTAGTTTGGAGTAAGCTACGCAATTGTTTAGGGGTTGACAAAGCAGCAAAACTCGTAAAAGTATATCATCATTTATCAACAAAAATCAAAGTATGCACTTCCCTCAGAAATCCAGACTGACTAAATTTTTCATTCAGTAATATAATATTTTTTTTCTGTGTTCCTATTCCGTTAGTGCTAAAGTAAGAAAATCAGTTTTCATTCAGCAATATCTGATATTTTTTATGTTTTACCTAATAAAACACCATATAATTATGCTCATAAGAAGTTTTTAATTTTTCAAACAAAAATTACTGACAAATTATATTTAATAATATGTGTATGTGTAATAATTAAGTATAACAGCTTTTTAATAATCTGAAAGAAATCTAATTGCAGTTGCATAGTATTAGTATATGAAAAAAATACTAGTGATAAATAGCTATGAATCACTGGACTTTTAAATTAGGTTTAAGTTTTTTTCTGTGATCACATTTAAAACTGACCAATTTAGGTAGAACATTTAAAATGAAATCAATATTTAAAATTTTCCTGAAAAAACCCAATAATACCCGGGTTTTTCATCAAAAATCTGATAAAACCCGGGCTTTAGATGGTGGGAACAGGTGGGCTGGGCTTTTTTTTTTAAGTTTTTTTTCAAACCCTTTATGACACTACCAGCATATTTTACCAAACATATTTAAGGCATTCTTTATCAAATGCTTCTTGCTTCATTCTTCAAACTCGAATACCTTGATTACCATATGAAACACAAAACATACTTTCATCACTAAATAATATTTTTTTCCCAATCCTCTTCGCTCCATAAACGTCTTGATTTACACCAATTCAATCTTAAACGCTTTTGTTTTGCAGTCATGAGAGGTTTTGTTTTCGGTACACGAGATTTAAACTTAAATTTATGGAGACGTCTTAATGTTGTTGATGTAGAAACCTCAACTCCTTTCCATTTTTGGTGTAAGGATCGCACACTTTTAATACGATTTTTCTTAACTATACACTTCAGTTTCCTGTCAACTCTAGCAAATGTTTTTGGTTTTCAGCTGCCATTTCGTCAATTATTTTGAAAATTTCCATTTTTTGAATATTGTGTTAGTATTTTATTAACGCTTGATTGCGAACAATGTAAATAATTCACTATATAACAGAGCGATTCCATACCAACTCACCTAATGAGGGTTGCATGACCGACTCGGATTTTCTTTAAATTTGGTACACAGATTGATGATATAGAGGCATGAAAATGTCCAATTTTTTAGCTACCTGCTCTACTTATTTATAGATATACAGGTCCTCAAAGTTTGTCCGTTCCCTCAAAATACCAAAAAATTGATGTTATTTAATTTTTTTTTCTTAAAAATTGTGCTCATGTAATATGAAAGTGTTAGGTATCTATGGAAACTAGTTATCCCAGGCATTCAGAAACAAAATACTACAATGTTTATAATGAAAATCGTTAAGGTACAGTACTCTTAGAAGTTGCAACCACAAAAATTTGATTTTCCCGATTTTGCTAAAATTGAGACATCAATTCCAAAAAAAGGAAAATAAAACCAAAGGTTTGCTCACTTTCTGGTAGAGTACAGGTGTTCACCATAAATTACTACACAATAAATTACTTGGGTTTCTCACTCCTTCTTGGAAATATTTAAGCTTAAAGACAAACCATAGGGCAAAAACATCCAATTTTGGCCATCTTGGCAGCCATTTTTCTCCTAAAGGGGGAGCACAAGAAATTTTTTTATTTTTTTTAAATAAGCTACTGATGTGTTAGCTATTCACAGGAAAAGAGTATACTTTTGGTTATTATTTGCATAAAGATATATCCTGCTGATAGTATATGCATGTTTTTCTCTAATACCATATGCTTGTGTTCCCCCTCTCATAGAATTAACATTAATAAGAAGGAAAAATAATAATGCATATATTAATAGCTGCACTATCTATACAAGAATTCAAGAAATTTAATATATTAAATTATTTAATAATAATTAAAAAAAAAAATAATTTCTACCCTTTATAGCAAAATTAGATATTTGATGAAAACAAGAAATAGATTTTTTCCAAAACTGGACGTTCTCCATCTGTAATTATAAAGTACTAAATAATTTCTTGAAAAATCAATCAAAATAAAGGAGCTATAAATATTTATTTCATAAGCAAATATATTTGAAATACAGCAATATATTAAAAATTGATGTGTACAGAATTTATTCAACTGCAAGCATAAGTTCCTGTATTTTTTTCACAATATCATTTGATATTAAAAACATGCATCCTGTGGCTGCTGCTGCTGATGGCATTGGTACTATATCTAACAGGTGCTTGTATGAAATCCAGCATGTATCTGGTTTCTCTGGCCAGTAAAAGTTTTAGCAGGGGCCATGAGGATGCATAAATTGTAATTGAACATCACCTTTTTCAAAACTGTTTTCTAAGACAGCTCCTTACCACCATTTCTTATCATGCATGCAAGCAACATAAACACCTTTAGAAATGTTATTAAGACTAAATTTTTGACATGTTGCTTACCTACTGCAGATACTTCAATCTGATTCGATATGTTTGTAATGTAGATACAATGGAAACTAAAAGCACAGATTTACTGATAGGAATAAATTTATGATAATCCCTGATACCCTCAATTCTTACAGCGAAAGTTAGTCTTTCAGAAAGCAATGCTCTTGTTTCTGCTACATATTCTTCAGATGCAAAGAAAAACTTAATATTTTAAAAAATACCTGCGCAATAATGAAACAAATCACGTGGAGAAATTATCTGATCCTTGTAAGGACGTTGCAAGCTGGTTCTGTAAGCAGAGCTTTTAACTGTGCCTCCAGTGGCATCACAGGGGCTTTTGCCATGGGAAGTGGCAAAAAAAAATGTCACTCAGCATTTAGTTTGAAATCATCTTTATGTTGGCATAAATTAAAAAAGTTTTTCTTGTTTTTGTACTGCGCTGAGCTACCACCACTGAAATAAATTATTTTCTATATGTCTGGATATTGTGATGTTAAATATGGAATTACGGGCCTTTAAAAAGAAACTACTGCCACTGTATCATGTGTCAAACAGTCACTGATAATACACATAGAAATAACTTTTAGGTTATCATCTGGCCGAACATACGCTAAAAAAGGATGGAGTATAGCTTGCGTGTTTTCCCAGTGATATCCCTGTATTGAATCCTGTACAATAAAAGTAAAATTTTCAGAAAAATCAAGTAATAAAATGCACTCATCTGGTTTTAGTTCTGCTTTTCTTGTTTTTAAATACTCTGACTGAGATTTTGCAATGTAATGGTGTTTTGCCAAGGACTTCATTCTCAATAAAAGTTCCGATTTAAAATCAGGTGCAGACAAAGTAATTTAATGAGTGTTGAATGGACTGTAGTTATCCACCGTTGAACCATCACTTCAGATTCTTCATCATAATCATCCATTAACATATCTAAAAATTCTTCAAATGCAGTTTGGAGTGGACACTGTGAACAAAATCCTAACATACATGCTTCATTGTTAATGTCACACACATAATGAGACAAAAAAATCACTGATAGATGGTTTAATAGATTATTTTAGAGATGCCATCATTAGCCTGTCATTTTAGTGAATTGTACAGACAGACTGAATGAATTCCTGTACTACCAGCTAACACACACCACTTCGGTCGCAAATCAGCAAATTTAGATAATCCAATCTTGTGATTGGGATATTCCTGTTTAAAAAGTGTGTACGATTCTTTGAGATTACATAAAATGAGGTGTTTCTGTTTTGTAAATATTTTATTTCTTCACTAAATACTAACTTGATTTTTTTTTAAATAAAAGGTTTCCTACATCTTTCTTTAAAATATCACAAAAATAGAGTACACATTAATTTTGTTTTAATACCAGAATATAATAAAATCAGAATGTTGCACCCTTATTCAATGCTTCATTCACCTAATAACACTATTTCTAAAAGTAACTAAGTAACGTTCAGAGGGTAAATAAAGTCTTATACATGTATTAAATCAATATTTGTATAATATTCAATAAGTTTTGTTTTTTTACATCTTTTTTTATCAATGTTAAGTCTGTGAGAGGGGGAACACAAGCATATGGTATTAGAGAAAAACATGCATATACAATCAGCAAGATATCTCTTTATGCAAATAATAACCAAAAGTAAACTCTTTTCCTGTGACTAGCTAACACATCAGTAGCTTCTTTAAAAAAAAATTAAAAAGTTTCTAGTGCTCCCCCTTTAGGAGAAAAATGGCTGCCAAGATGGCCGAAATTGCATGTTTTTCCCTATGGTTTGTCTTTAAGCTTAAATATTTCCAAGAAGGAGTGAGAAACCCAAGTAATTTATTGTGTAGTAATTTATGGTGAACACCTGTACTCTACCAGAAAGTGAGCAAACCTTTGGTTTTATTTTCCTTTTTTTGGAATTGATGTCTCAATTTTAGCAAAATCGGGAAAATCAAATTTTTGTGGTTGCAACTTCTAAGAATACTGTACCTTAACGATTTTCATTATAAACATTGTAGTATTTTTTTTCTGAATGCCTGGGATAACTAGTTTCCATAGATACCTAACACTTTCATATTACATGAGCACAATGTTTAAGAAAAAAAAAATTAAATAACATCAATTTCTTGGTATTTTGAGGGGGCGGACAAACTTCGAGGACCTGTATATCTATAAATAAGTGGAGCAGGTAGCTAAAAATTTGGACTTTTTCATGCCTCTATATCATCAATCTGTGTACCAAATTTAAAGAAAATCTGAGTCCGTCATGCAACCAACTTTTATTTTTTTAGGTGAGTTGGTATAGAATCACTCAACATTGATTTTTATCATGCCGACACAAATCAACCATATGAAGTTTAACAGATTCAGGAATATCACTCACACAACCCATTTTAAGACAAAAAAAGCACATAAACTGCAAAAATAATACTAATTTTAAATAAATTCATCTGAATTTAATCAATGATGCCACCAGTTATGAATTGGTGATAATTAAAGGAGAATAAATGTAAAATATTCTAATATTTTGATTTTTCAAAATAATTGTTTTTTTCAATTAATCTTTTGAAAAATGATATTAATTTTAAGATAATAAATAAGTTTAATCAACAATAAGTTCTTAATAAAAATATTGTTTGCATATTTGCATTAAAAGACATTAAATTACCAAACGATATTTTCAATTTGTAAAAAAATGTAATTATTCTAATATTTTGAATATGAGCTGTATTAAATTTAATGTCAGCCTTATGTTCTTTGATTCTATACCTGTTATTTTTATATCACTGCCACACAGCTTCTTTAAAATCAACTTCTACTATTTGTTTAGATTTTAGATTTGTAGGTTAATTGTAAGGAGTTTAATGGTGGAAAACCATTTAGCTTTCCAGATACTGCAGTTTCAAACCTAATCATAAAATTTAATTAAAACAACTCTTATGTAAAAAAAGAAAATTTTTTTCCCAAATCATTTTTAAAACTAATTTCTAAAGCAAGAAACATACACAAACTTTTCTTGCAAGCAATATGAAATAAAATTTAAATAAATAGCACCTTGAGTAAGAAAATAAATAAATAATAAATTAAAAAAAAAAAAAAAAAAAAAAAAAATAGAAAAGTCAAATAAATAAAGTGAATAATGTCACAACTTTCGACTAATTGGCAGAATTTTTCAATTTTGATTTCTTTGTTCTGAAGAAATGAAATGATTGCTTATATAAAAATTGGTACCAAGGTATATATGACACTTTTTAAATACCCGTAAATTTTGGTTATAATCGGTTATTTGATTATAATATGTCACAGTTTGTGAGTGTTTCTTCTTAGTAACTGAATTCTATTTAATAATTATTTTTTACTTATAAAAAGTTAATAAATTCTAATTATGTCATTTTACTAAAAAATATGTGTAAATATACACTGAATTTTATAAAGAAATTTTCAAGTTTTGTATATCTTTATAAGTCTTACAAATATACCTATATATATATAAAGGTTTTAACAACTATTTCATCTAAAAAAGGAATAAAAATGTAATAATACACACCCAGGTAAGGATAATTCCAGTTGTTTCTCACCATGTCTGTCATAAATGTTTACTAACTGATCAAGTCTAAAAATAAAAAATAAAAAAACTTTAATTAAGAAAAGCTAAAAAAAGTTACACTCCAAATGAAAAAGAAAATTGATGCATGCATAAAAGTTAAAAATATTTAAATATGTATAACAACTAAAACTAAACATAACACCTAAATTGGCATTATTTGCATAATTGCAAGTTGCAATAACGAATGTAAACAAATGTAATCTAAAAATGCTAAACTATTGATTTTAATAGGTTTACAAGTCTAATAATTGCCAAAAGGATTTTAAAGAAACAAATATTCATATTATTCCAGGTCCATTATTGCAAGTAATTAAAATTCAAAATGAATTTTTTTATTGAAAGTTATAAAGAATAAAGACACTTTTTGAACTTTTGAAGTGTAAGAGAAAGATTTCCAACTGCAATGGGGAGAAATCTGAAATTTTCAAGCCCTATAAAATCTTAAAAACAATTTAATTTTGAGCACAAATTTAAACACAAACAAGCAACTGAAATTTGAAATTTATTAGTTTTTCAATCGATGGTATAAATTTCTACTCACCCTGACATGAGTCAAACTCAAAGATGCTTTCATTTGATGGGTGAAATTATTTTGTTAAATAAGGATGCAGTAATTTAAATATAAAATATTGAACGAAAAATTGTAAAGAAACTATTTTGAATCAAAGCAACTTATCAGTTTATAAATCAAAATCAAAATAATTCTATATTGTTTAATAAAAATATAAACGTGACATTAGTCTGTTCCTTTGTGATTAAATAAAAATTTTAATTCAGCTTATGATCATATTTTTGTAGGAGAAACCAAATAAACTAATTAATTTCTACTTATTTTTGGACATATTTTTCATGATCCCACAGGATTATTTATTTTTTAATTATATGTTGATAATTATAGGCATATTGTACAGTGATTTATATCTATCTATCTAATAATAATATTTTTTTTTCTTTAATTGAATTATATATATTGTTATTATTATTTAGGCATTCAGAAGATTGCTGCCAGGGAGGTGGCATATTGAAATGGGACTAGGGAACAATTTAACTTAAATCCGTCTCTGATAAAATATTACTTAATTGGAGACCCAGAGGCAGAAAGTTTTGTAGCTGTCTGCGACAGGCTTTCAAAGTTTCATAACCTGTCTGCAAAATTTGCATGTAATCAGGGGTGAAAATGGCTTACACTCAAAAAGCCTGAAAGCTGATTGGGGGGGGAGGGGGGGGGGCTTAACATCAGTGGTGATCTCGTGCAGCAATACACAAATACAATTTTACTGCAGAACAATATAGTATAAACATTTGTGTGTATTCATTCATCTCATTCAATTAAATATTTTATAGCAATGTTTGACACAACACAATATAAATAATTATAAATAATGAAAGTATTAGTTTTAGTTTTGATACAGAAATTTTTTTAAGTGAATTGTTATTCGAAAGTTGCAGACAAATTTTTTTATCAGTGCAGACAAAAACTGTCCGCAAGCAGTTTTTCTGTGTTCGTGACTATGTTGCCATGTTTCTGCCACTGGGATTGGAGATAGCTGCCACAAAAACCTCTAGATGTTGTTCTATCCAGCACAAGGTCATAAGTCAGAAAAAAAAAATTTGAAGGGGGTTCAAACTTTAATACCTACTGCTGAGTGTTAAAAATGAAGCATTATTCTAAAAGTTGTGACAAATTTGCCAATTTCAGGGCGGGGGAGTTTCCTGGCCATGGCCTTGATCCAGCAGAATTCCCAACAATTTAAAAAAAGGGCAGGGTTCTGAATGGCAGTTTTGGATACTTAAAAGCATATTTACCATTTAGAGTCTGAACACTGATTTTACAACTCAGTTACATCTATGCATATAATATATATATATATATTTAAATTTCTTCCGTTTTGCTTCTTACTAATGCATAATCAAATGCTGATGGTTCTAAACAATAATAATATACATATCATTTATCTTCCATCTAGAATCATCATTATTCTTTAGTTTAAAGGTTATTTTTTCCTAAATCTGTGTAGATGTGAGTTAGGGTTCTCAAGAAATACTTTTCATACAGAAAAATATTTCCTTTGATGCATATCTCCCAAATAGATAATAATTGCAACATAAGGAAGATTTTTAGTAGCTGTTTAATAAATACATGCTAAATTTATTATAAACGATTAATTTGATGATTAATTTATAAATAAGTAGTTTTCTCATTATAATATGAGACATGAAGGGAAAAAAATTATCGCTTGTGTAACAAATTAAATAATATAAGAAAGTTAAAACATTGCTTGTTTGATGTGTGAATAAGAAAACAATTATCAGATGCATGTTTAGCACAATATTCTACAATACAAAATGCAATATATATATATATATATATATTTTTTATGAAGGGGCAAGGAGAGTACTAATTTTTTGGAAAAATGGAGAGAAGGGTGCTATTTTTTATAGCAAGGGGCAGCCAGAGTGCAGCACTCTCCTAAAACTGTATGGAAGAAACTCTGCATCTAGTCTGTTACGAAACCGGATGTTACGAAACCGAACTCTCTCAATCCATAAACTTTATGAACTGAAAGACTTATTCGAACTCTTTATTTTATTATTGTTTATTTCTTTTCTTGTATTGGCAACAGCCACGTTTTTGTTTTTCTTTGGATGTAGATGCTGAATGGAGTTTGAGAAGAGAGAACGCTGAAATGGCGTATGAAAGAATTGAAATATACTTTATAGTCAACCAAATTGTAAATATGTTAATATGTACATAAATTTATTAAATAATCGTGTTTTTTCAAGAGTGATGAATTAATATTGAAGTTACCACAATTCGACAGGAAATTAAACTTAGATAAATGAAGACATCTGACCCAAAAAGAAGCATTAAGTAAGAAGTTGTTTTATGCATTCTATTATTTTATTTGATGCTATGTTTTATCTGGCGCCCGAACAGACGACCAGATGTTTCTCATTTTAATTTGATATTGCATAATTATGTTTAGAATAAAAATGATAAAGAAATTACGCAAGAATTTCGATTTAAAGAAAGAAAAAAATAATGATCGTTTTTATATGAACAGATAATTTATTTTAAGTGATTTGTTTCTGTTGCTAGTTTGATTATTTACTGCAAAGAAATTAAAGGGTACCGAGTATATTATTACAGAAATTAACATAAGTTATAGAACTTGCTACTCTTTTTACATATTATGGATGCAGTAATTAAAGCTAAACGTTCTACAGTTAGAACGCAGACGACAAAGTTATTTAAGAAAATTGAAACGAAATTACTTGAAAAGAATTATACTGAAGATGACCTTGAAGAATTACTTGCCGAATTAGATCTTAAAGAAAAAGAAATAAATAATTTAGATTCTCAGATATTTTCGAATATTACTGACGTAAAAGAAGTTGAGTCTGAGGTACTAAAATGTGATGAATACAATACGAGTATTGTCATAAATAAAACCAAAGTTAAAAAAGCACTTTCTAAGTTGGAAAAACCGCTTGTTCCTATTTTAATGCAAAATAATAAGACAGAAGAGAGTGCAATAGTTCGCCCGTTCGAATCCCCTTACGTAACTCTTCCTCGTCTTACTATAGAAAAATACAGCGGCGATCCGTCTGATTGGCAGAGATTTTATGATCAATTTGATTCAGCAATAAATAAAAATTGCGCAATTTCTAATGTTGATAAATTTAATTACCTTCGCAGTTATTTGACAGGTGTGGCGTCCGATGCGATAAAAGGTTTTAGCTTAACGAATAATAACTATCAGGCTGCAATTGAAAGTTTAAAAGAAAGATTTGGGAAAAAAACGGTAGTTATAAATTCTCATTTAAATAAGCTTCTGAATTTAACTCCTGTTAAAAAATCAAATGATATAGTTGCTCTTAGGAAATTGTTGGATACTTGTCAGACTGAGATTAGAAATTTGGATGCGTTGGAAATAAAATCTGATAATTATGGTTCATTACTCTGTCCAATACTGATTAAATTATTACCTCAGAATATTGTTTTGGAAATTGCAAAACAATGCGATTTAGATGAAAATTGGGATGTTTCAAGGGTTCTTGATATTTTGAAAACTGAAGTAACTTACAGGGAAAAAGCTCAGTTTTTGACAAAAGATAGTCGCGAAAGAGAAGTTAGTTCTCAATCGTATTCTTCCTTCCAAAGTGCAAAAAACGAAAAGCTTCTAAATAATAAGAATATTTCTAAATACCCAACTGCTTCTAATTTGTTAAATGAAACAGATAAAAATTCTAATTTGTGTTTCGCTTGTAATGGGGAAAAACATGTTTTAACTGAATGTAAGGTTTTTTCTAGTTATCCATTACAGAGAAAGAAAGATTTTTTAATGAAACATGGATTTTGTTTTATATGCTTAAAACGGCGGCATACTGCGAAATTTTGTAGAAGTCAGATAAAATGCGAAGTGTGTAATAGAAGACATTTAAAAATTATGTGTTCGGAATCTAAAACAGTTAGCCAAGTTGAGGATAAGAAACCCGTTTCTAAAGAAAGCGAGGTTATTAATAATAAAGTACTGGGGAATAGAACACATATGAAAGATGTTTTGTTACAAACCGTGACTGTTAAATTAAGGAATGGTAAGAAAGAAATACCTTGTAGGGTAATTTTTGATACAGGATCAATGCGTAGTTACGCAACTAAAGAAATTATTTCTAAAATGGGTTACGATGTATTAGGACACGAGAAAATGACACACAGCCTTTTCGGAGGCGTTGAAGAAACTAGGACACATAATAGTTACAGAATACATTTAAGTTCTCTCTCTGAAGATTATATGTGCAATTTTGAGGTCTATGACCAGGATGTAATCTGTTCTGATATTCCTAAAATTAGAAATGGCCCATGGGTAAGGGAAGCTGAACAGTATGGGATAATATTTTCAGATGTTGAATGTTTCAATAAAACTCTTGACAGAAATAACAATATTGATATACTAATTGGTGCAGATATTTATGGAAAACTTTTGACGGGTAATCATATAATGTTATCTAGTGGGTTAGCTGCTGTAGAAACTTTACTGGGATGGACCCTAATGGGTAAAATTACTGAAACTAATTGTAATAGCGATAGCTCTATGCTTGTTGTCTCTTTATTTTCTAGAATCAAAAATGAAAAAATCAGTGATTTATGGGAGTTAGATCTTTTGGGCATAAGGGATTCCGTAGAGAGTAAAAAAAGAGATGATCTAAATAAAGAAACTCTAGATTTATTTAATTCAACAGTTAAACGGGATTCGAACGGGAGGTACGTTGTTTCTCTTCCATGGCTTAAAGATCATCCTCCAATACCCTCAAATCGCAAAATAGCAGAAAAAAGATTATTATCAACATTGAGATCATTGAAAACTTCTGGAAATTTAGAGAAATACCAAAATGTATTTAATGACTGGCTACATGAAGGTATAATCAAGAAAATATCTGATTTAGGCGATAGTGGCCATTTTTTGCCTCACAGAGCTGTAATAAGGCAACATGCCACAACACCTGTGCGTCCTGTCTTCGACGCTTCAGCTAAAGAGAAATTTTCCTATTCGTTAAATGACTGTCTCGCAAAAGGTCCAAATTTAATCGAATTAATACCTGCAATTTTACATAGATTTAGAAAAGGAAGAATAGGAATAAGTGCCGACATCAAAAAAGCATTTTGCCAGATTGGTTTGAACAAGAATGATCAGAACTTTGTCAAATTTTTGTGGTTCGAAAATGGTGATTCTAATAAGTTACAAGTATACCAACACTGTCGCGTTGTCTTTGGACTAAATGCTTCTCCATTCTTATTAGCTGCTACTTTAAATCATTTATTTGACAAAATCGAAGAGCCTTACAAAGAGATAGCCAACAGACTGAAAATGTCATTTTATGTCGATAACTGTATTTCCAGTCTAAACAGTACAGAAGAATTGCGAGAATTCATAAAAATTTCAAGACAAATTTTGGCATCAGCTCAGTTTGATCTTCGAGGTTGGCAGTATACACAAATTCATGAAGACTTACTAGACGAAGATTTTCTTAATGACATGGAGATAGAATCTGAAGAAAATTCTGATATAGCAATTTTGGGGCTGATCTGGAATAAGAAAGATGACACAATAAGATTGATGAATTCATCTAATGATAAAGAAGAACCTAAATCAATTACAAAGAGATCAGTTCTTTCTGTGGTTAATAAAATATTTGATCCCATCGGTTATACAAGTCCAGCCACTTTGATGCCAAAATTGATTCTGCAAAAATGTTGGAAAGAAAAGTTTAATTGGGATTCTCCGTTGACAGAAGAAATGACAAAATCCTTTAGAAAATGGAAAGAACAACTGGAATTGTTAAGAAATATAAAGATCCCTCGTAGATTTTCCGAATTCGACTTAAGTGACAGTGAAAAACAGCTTCATGTTTTTTGCGACAGAAGCAAAGTTGCTTATGCCACATGCATATTCTTAAGAGTACAGAATGGTGAAAATGTGTCTTGTCAGCTAATTCAAGCGAAAACAAGAGTGACTCCCTTAAAAGAAGTTACGATCCCGCGATTAGAGTTACTTGCTTGTTTAATTGGCGCAAGACCAGCCTGTACGATTATCGACGAAATGAAAATAGATAATCTCAAAACCTTCTATTGGTCGGATGCTAAGAATGCTTTATATTGGATAAAAAATGACGGTGGTTGGGCTACTTTTGTACAGAATAGAGTAACAGAAATTAGAAAATTGACGAATGTCGATGATTGGCATCATGTTCCTGGTCATCTTAATCCAGCTGACTTACCCTCCAGGGGATGCTCCCCAGATACCTTAACGAAGTCCCAGTGGTGGAACGGACCTGAGTGGTTAAAGAAGATGCCCGACTTTGGGCCTAAAAGTGACATTCTTCCTGATGATGAAGTTATATACTCAGAAAAAAGAAAAACAGTTGCAACAGCAATTGATGTGTCCTCTCAAGAATTTGATCTTTATGAAAATTGTTCCTCATACCAAAAAATGCTAAAAGTTACAGCTTGGATTCTTAGATTTTATGAAAATGCAAAGAAGTTAAAAGAAAACCGCTTATTATCTAACTTAACAGTCGAAGAACTTAATAAAGCGGAATATGCAGTGCTAAAATATGCACAAAAGAAATGTTTTTCTAATCAAGCTAAGAAAAAATTTAACTTTCCGACATTTATTGACGAGAAAGAATTAATTAGAGTCCGTACCAGAATTTCAATGAGAGAAGACTCACTTAATTTCAGATATCCAATTGTCTTACCAGCAGATCACAATATAACATCCAGAATAATTGAAGAAAAGCACAAAGAAATGGATCATGCAGGAGTTCAGATTCTTATGTCAAGTTTAAGAGAAGAATTCTGGATAATTAGATGCAGAAGAACAATTAGGAAAATTCTACAAAGATGCATTCAGTGCAAAAGATTCTCCTCAAAACCAGCAGAAGTTCTGAGTGCTCCACTTCCAGAAGATAGAGTAAGAGATGCTAGGGTATTTGAAATTGTTGGAATCGATCTATTCGGTCCTTTGTTTTTAAAAGATGGACAGAAATGCTGGATAGTTTTGTATACTTGTGCCATTTACCGATGTGTACATTTAGAATTAGCAACATCCCTATCAACAGAAAACTTCCTTCAAATGTTAAGACGCTTTGTAGCGAGAAGAGGCCGACCACACACTGTATACAGTGACAATGGAACAAATCTAGTTGCAGCTAATAAAGAATTAAGTTCTATAGATTGGAAACAAATAGAAGATTACGCAACTGTTAGAAAAATTAACTGGAAGTTCAACCCCCCATCAGCTCCGTGGTGGGGAGGCTTTTGGGAACGTTTGATTAGAATTATAAAAGCTATTTTGAAGAGAACTCTTGGAAAAGCACAGCTTGACTATGAAGAGCTATATACCTTGATTTGTGATGCAGAAAGTATAGTAAATGCGCGACCTCTCACACACATGTCGGAAGATCCAAATGACTTAATACCTCTCACCCCAGAAATGTTCTTAAAGGACATACGTGAAATAGGAGTTCCAGATTTAGACTTGATTGATAAAGTGAAGTTCAAAAAGAGATATGCCTATAGGCAAAAGTTAAGAGAAGATCTTCGACAAAGATTCCGTAATGAATATTTAGGAACACTTCGAGAATTTGCTTCGGTAAAAAAATCTACCACATTTAAAGAAGGTGATTTAGTGCTAATTCAGGATGATAATCTAAAACGTCTTCAGTGGCCTATGGCTAAAGTGTTAAAATTGTATAAAGGTAGAGATGGACAGTTTCGTGTGGCAAGACTGAAAACTAAAAATGGTGAACTGCTACGTCCATGTCAGCGTTTGTGCCCCTTGGAACTTCATGATGAAAGCCGCTCTAAACTTCAACAGCAAACTCGATATGGTCGCTTAGTGCAACCAGTGCAACGCCTTGGTGTGGACAATAACGATCCAGATTGAGCATGTCGTATGTCCTTCCCTGCTCAAGGTGGGGAGGATGTTACGAAACCGGATGTTACGAAACCGAACTCTCTCAATCCATAAACTTTATGAACTGAAAGACTTATTCGAACTCTTTATTTTATTATTGTTTATTTCTTTTCTTGTATTGGCAACAGCCACGTTTTTGTTTTTCTTTGGATGTAGATGCTGAATGGAGTTT
Organism: Salticus scenicus; assembly: GCA_963930645.1. Taxonomy (NCBI): domain Eukaryota; kingdom Metazoa; phylum Arthropoda; class Arachnida; order Araneae; family Salticidae; genus Salticus; species Salticus scenicus. Next base: position 138,028,849 of record OZ005654.1, read on the forward strand.
GAGAAGAGAGAACGCTGAAATGGCGTATGAAAGAATTGAAATATACTTTATAGTCAACCAAATTGTAAATATGTTAATATGTACATAAATTTATTAAATAATCGTGTTTTTTCAAGAGTGATGAATTAATATTGAAGTTACCACAATTCGACAGGAAATTAAACTTAGATAAATGAAGACATCTGACCCAAAAAGAAGCATTAAGTAAGAAGTTGTTTTATGCATTCTATTATTTTATTTGATGCTATGTTTTATAGTCCATATCAATTATTTTTAGTTAGCATGTGATCTGATATTAGATGATGAATTAGAAGCAAGTACAAATTTGAAGCAGAATTGAAAAAGCTTGAATTTTATAACTAAGATCAAGTTTATTAAGTAATGATAGCAATAATATGTGTACCATTTAAAATGGAGCTTAAAAAACACTGACTGAAATATGTGTATGACTTAATTATGAACAGAATGGATTACGAAAGATCCATCATAAAACAAAATAAGTACCATAATTTTTGGCTTATAAGCCACAGTTCTAATAAACCAGTTTCACCCCATAAATTTTAATTAATAAACAAAGTAGTATTTGTAAAAGTTTTTTTTTTTTTTTTTTGTAGAAATAGTTTTTTTTTTTTGGTAATATATTACTTGATAAGTTTTGAATTTTAAAAGAATGAAAAGAGGACTGAATATAAAATCTTTGCAAAATATTGTTACTTTAACAAACAGGAATAATAATAATAAAGTTATGTCTTACCCTGTTGTAACAAGATAATTTCCTGTAGCAGATTGCCAAGTAAATAACAAAGGTCCACTACCATGTGTTCTTCTTGGTATGGTAAAAACTCTCTAATGTAAAATAATTCATAAATATAAAGATATGGATTTGAACATTGAATAACAATAATATTACTCTAGTAACCATAGGAACATGGCAAAACTCTCTAATTTAAACAAATTCATAAATATAAATAAAGAGATATGCATTTCAACAATGAATAATAATAATATAATAACATTACTCTAGTAACCATAAGAGCATGGCAAAACTCTTTAATTACAAAAAAAAAAAAAAAAAAAAAAAAAATCCTAAATATAAATAAAAAGATATGGACTTCAACAATGAATAATAATAATATTACTCTAGTAACCGCAGGAACATGGCATAAAAAAACTTAAAAAAGCATTAAATTTGCTTTAATTCTGTAAATAGATATATGAATAACAAATTACAAAGTTGCGTAAAAAAGATGCAGAATTTTATAGAATGATAAAAAATTTAAAGAGATTCAATTTTAAGAATTACAATTTCTTAATTTTTATAGAGTCTTCATATGAAAAATAAATAAGTAGTAAAATGTACCCCTTATGCAAAGTAAATGATGTAAAGAATTTGAGTATTATTATAAAACATTGTAGATAACTTTGTTTAAACAAAGTTGTTAATGGATTGCAATTTATATTACTATTATTTTCACTTAATAATTGTATATAGGGGAAAGTAGGGGCTAATGGGACAGTGATCAAATTTTATTGAAAAGATAATTTTTTAGAAAACAGTATGTTATACCTAAATCATAACCCCAAAGCTACTATCTTTAATAATAAGAAGTCAGTCAAGAATGTCAAAAATATCAGTTAAAAGCTTTTTTAATTATACTGTACAAATCTGTTCTAACCAAAAATTACTCAACATAAAAGCAAACAAAATTATTCAAATTGCTGAGAAAACGGGTTAAGCAAACTTTTGTTTTGTCTTACAAGTAGAAAATATATACATATCAAATGATAACTAGGTGCAAAATTATAGTCATCAAACTGAAATTTATATGAAAAGTTATGCATCAAAAATGATGACTGGGTGTAAAATTATGGTCATCAAACTAAAATTTGCAGGTGCAAAATACAGGGTGTTTATAAAGTCCCGGACCCATTTTGATGTTTAATAACTCATAAAATAATGAAGATATAAACAAACTTATGGCATTTATTGATGGAATAACTCATATATTTTCTTTTCAGGTTTGAATATCTTTACTTTTGTAAATATCGTCTGCGCGTGTGGTTAATTTCCTTTTCCAGACTAAATATCTGTAATTTTCTAAATATCATCTGCTTATTAATTGCATTTTTCTCTCTTTTGTTTTTGGCAACTATTGCAATGTTATGTTTACTTTTGATGCGTTTGTTCTATACAGTACTTTTTGTATGTGATGTTTTATTTGAGTGGATATTAAGGAGAATGCATACACCACAAGAGAAAGCACAGATTTTATGGTGGTACATTGAAACGAAATCGATAGTGCAAGCACAGAGAAATTGCAGAAGAATTTACCAAAAAGATCCTCCATCCAAAAGCAGCATCTTGCGGTGGAAAAATAATTTTCTAGAAACTGGAAGTATCGCAGATAAGATACGTTCCGGACGTCCCTGCACAAGTGATTTTGATGTTGACCGTGTCAGAGAGACATTTTTATACAATCCTAGAAGATCTGTGAGATCAGTGGCAAGAGAATTGGATATGCCAATTTCGACGGTGTACAAGGTTATTAAGAAAAAATTAAGACTGCATGCATACAAAGTTCAAATTGTTCAAGTTTTGGAATCGGACGATAGGCTTAGCAGGATGGCCTTTGCAACAGATATGATAAGAAGGATAGAAGATGATGCTGATTTTTTGAAGCGCATAATGTTCTCCGACGAAGCATCCTTTCATGTTTCTGGCATTGTTAATTGCCATAATGTGCGCATATGGGGATCTGAAAACCCCCATGAATACCGTGAGGCACAAAGGGATTCCCCAAAGGTTAATGTGTGGTGTGGACTAATGCACGACCGAGTCATTGGGCCTTTCTTTTTTACAGAAAAGACGGTCTCATCAGTCATATATTTAGACATGTTGGAAAACTTCGTATTTCCACAACTAGAAGAGCTTCAGCCACTTGTCTTTTTGCAACAAGATGGTGCACCACCTCATTGGGGTACCATTGTTCGTAGTTCTTTGAATGACCATTTTCCAGGAAGATGGATTGGGCAAGGAGGTCCAATTCCTTGGCCACCCAGATCACCTGATATAACGCCACTGGACTTTTTCCTTTGGGGATTTGTAAAGGACAATGTTTACAGGAGGAGAGTGTAGAACATTGATAACCTAAAAGTTAGAATTACAACTGCAATAGCCTCTGTGGATGCCGACATGCTTGCCGCTACCTGGCATGAAATTGACTATCGACTTGATATTCTCCGTGCGACGAAGGGGGCACACGTGGAAGTTCATTGACAAGGGTCATGAAACTTTTTGAGTCTATCTAACCATTTATATTATTAATTTTAATCTATCTTTATTATTTTATGAGTTATTAAACATCAAAATGGGTCCAGGACTTTATAAACACCCTGTATTACTAACAGCTGCAAATTTTGAACCCTGATCAAGTACTGATATTACTTTTTTCTAAATCTAACATTTATTACATTCCCCTATGCCAGAGACATAAGATTTTAAAATCTGCTTTCTATGATGCAAGTTCAGGTGAAATTAAGTTTCAGGGCATTTCTTTGTTTGGCGTATTTTGTGCTTCTATGAGTGCGCTAATTTTCCAATGTTTGCAAACTGTGAGTAATGCATTTTTTCATTTTTACTTCCGTTAAGTCAGTTTTTTTAATTGTCATTCCATTCCATTGTTTGTTTGTTGTTGTACACAGTGAGGAATGTGTTGGTTTGAGTATTGTAAGAGCCATGCATATTGCCTGTGGAATTTAAGGTTTAATTTTAAATGTAGGTATCTGTAATGTTGATGGTGTATGTATGGCTTGCTGATTTTGATGAAGTGAGATTTTCGAGGTATTTTCATTATACATATTGATTTAAAAGACTAAAATGGCTGTCCATGATATTTTTAGGAGTATGAATGAATGTTTAAGTAAGTATGGTGAATATGCAGAAAGATATTCACAATATTACCTGCTTGTGCAAAGAAAACTGTTCTTGGTTGTCGTATGAAAGAGGAGTTAATTATTTCAAAGTATGTATGACCTAAGTGCAATAAAATTTTAAAGGAGAGAAAGGGTAAAACCTATGGTCTTGAATGGATGTGTAAGAACCAATCTAAATTCTAAAGTGAAAGAATGTAGGCACATTGTGCATCATAGTGTAAAAAATGGTCCTGGTTTGCTGCAAAACATTTGGGTATTTGTACAATTTCAAGCTTGATGCAAAAGAGGTTTGGAAGGGGCCTTGAAAATTATATCATCAACGGCGTTTATGTTGCAAATGTGACAGTTGTTGATTAGTTTAATTTTTGTTGGGATGCATGTATGCATGTTATGATTAGGGATAGTAGTAAAATTGTGGAAATGGATAAAAATATGTTTAGTAAGATGAAGTATAGAAGCAGCTGACCAATGAAAGGAAAGTGGGTGGAAAGATTGAAAGGTGCACGAATAAATGTTTTTTAGAGTGGTTTCTAACTCTACGAAAGCTACCTTTGCTTAAGTTATAAAAGAGTAAGTATTACCCTGTTCAATAAAAGTTTCAGACTGCTGTTGCTGGAAAACCTACAAATGTTTGAAAAATGAGATTTTTAGCATTTGAAGATGAACCACAATTTGATGTTTGTAGACTGAGAAACAAGAGCTTACACAAATACCACTGAGGGTGTTTGGTCTGGAGTCAATTGATTTTTAGTTCGATCAACAAACCTTTCTGATGATTTGTTTGATTTGTATTTATTTGAAACACATGCGGCAAAAACACCATGGCCCCTTCTGTAGAAAATAGAGTTTTTCAGAAGTTTCTGGAGGACATAAAATCTATTATCTGTATCTCCCTTTCACAAGAGATCCAATGGCTAAGAAGGAAATTCTTGAGAAGAAGATCCCTCAGAGGGGATATTTCTAAATGTTGTTTATTATGTATCATATTTTATTTTTATATTTTTCGTTTTTTGCGTGTTTATAATTATTTGCTACTATGAGGTGGCTTAATTTACATATATTAAAGGTTTTTAAGAAATTTTAAACCAGCGCTTAGAGGGGAAAAAAAATCACCAATGCTTTTAAAAAGATATTTAACTAGTATTTTAAAAATAACATTTAACTGGTGGTTTAAAACATTTAACCAGTGCTTTACAAAAACACTTAACTGGTGCTTAAAAAAAAAAAAAAAAAAAAATTAATTAGTGCTTCTAAAAAAAAAAAAAAAAAAAAAAAAAAAAAAACATTTAAGCAGTGTTTTAAAACATTTTGTAACTGAAGTTTCAAATAATAGCTGCTTTTAATGATTATTATTATTATTATTGAATTTCTTGATTTTGAAAGTGTATTATTTTTTAAAATTGCATTTTGTGTTAATTTTGTAACCTAAAAATGTTTGATTTAGATGTACTTACTACTTAGTGATTTCACTTGCTTGGTTCGCTGAAAAATACATCCTACTATGTAGCCAATCAAGGGTTACAAATCAGAACACAACGAAAGACATTGCCATCTAGATGAAAGTTTGAAAAATTTGCCAAGCAGCACTCCTAAATTAGATTCTATCGTAAGTTTTAAGGTCCTTTATCACTACTTATTAAGAGTGCTAAAACTCCTCGGAGCAGCTTTAGTATAGGATTTTCTAGGCAAAATTTGAAATTTGGCTCTCAAGTAGCTAGGATTTTTCCTACCAAGGTTTTCAGTTAATTGGGATAGACATTTGAATTTACTGCTAAAATGGTAAGAATAAATTAAAAGTTACCAAGGGGTGTCTTATTATACTAAAGCTGTACCAACTGCTTTGATAAACTCAAGTAGATACAGAAAAAGTTCATGCTGTTTCAATAATACTATTGTTTTTATAAAACGATCCCAGAATTCTCCTCCTTTTATCTAACTAGAAACAGGGTTGGCAAACTGGGCCCAGCCCAGAAAATCCCACCCGGGTTTTTCTAGGTGGGCCCACCAACAAAAACCCACTGGGTTTTTGCAAATAAGCGGGTTTTTGTTAAAAATTAGTTATAATTTACAAATTCCATCTATAAAGTATAGAAAACACCTTACCTTTAAAGAAAAAACTCTTATTTTTATTTTCTAGAAAATAGTATTAAACATAAAAAGTAACTACAGTTATAAATATAATAAAAGCAAGTTTATCTTCTATAATTGTTTCAATTTTCCTTTTCCTGTAAAACCGAACAATATTTTTGTTTAACAGCAGACATAAATGTTGTCCAGAATCAATATTTAACTAATTAAATTGTTTAGTTTTAAAACTTTATAATAATTTTATTTTAATTTTAGTACCAACATAATTATAAATCTAATAAAATAAAATTTTCTTCTATAACCGTTTCAACTATTAAAAAACAAACAAACAAACAAAAAAGGATAAAGCAGTGCAACTTATTTTTATAATTAAAACTAGTTGGCATAAGTGAACTCTGCTCAGTTCCCCATCATATATATGTTCTCATAAATTTCTAGTACAGGACATTCTCTTAACATGATTATCATGTTAAGAGAAATGAAGCTGACCAAACACTTGACACAGTGACAGAATGAAATCGCCACCTAATAGGCTATCCACCGTTCACTTTGATATATTTATCTTATTCTAATCTATTAATTTATTTTATTAGGATCAATTTCGTAGTTTCGTTTTCATGCTACTATTTCCAATGCAACAATCTTCAAAATGCATATTTATATGGGATATTGCCCCATTTTGCTATGTTGATAAAATCTTAAATTACGAGTAACTTGCAAAATTTTCCTATTAGAATATTTGTAGTCAATTATGTTCAAACAAGTATCATAAATGTTATTTTGAAGTTGTCTAATATATTTATAATCCTCAAAATGGACATTTATGCTCAATTTTGCCATTTTAAGTAAATTATAAATTCCAAATAATTTACGAATTTTTTAAATTGGAAAATTTATACTCAATGATATTCATGCCAGTACCCGAAATAATATTTCAAAAGTGGTTTGACATCTTTATGATGAAAATATCCCTCAAAATTGACATTTATGTGAAATTTTGCCATATACTGTCATGCTAAGAAATTCGTAAATTTCCAATAACTTGCGAAATTTTCAAATTAGCATGTTTCTAGTTACTGATGTTCATTCCGACATCAAAACTCATATTTTAAAACTGGTCTCACGTTTTTTTCAGTAAAAATTTCCCATTTAATTAAAATTTTGCTTTATTTTCCCATGTTAAGAAAAGCATAAATTTTTAATAACTTACAAAGTTTTTTAATTTGAATGTTGCAAATGAATAGGGTTCTTGCCAGTGTCGAAAGTGATATTTTAAAACTGATCTGACTTCTCTGTGACAATTTGTTCTTGAGATATCGTGTACACAGACTAACACACGCCATACAAATTTTGTCATTTTTCGGATTCCTCACACGTGAAAACGTGTAAAAAAGTAAAAAACCGAGGTCGAAAATTTTCACAATTACCTAAGTTCTTCATCTATAGCATGATGGGGAACTACAAAATTTAAATGATATGTATTGTACTTAAGAATTTAAATTCTTTTATTTTATCATTTATTATCATTAAGAATATTTATTTTGAATAAGCATACAATAAAATAAAATATAGCTTAATCTTACTAATTAATATTATTTTAATATTAGAATCAAACCAATTTTTATTTCTAAGATAAATATTAGATTAATTAGTAATTTAATATAATTAGGTGTATTACAACTAATATGCTAAATAACATATATCTAGCATTACAATGCAAATGTACTCAAACAAAATCCCAGAAAAACCCATAAATGGCCAAAAAAACCTGCAAAAACCCAAGTGGGTTGGGTTTTTCTAGAAAAACCCAGGTTTTTGCCAACCCTAACTAGAAATAGGGTCAGGAACTTTCTAAGAACAAACTAAGACTTTAAATGAAACATTACTGAAGATCTATTATATAATTTAATGTACAACTTTTATTTTGTCAAAACTGCATTTATTTGCAATAAGTAATATAGATTACTTGAATCTCAAAAAGCAGATTTTATATTTGTCATCAAGGCAAAAATAAAAAAAAAAAAAGATCACCATCTATCGAACATATTTAATTCCTTTCAAAAATCATGGTTATTTTAATTATGTATATTAAGAGAGCAATCAATAATAAGAAATAATATTTTGTACAATATATATAGCGAAAATATACATCTGGTATATGTATATTTTCGTATTACGCTTCGCTTTTGATAGTCAAATACAAAATTTACCAAAGACAACAGATATCAAATCTATGCAAATCTCATTACAGAAATTGAATACAGATAGATTTACAACTAATCGTATTTGGATATAGGGAGAAAAAAAAAAAAAACATTGAGTTACGAAATGAGTCAAAGATGCATAATGGTTTCAAAAGGACTGTAAATCTAAAAATAAATTTGATTTCGTAAATCAAACAACACGCATAAAAATTACCTTCATTTTTATAATTCTGTAATTAGCACAATAAAACCATGTTACCGTTATTTATTGTAAAAAAACTTATAGAGATCAAGTACTTATAAACATAATGAAAGAAATAATCACAAATCTTGAGTTAACTGACTACCGGGTTTGGATTTTATATTTTAAAGAGATTTTGTACTACCGGATCATGTAAACAAAAGTTCATGTAAACAACTCACACAAGTTTCTTCTGTTGCCATGCGAATTAAATAAGAATTGGGGGTGAAAGATCATGAAAATGTTTGCTTTTGTATTTTGGCATCGTAGTTATACTCTTCTTTTACGTGATCGGTTTTGTTTACAAACAACTTGTGTTTCACCGATTCACGTGGTATTTGATGTCTAATTTATTGTGAGATGTACGTTTTAAGATGGAAAAAAAATGTCTAGAAATTTGACAGGAAGCAAAAGAATAATTTATGATTCATGTGTAGCTTTATATAATGCTATACAGAAATGGAGAAGCTTAACCGCAGAATCTCATTCTATTATATTAAGTATTTGGACAGAAAAGCAAGAAAAAAAGTATATATTCAATTAAAAGATTTATTTGAAGTTGCTGATCAAAGATTTTTAATCCTTATGTTAACTTTATGTATATTTTTTAACACGCTTTTATTAGCTTCACCTGTATGTATGTTTGTATGTATCAATCATCAATGTATGTTTGTAACCGCTCTGGGAACAAACAAAAAATCTATATTGCAAAAAAAGACTTTCCCTACGTGAACGCTGTGGCTGTGAGGTAAAACTCCGCGCTACGAACCTAATGGTCTAGCGTTCGAGTCCAGTCAGGGGAGATTTTTTTAAAAATGGTTTTTGTTTAATTCTAAATTATTTTAATTAAAGATTTAAATGTATGTAAATATTATGATGTGTCACTCACACGATTCTCTTACCCTGCATTTTAATACTAAGATTGATATTTTGTGCTTTTTAGTTCACATTTCTGTAAAAGTGTGTTCTTTAATTTTTTAAAACTATAATATTATTGTGGATAATGAAAGTTAAACGGAATGTAACCCTCCCACCTCTAATCGTGCGCGTTTTCATATCGATAAATATTTTTGAAATTCCATAAAACTTAGTCAATTTTTCAGATTATCATAGGAAGATTTCTATTAAAAATCATTTGTAGCGCAATTCAGTTTGTATATAGGGATTCACAAAATAAATCAATTACATCTAAAAGAAGTATTTTTTATAAAAAAATTTTTCAATATTTTTACAATATTCGAAATCAATCTACAATTTTTAGAGGGAATAAAGGATGTTTACGATAGGAAGTAATGAAATTGACATAAGTGATTTATTTGTAGGATATCGGTGAACAAGTATTTTCAGTTGTACTAATTTTTAATACTTTCCAATGATGGTGTAAAATATTTATGATGTGATGGGTAAAGGTATTTAGATTGTGTTTTATGAAATATTAAAAACATTTATGTATATTACAATATAGACAGACAAACCAAAGTGATACATTCTTAAATTTGTTAGAAAGTGTTACAAATAAATTAATTATCTTGTAAACTTTTCTTAATGCATGAAATCTAAATTATACTAATAGGTTAATTTATTTTTCTTGAATGGACTCTTCCCACCTGACGTCAGAGGTCACATGATAGAGGAAAAACAAATAGCAGACGAAGTTTTGTTTATCTAGAGCGATTGCTGAAATAACATATTTTCTATTCTTATTTTTGATCAATCGTATTTAATCTGTGTTATTTTTTATACATAATCATTTTTAATCCATTTTATATCATTATTCATCATCTTTTGTTTGCTGTATACATTTACAATCATCATTTAGTTTATACCTGTTATTGATGTTCATGAAGACCGTGTTTAAATACTCTGATTTTTGGTACATAAATCAGTGACAGTGCAATATCGTGTACGTAAATCCATTTAGACCAGTAACTAAGTTAATTAACTTGTTGTAACACCTTTATGCAATTAAATTAAATGAAAACATCTTAAAATTTCAATATATAATCCGTAAACATTCCACAAGAAGCTATTATTTATTGCTTGATCAGTTAATGTTACAGTTACTCTACAATATACAACAATCGATTCTTATAGGTAAAAATAAATAAACACATAAAGTGTTCTTTAAAAATTATTAAATTTACAAATACAATTATTCTACTGTTTACAAATGCACAATATTACTTTTATTTTATTTTATATTAAATATTAACATTTTTGTTCTTAAGAACAATATTTAATTGAATTCGATTCTCAGAATTCGATTATTCGTTTTCCTCTATCACGTGATTGAGCAGACGACGCTGAGAAGAGCCCATTATAAAATGATTTTAATTATAATAATTAGCAAAAAATAAAAATTCACAATTATTCTAATAATTTTCTTTCAAATGCCTGTATATAAACAAAGAAAAAAAAAAAGTCAAAATGCGTATGTGTAAATTGACAAAAAAAAAAAAATCTATTTAAAATAGTTTGCATAGAAAATTTATTTTTACTTTATTTATTTAGTATTTTAATGTAATGTTTTTTAAATCCTTAAAAGCATTATTTTCTACTTATGCTGTAAAATAACAAGTATACCTTGGCCTTTTCTCTATGGAAACAAAAATGTCTGTTTCTTTATCGAGGTTACCATAGGATTTGGCATAAACACATTAGCATAACCTGGGGTTGATCCAAACAAAAATTGGGGCCCTTTTGATTTTGCTGCCCCTTCACAGAATTCAAATCCATAAAATGGGTTCTTTACAAAATTCAGATTCATAAAAAACAGCCCTTCCACGAGATTTTGTTTTATTAAAAAAAAAAAAAAGATTGTAAAATTTTTCCATGTCTGTAGTATTTTTTTAAATGAGTGTGTATATTAAAATTTAAATAAGGATTAATTAAACATTTAAAAGCTTTTAAAATACCTTATATAAAATCCTTTTAAGTGCAGCATTTTCATGATATATTTCAACTCGCTAAATATTGCGGTTATCTTCAGATGTCAAAATTGCCACCTTGACCATCGTCACTGGACTTCTATTTATTTTCTTCTTTTCTGACATCATCATTTCATTTATTCTTGTGCATTAGTTGTTGCAATCTTCTGGAAATGTACCATACTCTCGGTCGTTAACTGTGGTGTTAGTTAGTATTCCAAGGGCTTCACGTTTTAACACGTATTGATGGGAATTATAGAGGATGATTTTTGTAGTGGTTATTGTGTTAGGATTAATAGGGTTAGTAGTGTGAATTCGTGATAACGCGGTGGAGGAACGGTTATATTTAATATCAGTAATATGTTGTGCTTCGCAATCTTTTATTTTTCTCTTAGTCATGCCAATGTAACACACACTATTATTGTTGTTTTCAAAATTGAATTCTATTTTATAAATGCCAAAGGTTTCTTTGGGGTCTATTAAATCTGATTCATTCAAATGCATTGGAAAGTATTTTGGTTAGGAACGAACTGGAATTTGAGTGTCTATACTTGGTTCAATAAAATGCTATATTAAACATTAGATAGAGTAACTGCTAAATTAAAAAGTTTCATGCGGCAATTTTTTTTTTTTTTTTTTTCCCACAAAAATAAATAAAAATTTCACAAAAATGGGTCCCAAAAATTAAAACCTAGATTAATCCCGGAAACACACCATATACCATGTCTATCATACGGCAACCATGCACTTGTATCTGCCAAATGTGGTGACCATTTATTAGTTGATGAATCATATAGTCAGAAATTAGACCCTTTCCTATGTAACCCCCCCCCCCCCCAAAAAAAAAAAAAGTAATAATTAGACGCAAAATTAGAACCAAGGTATGTAGTTGCCAAACAAAAAGAAATTTTCATGTTGTCAATGCAGGATTAAACAAAGAAGTGGAAGAGCCCTCTGAAGAAATGTCTTGCTAATTCGGAGCCTATTTAAGCCTATTATATTACATTCATTAAATTTTTAAGTAATTAATATAAAGAAATAATAATTTTGTATCATTATCATTGCTCATAATGTTAATAAGGATTTGTAAAAAAATTATTTTATTTATTTTTTTTTAAGAAATGAAACTAAGGAAGAATCAGTTATAGAATTTTCTCCAGAAACATTTAAGAAGTTAGAAAAGTTGATTTCTTCTCTGATAATTAAAGTGCAGAATTTGGTAAGTAATCAATAATAGGTTTATTATTATTTTATTTATTTTTAATGTGTTTTCCAAATTAGTCTCAGTTAAAAACAGGCTAGTAACCATTGATTTATTATCCTGGTTGATTATTACTACAGTAAAATACTATTTATACATCTCTTGTTAATATGTCTTTTACATTTATATGTCCTTTTATTGAAGTTCTTGTTCATTCCTATTCATTTTAATGCAGAATTGCTTTGTTTATATGCCATTTAATACATCTTTATCACTTTTTAAAAATTCGAAAAAAAAATCTCGACCGCTTATTATTTTCCATTCTAAATAAGATGGACTTTTCCTCAAAAGCATCTCAAATGGAGGAACATGGAAAGAATCAAATAATCTTGATTGAAGGATCAATTCAGTTCACAGTGCAGTTCTTTACTCGCAGAAAATCACCACCTCAGGCGAGTATTAAAGATTTTTTAATGTAATTAAATAACTATCTGTGTGGCCATAGATCATATAATATTTATTTTTAAAGATATGCAATATATATAATTAATAGTCTAGATGTGTTCATATTGTTGCGTACTTAGGGGTTCGTAAGTTGTCCAAGAATGAAAGGTGAATCTTGCAGAGGCTGGAAACTTTATTTACAGAAAATTTGAGAAGATTACAGGTCTATAAACCAAGACTTTCACCAGTAAACACGGCTTAAATAACAGCTGACAGCATCAAATTTACAGCACAGACTGTAGCATAGCAGAAGCTGTAATCCAAAGAGGCTCAGTTCGTTCATCAATGTCTTGGCAAAATTCAACTGAGACTGATTGATTTGGCATGAAGCAATTCCTTAAATACCCACATAGAAAATGGAAAAAATTCCAGAAACTTCGCAGCCAGTCAAGTTAGAGCTTCCATATTTGGTATATTGATGATAAGGATTTTCTCACCAAGGAGCAAAAAACCTGCCAGATTTGACGCCAAAGCCATTACCTGCCTTAATGAGGCTTTTTAATGGGAAATGAGCTATTCTAATGCGAAAACAAACTAGAAATTCTGAAAATTAATATTTTATCACCTGACTAAGCCTCTTTGAATGAATTTACATAAAAATAACTATGAAATATATTTACAAATTCATAACAATATAGTAATAGGGTAGGTGCTCCAGTTATTGGCATGCTCCAGTAATTGACATCTATCCTGAAATAATTAATAAATAATAATCATATATTTTACATATAAGAATTTTAACATTTTATGTCAAACACTGGAGCATAGGGTGCTAATAACTAGTAAAATGAATAACTAGCAGTGTCAAACACTGGAACATAGGGGGCCAATTACTGATAAAATGAAAAACTGGTAGTGTCAATTACTGGAACATTGAGTGGGTGTCATATAAAAATTCATTAAAAAAAAAAAAATAATTGTTATCAAATGTATATATTTTAACATATATGTGGTTCTGGATGTCTTTCATACTATATGTACTAACTTAAGATTTCTAAAAATATTTTCTGATGACTAGAACATTAAAAACATCAGAGATTGCTCTAAAAGTGTCAATCACTGGTGCATTTACCCTAGTACTTAATATATGTAATACAATATACAAGTTATGAGTTACAGCATAATTAGTATCCAAGTTATGCATTAATGGCATAATTTTTCTCACTTTTCATAATATATATATAAATATTTAATTTAAATATTTTTTCATTTTAATTATTTTCAAATAATAATTCTACTATAAATAAAGTAATATACTGGTTACTATCTTAAAAATCTTTATTAATTGATATTTTCACATAAATTTTGCTTGACTGCCATTAAATTTATAGTACAGTAAAGCACCGTTTATACATCTTTCAAGGGACTGACGTAAAAGAATGTATAAATGAAAAGGTGTGTATAATTGAAATTTTAATAAGAATACTTTGATTACTACAAATTTAATGACACTTATGCAAAATTGATATGAAAATACTAATTAATAAAGTTTCTTAAGTTAATAAATGTATATTATACTTTTTTAAAGACAATAAATAAATAAAAAAGATATATAATAAAAAGTGAGAAAAATCATACTATTAATGCATGACTGGGTACTAATTACATACATCATATATTGAGTATTATATTACATTTCTTAAGAATTATATGAACACATTTTAATATTAATTATATATACTGCATACCTTTAATAAAAAGCATGCGACATATGTCCATACAGATAGTTATTTAATAACATTAAAAATTCTACTGTGAATTCAATTGATCTTTGATCAGTATTCTTCGATATTTCCTGTGTTCCTCCATTTAAGATGCTTTCTAGGAAAAATCCATCTTATTTAGAATGAAAAATAATGACAGGTTGAGAAATTTTCCGAATTTAAGTAAAATGAAAAAGACATATAACCGATATTAGCAGCATATAAATGAAGAATTTTTGTATTAAAATGAATAGGAATGAATTGGGACTTCACTAAAAGGACATATAAATGGTGCTTAATTTCACAATGATTGATTAAAAATAATCTCAATCATGTACATTTATTTAAAACTCTGTCCTATGCTTCCATATTAAAAATTATGAAACAATGAGATGACAGCGATACCTGTTGCAGGTTAAACGTCTAAAGTTTACACACAATCTTTTATGTCAAGGTGCAATAACTATAAATTTTCATGAAATTTTTTTTTATTAGTTTTTGATATGAAACTGCCACAAAAATTTTTGACACAGGCAGGTAAGCAGGCATCACGCGAAAAATGATCAAATTGTGTCTAGAACACCTCAAGACATATAAATCCATCAAAACATTTTTATGAATCCAACACTATGAATATAGAATGGAAAAAAAAGAAACCCTTAAAATACAAAATTTACAGCTTCTGGTCCTAAGCTGTACGTATATCTAAGAGTAAAAACTATATCAATTTCTTTTACATCTAATCACTAGACAGGTTCTTAAAAAAAAAAAAAAGTCATTTAGCCATTTAAAAAAGAAAAAAAAAAACATACTTTAAGAGTTGAAGGAAAAGTTTATCAGTTTTATTTATTTATTTTTTTGTGTGTGTCTGAGAGAGATAATGCAATTTTAACAGCAATTTTCTATCAGTTTCTTTCTTTCTTTCCTTGATTTTAAGGGGATACTTCACTTAATGTGATAGGCAATCTAACCCCATGTTATTCAATGGAGAAATTTGTTATGCAAGTTACTCATTACCAAATGTATTTTTAAATTTTTGTTTCCAGATTTTGAAAATTTACACCCATTAAATTGATTTTTTGTTTTCTAAAACTTTATTTATTTTGCTGTTTTACTTTTAAACTATAAATTACAAAAGAAAAGCACTTAATTCATGTTTCACATTTTAGAGATATAATATATATTTAAAATTAATTTTGAAAAACACAAATATGTTTAACAGTTGCAAATTTTCTAAACGTAAAATTGGAATTAAAAAAAATACATTAGATAATAAGTTATTTGCATAAAATTTTTTCCAATAAAATAACATGGGGTTTGGCTGCCAGCAGCAATAGGTGATGCATCCACTTAAGCTTTATTGAATATTAACATTTTTCTTTAAACCCATTTTATCCCATTGTCTTATCCGGAGGACAGCTGAAAAATAGCATGTGGAAATCAGTGTTTTTTGCAAATATTTTATCAGCTGGAACCTCACGCTAACAGAAGCTTAGGCATACCTCTACATGTTCCAGCTGATAAAATATTCACAACAAACAAATACTGATTTTCACATGCTATTTTTCAGCTGTCCTCCGGATAGGACAGTAGGGTAAAATGAGTTAAATTCAGTTTTACAGATTTTTAAGAAAATTTCCTGCAATATTTTAGGAAATAAAACTAATGATAAGTTACACAAAATTTTTAAAACTTTGTTATAATTACATTTTATTAAAAAATATTAACCTTACTTGAAGTTCATCATAAGCTTTTCAGGCAAGGCCTTGGTCATCCTTGGAGCTTGAACAATTCCGCTGATTCTTTTATATAGATTCTGTTCTTTTTTATTTTCCTGTAATTTTTTATTTTTCCTTTTAGTCAATCTTATGTAAACTAGTGGTGTCTTCTTCAGTTTGGTATTTTGTTTCATTGATTCCTGCTGCTTTTAGGGGATTTATGGAATCCAGAGATTTTTTAAGTCCTTCACAAGTTTATTTCAAGCATTAAAATTCAAAAATAATCAGTAATAATTAAAATTTCAATGAAGATTATTTTCATGCTTTATATTTTAAGTTCAATTCAGTGAATTTTATTGTATGCATCAGAAAAAGTTGTTATTGTTTCTTCAATTCAATACTCTGCAAATACTTTTTTTTTTTTTTTTTAACTATAAATGTCTGCATTTACAGTGGACAAAACGTTTGTATAATTAAAACTGTAAATATTTGCATCATAATAAAAGTTCTCAGATTCGAGCATGATCTTATCAGCTATGTTCATTAGAATTTGTAAACTGAATTACATTTTAGGCATATTCTAATTTCTGATAATATACTTCATAAATTATGCTAAAAGAATATTTAAAAAATCTGATGTGGGCACCACATGACTTCCTTATACATCTTTAGAAATATATAATGTTAAAAAGCATTGTCATTGGACCCAAGACAAATGGTTAAAAACATTTTAAAAATGCATTACCACAGTGTTCTGGCTTTTCTGAAAGTTTCAAATGTCTAGCTAGTCAGGAAGTTAGTTTAAAAATCGATTGCAAGATTTGTCTAAGTAACGCTGCCGGAGGCAGCAGGAATCTGAAACAGATCGCTAAAAGTATTTCAAAAATGCATTTTCACCGTGTTTTGAAATATTCTGAAAGTTTCAAATGTCTAGCTAGTCGAGAAGTTAGTTAAATAATTTTTCTGTGGAATCATATAAACGCTGCTGAAGGCAGCAGGTATCTGAAACAGTTGGCTAAAAATATTTTTAAAATGCATTGTCAACGTGTTCTGAGCTTTTCTGAAAGTTTCAAATGTCTAGCTAGTCGGGAAGTTAGTTAAATTGCAAGATTTGTCAAAACCGTTTTTAAGTTATTACCGTTTTTTGATACATTTTGGCCATTATGAGCCTAATTTTCCTAAATATCTCCAAAATGGAAAATCATACAAAGTCCAAAAAGGGAGGTGCACAACTAGATGTTATAACAAACCTATGTACCAATTCGCAACTTTCTACGTCCAACCGTTTTTGAGTTATGCGACATACTCACACACAGACACACATACATACAGACGTCACAAAAAAGCGTGTAAAGTCGCTTATATCTCTAAAACGAGAGCTCGTGTTAAGACGACACTTGCATGTATACAACTAGACATCATGACAGTCACACGTACAAATTGGGAACATTCAGTGATCATTCGTTTTTGAGCAATGTGAAATAGAAAATCCATTTCGCAAATCGGGATTACTATACTTCCTTATACTTTGTATAAGGAAGTAAAAATTGGTAATATAATTTGAACTTCATATACATTTCATTTTTGAAAGTATAAAGGTGTAAAATTTAGTATGAGTTGATAAAAGATAATTTTTTTCTGGGAGTGAAGAGTGGGGGAGGAAATGTATTACAATAATTGCTTAAAGGCCCCCCCCCCCTTTTTTTTCTCCTAATAATGTCATGTTCATTCCTTCAAAAAAGGTCAAGGAGTGTATTCATTCCTTGAAAGAAAAAAAAAAAATCTTAACAATATCTTTGATGGGATCTTTATCATAAAAAAACATAAAAATTTACTTTAAAAACTTAAACAAGCTTGAGAATTACAAAGATTATACATGTGCAGTAAACCAGAAAATGATTGAAATTTTTGACAAGTACAGTTGTAATTGTGTACCGTAGTATCCCGATTATAAGCCCCCCCATCTTTCAAATAAAAACGACAAAAGAAATGGGGGGGGGGGATTTAAAATCGAGATACAGTGAACTCTCGTTAAGATGGCCCTGTTTAAGATGGATTTCTCGTTATTACGCACAAAAACAGAATCCCCGGCTAAGGCCTATAGGAATTGTATGTAATAAACATCACTTTATATGTACAATTCATTAGTTAAGATGGACATTTTTTTCCCTCAAAGCTTACTTTCTTCGAAAAAGAGTCAGTTCCCAAAATCTTTTCAAATTCAATATATATATATATATATATATATATATATTTTTTTTTTTTACCATGAAAAGGTTCAATAATAAAAGGGTTAATCTCTTTCACTCTGTGCTATTACACTGTTGGAGGTAAATAGTATTGATTGACAGTGACAGTTGAGGTCAACAGTTTTACTTCTTTTATGGAGACATAGCAAAGGATTTTGTTATCAAGTTGTACTATATGAAAAAAAGAAGTTTTGAAAGTAAGTATCGGTTTTTATGCTTTTATATTTTTAGTGAATAAAAGGGTTTGAGAAAACAAATTTTCATTCGTGTTATACTGTGTATGCTTACATAATAGTGATTTTAGAGTTCATATAGAGCTTCAGTTTATGAACTCCTGTTATAATCGACTCTCGTTAGTATGGACAAAAATTGCTGACCCTTGACTATACGTTTTAACGAGAGTTCCCTGTATATGAATATTTTCATTAAAAACATCATAGTGGTGCCATCTATCGACAGCTAATGAAGTTAATACTCTTATCTAATCCAGAATTGAATCTTAACTTACAGAAATAAATTTTAAAATATTTATTAAAAATAAATTTTATTATTAATTTAAATTGATAATTTAATTAATTTAAATTAAGCAGAAAAAATTATTCAAAGAATAAATTTACTTGAAATGTACTACTTAAAATTTTAGGAATTAATTGTTTAAATTTATTATTATTAAAATTTATTTTTATTAATGATATCTCAATTTAAATTATTGTTTACATTTTAAATATTTATTAGATTTATTTATTACATTTTAAATATTAATTAAAATCATTAAATGTAATTCTACAAAAAAAAAAAAAAAAAAATGGAGTTATGTCTAGTGCTGCCATCTATTGAAGAATCCTTCTACTATTTTCATTTTCAATTCAGATCGAGTTCTCATTACTCATTTTGTTAATTTCTTAAAATGGAGAGAAGAAGAGAATGAGTAATTTTTTTGCTGTCAAAAATTATTTAAAAAATTAAATATACTTGAAATGTACTTAAATTTAAATATAATTAATTCCCAAAATCTTATTACAGTGGAGCACCGTTTATACGTTTTTCAAGGGACCGTTCTTAAAAAACGTATAACTGAAAAAAACGTACAACTGAAAATTCGTTTTAACATTAATACACAATAAAGTATCATATTAATAATAAAAGTTTAACCAACTTTCATGATTTCCTTTACATTTATTCGAATAAGATATATTTTAATTATATTTAAAATATTTTCCAAGTCGCCCAACCGAAGTGAGTAATAAATCTTCAAGTTTACAAAATGCCTGTAAAGTTGTGGGTGTTTTTCCTTTCATACCCCATTCCTGGAATCAATTAAAAGAGAAAGTAGGAGGTCTTCAAGTGGTCACTGGCTACTTGGCTCAATTCTAAAAAATTCTCTAACCCTCTCCTAACATTTCTCTAACATTCATCTTTTTTTTTTTTTTTTTAATCCTGGAATGAAACTCTAAACTTGGGATTCTACAAGGAGAAGAAAAAAAAACCGTATAAGTGAAATTAAAAATTTACTTGTGTCGTATAAACGAAATATTTTAACATTAGAATTCAATGGAATGATTTGGGACCGAAGTCGAAAAACGTATAAATGAGAAAAACGTATAAATGAGAAACGTATAAAAGGTGCTCCACTGTATTATTAAAATTTATTTTTATAAATTACATTTCAATTATTTATTATATTTTAAATTATATTTAAATTAATTTTATATTTTAAATATTAATTAAAACATTACATGTTCTTAAGATTTTGGAAATTAACTTTTTACTCCAAATGGAAAAAAAAAAGGAAGCAGAGGTCTTATTTTCAGGATTAAGGGAAAAAAACAAAATTTCCTAAAAGTGGGAGGGGGGCTTAAAATCAGGATTCTACGGTATGTGTGGAACCCAATAGAAACATCGATGAGAGATACCACCACCTAGTCCAGTTGATGAATCCAAAGAAAGCCACTCCACATCAGTAGAATCGTTTAAGCATGAGAATGGACAAGGCACTGACTGAAAAGTTTATGATAAACTTCAAGTAAGGTTAATATTTTTTAGTAAAATGTAATGATAAGTATTACATAATTTTTTTAGGAGATTACAGTTGAAAAATTGAAAAGTTCTGCAGCAAAAATAAAGGCAGTTTGTGAGCTTTCAGATTTACATCAATCAAACACCAGTGATTTTTCAGTTGTTGCAGACTACATTCCATTTAAAACATGGTCATTATCAAAATTTAGTAAGTAGTACCTTTATGCATTTTAATTGTGCAATATGAATATGAATGCTTTAAGGTGACAGATCAGTGAAATTCACGTTTTCCCCCTTTACATGTTATCTTATAGGTTTTTGTTGCTTTGTATTACAAGAATATCTCATTCAAAAATGAAGTTTTTTGAATTCTACTCTTTGAACATGTCGCCTTTTATCTAAATGAGCAATTAAAAAAATATATATATGTGATGCATTCCTATTTGACAGTTGTGGAGCATACAAGAAACTGGTCATGCTTGCTTGAAATTTTTTAAAATCCAGTTCAAGGCTGGGGATCTGAGTCCGGTACGGCAATGAAGATGGATGGGGTCTTGAAGGCGGCCCCGACCACGTTAAACAGAATTTGGCGGAGGACCGACCCATGCACATTAACTTTCAAGTATGGGGGCGCAGATTTACTAGATACTGGCAAGGAAGATCCTTAATTTTGGCGTGTTTCTAATTCCCTCCTTATTTCCTTTATTGGCAACTCCATTTAACAACACACCTCTTCTTTGTTTCTTATTGGCTATACTTTTGTTTTTCCAATTGTATATTACTTTAAAAATAGAAAAGTAACAACAATTGTAATTTGTTTTCAAAATTAATAATAATAAAAAAAATCACGTTTGTGTGGTGTCACGTATCTGTCGTCATTTAAAAATAAAATAAAGATTAAATAAAAATTTCAGAATTAACCACTTCACCGGCCACTGTAGTATGTGGAAGGCTACGTTTTCCCCGAGTTATCTCGGGATGGCCGGTGAAGTGGTTAATCACAAAACTTTGAATAACACCATAAAATGCAATAAACTCGCAGAAATTTCAGAATCCGAATTCTGGATAGATCTGAATTTTAGAAGTCTGGATTTAAGATGTTCTACTGTATATATTTAAGAAAGAAAGCAATTTTCTAAAATATAGGGAAAATATTGATGCAAAGCAATTTTTCTTTCATTAGTCATCTTATCAGATTTTTATTTTTATTCTTTTGTTTATTAATTGCTTTTGATAATGAATTAATGATATAGCCTATCAGTTGAGAGAGGGGAAAAAATTATTTTAAAGCATTCTATTTAAATTTAAATATAAAATCTGAAATTTCTTTTCTACTTAAATAAATAAATTTCAGTTACTAAATGTATTTCTTGTAATATTTTTATTCAACTTTTCAGATATTGCAACTGAAGAAATAATATCAATGTTTGAAAATGAATTCAAAGTGAAGTCTTCTATTCGTAAAGAAATATGTCATATTTTACACAAATCAACTTTTATATTTTTTGAGGCTTGCTGGAAATATGAGCCCAATATTGATAAGCATAAATTAGATAACCTGTTAAATAGTATATTGTTTGAACTAGATTTAATATTAGAAATAAATTAAAATTTCTCTTATATGTGTATTTATTTTATTTATGAAATTGGTACCACCTTTTTCTTATTTTTATCTTTTATAAATGAAGAATGCAGAACACTTATCTTTTAAAAAGAAATAATCTGGTGTGGCAATTGAACTACTTTCTCTATATTACTATAGACATATTATTACAATTTGAGTTATACAATAAGAAGTACTTACTATATTTGAACATTACCAGTATACCTTAAAAAAAAGTTCAAATTTGTTTTAGAAACAGTTTTATTTAACATTAAATTTCAGTATGATGAGGAACTGTCTCCTCAACTCTCTGTTTCAATGAATTTCATTAATTTTATTTAATTCTATTTTCAATAGGTGATTATTTGAACAAACATTTATTGTTCTACTTATATTGATTTGGATTGCATCTAATTTATAACTATATGGAGTTTTACACCTTATGTAGATAATTATGTTACTGTTATTTGGTTTTCAAAAAACAGTGGTTTGAATTTCATTAATTTGGTTTTTGATTACAAAAACATCTAAAAAGTTTAGTTGTTTGTTATTTTCTGTTGTAATCAATTTTATTTAGTTCATTTAAGATTGATTGAGTTTGAATATTTTTATTGAAAATAACAAAAATACTGTCCACATATCTAAATCAGTATTTTATGCTGTTTTTCATTTTTTTGAAGATGTTTTTCCCATTCGAGATTCACCTGACTCGCTGATTGAAAGATTTAAAAAAAAAAAGGAAAAAACATGATGAAAATTGAAGCTTTGCACATAGGCACTGTATACAGTATGCATAGGCGTAGCCAGCTTTCCGAGCGGGGGGGGGGGGGGGGGGGGGGTGCCCAAATTTTAAACTAAAAGTTACAATATGAATGCATTATGAACATAGTGCGCATATGTATGCATATGTGCCTTTTAACACATGTATAAAAGTTACACAAGTTAACACATGTACGTTTTAACATATAAATTAAGTAACTTTCTCTTAGAATAAATAACTAGACTTGACGCAGAACAGAAATATCAATATTTACACAATGTTAAAAATGCTAATGTAAAACAATGTTAAATTCAGATTGCAGTTTCGGTAGTGTAAATCGGTGCATTTGGCTTCCTTTGAAATATCATTTGATAAAGTTTGGACTTTCAGGGCAGTGCCGCTATCCGTCTAACAGAAAAGGAACAGAAGTTTGAAAATTGATTAAAACAAGGAAAGAATGTTGCATAAAAAATATTAAATTGTGTCGAATATTTGGTTTCAGTACGAAACCAATGAATGTTAAAAGGTTAAATAAAAATCTTAAACCTTAAGTTATAAACGAAAACCTAAAAACTTATACTATGGAACTTAAATTGCGCACACAAAGTGATAAAGGAGTATTATAATGATATGTTTACTTTATTTATAATCTCGTTTCATTTCTTTTATTTTACCAGTTTCAAATTATGAACCTATATATATATATATTAAATTAATACAACCTTGTAGCTACTTTTTTAAAATTATTATTTTATTCGTTCCCATACTCATGAATAACATTTATTTTCTATATTTTAAAACATTGTTGTATTGTTGTAGTTGTGATGTTAGGTACGGGTACTGTGATCGCTATAAAAATAAAGTGATACTTATTAAGATTGTAATAAACTGTTGTGTGTACCATAATATAAAAATGTGATGTGTGTAAAAGTCGCAAAAAATAAAATCAGCATTAAATTAATGTATCGAATCGGGGAAAGTGTAGAAACACGCCACAGACCGGACCAAGCGCTGACTATTAGCCAAATAAATTTACAAATTACTACTGTACATAAGAATTCCATGAAAAATTGCATAAAGTAAAATGAAAACATTAAAAGGGACACATACCATCATACCAACAAAATTGCACTGAAAATCCCCTGCAAAGTAAATGTATCAAAATGGAGGACAGATAAAAAGCTAGTGGGGTGTCTCATTATCCGACCGTGCACTGGCCATCAGCCGAAAATATTGTCTTGCAACCACCACAATTCAAAATTGCATATATAGTCGAATCCAGAAACATTCATTAATAAAATAGCACGAAAAATCATCATGTCATAAAGTCAGAAATTTTCTACCCACACAAATAAACGCCTTTGCTATTTAAAAAATTAAAAGACTAAATAATGGAGCATATTTTGCGCATACCTTTCTTTGATGTTTGTATTTTTTGTGTTGTCTTGAGCTTCAATAATTATCAAGTCCTTTACATTTTTGCACATGATTCCAGAACAGTTTTGCGTTTCTTCAGTCATTCAATACAGCTTTAATAGAATTATACACCCTCTTCTCCAAATGCAGGATTTACAGGAAAGTGGAAATTGTGTTATAAAATCGCATAAGAAGAAGGAATCCGAATAAATACTTACACTCGCCTAATTTTTAGTAATTTTCTTTCTTTATTAATTACAAATACAAAATCGTCTGTTCATAAATACATAATTTATTTTCAGCAATAAATCGTTTGTCAAAGTTCAAAAGTTATGCAAACGATTATAAAATGTTTTATTATTATTAAATTTGAGTGACAGCTTTTAAAAAGGGTAAAAAAATTAAATAAATAAATAAAATGTGGCAGTTTAGTCACAAAAATAAGATATTGTATACTTGACCAACCATTTTTGAGGGTTTTTTAAAAAGTTGAAAATTGTTTTAGAAACAATTTTGTTTGGCATGCATTTTTGTGAAGGGGAAGCATGTCTATTGCATCCTTCAAAATCCACTGTTTGATTACTCTACCTGCATTCTTAAAACATTTAAGGCTTAAATTAAAAATATTTTTAAAATGATTCAAAGAACTTTCACCCACAGTAATTTTTTCAAGAAAAGTCTGCTTATGATATGATTTACAATACTAATTTGAACTTTCCAGTGTTGTCTTTTTTTAAAAATAGCAAATGAGACAGGCCGATGAAGAAATTTTTTTCTTCAGGTTGATATGTTTTTCTGATATATTTTTGGATGCTGTTTTAGGAAAACCTATTTAAAAATTTCCCTCATGTACAGTTTTGAAAAAAAAAAAAAGAAAGAAATTGTTTGAGCTTTAAGCTCCATTTCTTTCGACAACCGTCGCCAATTGCACTAGTGCGACGTAAAACCCAACCATCTATCCATCCATCCATTTCTTTCGACTCCCATCTAAATTATTTCCCTTAAAATTTGGGTGAAGAACAAGGAGAGCTGTTTCATCAAGACATCAAAGAAATGGAAAGCAGGTATCAGAGACGATACATTCTTAATATATTAGCAGAATATTGTTGCATGTTGTATAGAGAATCCCCCCCCCCTCCACACGCACACACAAGACCCTCAAGCCTTACACAAGGTAAAATGCTCTAAAGCGAGATTCGCTGTGAAGAAATACATTTAAAAGATAATGTGTAAATAATAGTCTATTTCAATGCATTTTTTTTTATAAAAATTGTTTCGAATTTGTTATAACTTCTAGACGAATACTTCCGATTTTCATCCTTACTTTGTGAAAATTTCTTACGTCATAGAAAAAAAAATAATCATTTCTGAATTCAGATTATCAAAACACATTAGAGACACCCAACGCAGTACATAAAAAATTTGAAAAGTACGTTTTCACAAACCAGTGTAATAGGAAAAAAATTACCCACTAAGTTATTATGATATCAGACATACATTCAAATCAACAATTACAAAAACAATTCTTTTTGTATTCGAAGAACTTCAAAACCTGAAATTATCGCAAATATTTAGTTTCGAAAATTTAACCCCGTAAATAATACTTTCTGTAACTCATGGTAAGGGAAGGTAATTATCATTTTTAAACGTTTTTACTGGACGCAATAAAATTTGGTATGAATGCTTTTAATCGAACCTAACTTTTCTTACAATCTTTTATACGAAAATTATTTTGTATCAATAAAATATGTTAGTTTCATTATGTTTAGTTCCCTTTAAAAATGTTGTTGATATGTACCAACTAAAAATTTTGTACTTAAACAATAATGTATTTGAACTCTTTGCATGTCATAGTATACGGATCATTATGTTATAAATTGAATACGATTTTTAGACTTCCTGCCAATACCTGCTTTTGAGTTATGCCCATGCAGACTAACCACAAGAACCTGGTTATACAATTGAGCGGACCTGAAGACATACTATTGTAAAAACTATTTCATATTCAAAAATTGGATCGCGGAACATTACATTCTCCAACATGTATGGGTAAGAGAAATATAAAAAAAAAAATGCTCATTAAAAAGAAATGACAAAAAAAAAAACTTGACTCTCTGTTAAGGCCATGAGCTTAAATAAACTAAATCATTTTATCGCCTCTTTTCCTGCTTTTCCTTGAAGAAAAAACAAACTACTAATTTCATTTTATTTTTTTGTTTACCAAGAAAAATTACTGCACAAGTAAATTTGGATTTATGAACAATTTAGATTATTCTTTTAAATATATTTTACCACCATGTTTAAGAAAGTGTCTTTCTATTTGCATAGAATCATTGGTATTAGTAATAACAATTTTTTTTTTTTTTTTTTTTTTTTTTAAACATTGAAATCTTTTTTTTTTTTTTCAATCTTTTTTTGTTAAATATACTGAATGTGTGTGCGTGAGCGAGGGGGTGCCCGGGCACCCCCCCTGGCTACGCGCATGAGTATGTAGCTGAAAAACTGTAATTGCTAAAAGACTAGATATTTTCCGTAGCATTAATCATCAACAACAGCCTCCCCCCCCCTCCCCCTCCATATTTTTATTTGTAATTAGGTGAATTTAGTTGCAATATTAGATAAAGCTTATTAAAAATAAACTTTATCTGACATTTCAACAACATTTTCATTTTTTCTTCTTTTTTTAATGTTCTAATCAGCCACTCAGAATTACTAGTGAAAATGATTGCTGCAGCCACCTATCGGCAGAATAAAAAACCAATGATATTTGAAAG
Organism: Salticus scenicus; assembly: GCA_963930645.1. NCBI lineage: Eukaryota > Metazoa > Arthropoda > Arachnida > Araneae > Salticidae > Salticus > Salticus scenicus. Next base: position 138,056,186 of record OZ005654.1, read on the forward strand.
TAAAAAAACAGAATTTTTTAAAGATTTTGAGATGCTTTCTGATTTTACCTCTTCTAAAAAATTCCTTCGTGAAAAGATAAAATTATAAGCTAGAAAATTTCACAAAACAAATTAAAAAATAATTTTAAAGAGTTTCCCTTCAAATTTGGAAATTTGCGGTTAGAAAAAAAAAAAAAAAAAAAAAAAAAAGCCGACATTAAGTAATTTTTATTGAAAAAAGTAATCATCAGAATTCATCAAGTGGTTTAGGAGAAACAAGTTATCAAAGTTGAACCATAAGATGTTTGTTTAATTAGAATCTGAACTAAACAATAAGAATTGAAACTCAAATAAATAATAAATCTAGCGAAAACTTAACTTTAATTTTACATGCACAAGATTAAATTAAATCTGACTCACCTTTCTCCCGCCTTTCCCCCGATGCTTCAACTAAGAAGAGCCATACATCACCAAAATGATGAATCCAAATTAATTATGAAGTTATGCAGGGGTTAATCCAGAACAAATTTAGTACCCCATTGAGGCACTTTCACAAAGTCAACTTTTGGCAATGGGGTACCTTCACAAAGTCAACTTTTGGCAATGGGGTACCTTCACAAAGTCAAATTTTGGCAATGAGGTACCTTCACAAAGTTAACTTTTGGCAATGAGGTACCTTCACAAAATCAATTTTCAGCACAGACACCTTCACAAAATCAACTTTCAGCAAAGCAGCACTATCACAAAGTCAATTCTGATTCTCAGCAATATTTTTATAAGCTTCGCTGCATCAAACATATAAAAATACCCTCAGTTTGAATATTTACTGAAGAAAATGGTAAATATCTAAGTAAAAACCTTCTTATCTTGCGCATAAAAAATAACTGGCCAACATATATATTTATTTTACAACTGTTCCATTTTATTTTTTAAATGTATTTTTAAATTAAAAAAAAACTCTTTGTCTTTGCGCATTTTGGTTAATTCTTCTGAAGCATTATTTTCACAAACTTACTTGATTTTTTCACAAATTATTTTATAAATTCACAAATGGGGTACCATTTTTAAAAAACTGGATTAAACCCTGAGTTATGTTTAATCACAGACTTTCCATTCAGAATATTTATGAAACAAAAAGAATATCATCGTTCTACAAAAATTTTTACATTGACTAAAGTTTTAAATAAAAGGCGTTTCGAATTATATTTTTGTACATCTTTTTCTGATTTAAATGAATTATTACAAAAATGCAGAATAAAGTTTAACAAAGAATAATATTCATGATTGCAATATCATTTAGAATCGACTACGAATGGATACATATGTTTTTACGAAGAATATTGTTCAGAAAAACAATTAAAAAAAAAAAAAAAGGATAAAAGTTTTTGTCTCTATATAGTCACATGTCTGTCTGCTTCTGATCAGCTGGCGCTACCATATCCGCTGCGGTTTCTTCAATATGTTTATTTTATTAAAAAATGTTTGTTCGAAATGAATTTTTAATAAATCCAAAGCTGTGTCATAAATACTTTTACTTAAAGCAAAACTCAAAATTGTTCATGGTAGCAGATCCTTCAAGAAAACTTCAAATAAATTGCTTTTTTTCTGTTTGACAAATTTCATATTGAGTTAATAATATTTTTGTCAAAAGATACATTTTGCTACTTACTTTAACAAAAAGGTGTAATTGAAACTTTCCTCCTCTGTTTCTTTAATTTGGTTTTCAGGGGATGTGGTGAGAGACAGATATTGGTAAAAGTTGTGTGCCCAACTTAATAACTAATCATGTGCCTTCAATGGAAATGGATAGTAGGGTTTTAATGCAGAATCACTTTCAAAGTTTTGTTTGCTTTAAATTAGGTTAGATTAGCACAAAAATGTATGGAAATAGAATGAAATTGTTCTCTTCATTCAAAATGAATCTAATTTAAAGAAAATCCTTCTACACTGTTAAAAGCTTTGGTAGATCTTTAAAAAGGTCTGCCAAAATTGATTTAAAAGGCATTTTATGAATCAGAAGTCAATTGTACTGGTTCATCAAAATATGAAATTCAGTCAAAGGAAAGAAGCAGACTTCAAAGAATTTCGGTACAGTAATTCAAAAATCTTGTTATTGTCTCTCCTTGTGAAAAATTTTCCTTTTTGAGTAGGATGGATTGAAAAATTAAAGAAAAAATAGGGTTTAGCAATGCACATCCTCTCTGAAGAAAGTGTGGTAATTGAAGGCAAAAAAGCTGAAACTACATACTAAAGCAAGATGTTGAATTAAAATACTAAAATTTTGATGTCAAAATCCATTATATTACAGTAATAAATGCATTTTATAATCTAAATGAACAAATTATTATTATTTAGTTGTAAATCAAGTTTATTTGACTAACTGATGTAACAAATTCACATCAGAAATACAAAAAAAGCTAGGAAAACTGAAAAACTAAATCTATAAAAAAAAACTGAAAAATCTCATCCCTGAAGTTTGAAGGTCATAAATAGTAGTTATAAGGTTTATAATCATGGACACAGTTACATTTTTAATCTCATGTTGAAATAAATATTAATTTAGTACTAGTACATTGAAAAAACTATGCAGCAAAAACAACATTACAATTTTGTCCTTTGAAATTGCAGTCAGATGGTTAATACAGAAAACATGAGCTTCCTAAAATTGCAGTTTATTAAAAGAGGTGAGAAAGAGTTTTTTGAATTTTTCTGTTCAGTTGAATGCCAAAAGTTTACTGTATTTATTTTATTTATTTATTATCATTGTAAATTAAAAAATGTATATGTTTTGTTTTAAAATCATTTTTATGCCATTTAATTTTAGCAGGAAAAGGCATGTCAATTTTTATATTTTTATTTCCATTACTTGAGTTACCATAGGTAACGGAATATTGTTTTCGATCCAAAAATTTGATACAGAGTTATTAACTTGATTTACATGTTTTAACGTTTTAAGGTCTCCTGAATCCAAAAAAGTAGTTTCTGGCAATTGGTTAGGATGTGTGTGTAGGAGGAATCTTCTGACTATCATATCTCTGAAACTAATAAAGATAGAACTATAAAACTTCAAAAAGGACTGTTAATCCGTACTTCAAAAACAGCTCAAACTATTTTTTTCAAAGTTGCTATAAAACACTTTATTAGGTGGCCTTTCATATGAATTGATTAATTAGTTCAAGAAAATTGATAGGCGTCCTGTATAAATAGCTCAATTTCAGGTCTCGCAAGTGCATTCCTTTAAAAACAGCCGTATGGATTTTTTTCAAACTTGCCATATTTACCCCCTTTTAAATATCCTTTTGTATGTAATTGTTGTTTTCTGATCAACAGTTCAGTATCTTGGGTAAAAGTCGGTATCTCAAAAACGGTTCTGAAGATTTTCGTGAAAATTTACATAAACCCATTTTAGATATCCTTTCTCATGTATTATGCAGTTGCTACAGGAAAATTAAGTCATCCTGATTAAGTAGGTCAGTTTTAGATCTCAGGAATTGGTGTTTCAAGAAATCGCTCTATTGATTTTTTTTTTTTTTTTTTTGTTTATTTAATTCTCTATGTAAACTGTAATTTACTTGTCTTTACATGTGTATCAGCTTTCTTTTACCAGAAAATTATTAGATGTCTACTTTGCTAGATCAAATTTTACGTCTTCTAATCACATTATCTCCCTAAAATATATATAATACATGTAATAGTGAGTAATAGAAGTCATGTGTTTGTTTCACACCAGATTTTTATCCATTTTTACCACTTATCTGCCCCTCCCCAAATCTATTCAGATTTTCTTTGAAGATTGAGGGGGTACTTGAATGATATTTTACAGTAATATAATAAAAGATAGAGGATATCTTCATTTGTAATGATATGAATTTTTCTATAAAATGATTGTTAACAGAACCTTAACATTCAAGGGAGAAAGATCTTGCAAGAAGAGAGAGAAGCATTAATTATTGATATTCGATTTGCCATTAATCATTAGTCAAAAAAAAAAAAAAAAAAAAAAACACTGATTTAAGAATATGGAAATTTTTTATGTGAGTATACCAACTTCCTTCATAGATTTGACAGGAAAATGAAAAAAGAAAAGTGATCTTGATCATGGATCAATATCCTACTCATTCTCACAGTGTTTTCCAGATTTCAACAAACTGTATAAGCAAGTTCAACTTTTGGATATGAGTGTTATCCATTGTCAGAAAATACACTATAAGGTAACTAATACATTACACAATCTTTATAGAGAAACAAAATTGATTAATGTATTAAAAATCGTTTCATTAAAGCAGTAAATAATGAATTTGATGACTGAGAATGAAATTAACTTTTAAATATATGTATTTGATGAAGTTGTTTTTTCATTATTTTGACCTGAAATGTAAACTGCAAAAAATCTATTATGCAAAAAGTGATCATAGACCAATAACCCGAAAACCAAAAGAGCCCATTTATGCAGGACTAACATGCCTGCTCTAATTTTGGGTTCAGCTTTTGAATCAATTTTAATCCTTGACTACCCCCCCTCCCCTAAATTGGTATAAAATAAATTATTTGAATATGTTTCATTCAATAGACAGAGAATTTCCTCAACTGACAATTCTATCTAGATAATTACAAGTCTAAAAGATAAAAATAAAAAAACCTTCAGAAAAGAGTTTAATATTATATTTTAAATTGGCCTTGGGACATGCATGTCCCGGTAGTAGCAAAAGGGTTAAAAGTTTAATGCTCTTTTTGGTTATAAGAAGTGAAGAAGTACAAGGAGGCCTCTATTAGGGAGCCCCAGTTAGACTTCTGCTTTGGGCCTTGAGAGTTTTAGGTCCGCCATAGATCCATTAGGTTTGCTTAGATACAAAAATAATTTGAAATAAAAATATACAAACACACATAAAAATATAATAATTAATTTATTAATTCTGGGAGTTCAAGTGCAACATTTAGAAAAACTTTTTACAGTTAAAAAATTGTATGTTTTCAACATAAACTTAACAGCCAACATAAGTTTTACAATTTCTGTCTGAAGCATCAACTATAACACTTCGTGTAATATAAATAAAATTAAGAAAAAAGGAATTGTACACAAATAAATATAGTTGCCTTTTAACCAACCTTAATAGTATATAACTAAATATATATGTAATAATATACAGTATGAAACCCAATACTTAAAATAATAAATTACTATTAAAAGCATATTTCATTTAAAATATTTTATAAATTTATATATATATATATATATATATATATATATAAAATCTTTTACTGAATTAATATGTATTATGTTTACTTAACTAAAGAATATATTTAAAAGGTTTTAACTTGGTTACATTTAGACAATGATTCTTTAACGTTTCATTAAATGAAAAAAAGAAAACAAAAATATCAATTTTCTTACTGGGACATACACATTATTAAAAAAAAAATCAAAACTTACATGAAAAGTAATTTTAAGCATTTTTCTTTACTGATAGTCAACAAATTAATTTTAATTATATATATTAATTTTAATTCACTTAAATTTCAATAACAAATACATTTTCTTCCCTTAAATAAAATACATCATGCCAAAAGAAGAATAAAGATTTATTATTATTACGCGAGTCATTAGGTATTACTACAATACACTGAACAGATTGTACAATCAAATATCTTTGTTACTTTAGAAATATATCAATAAAATATATTTTAAAATAAATAAAATTTTATGTACAAAGTATTTCATATATACATCTTTCTTCTTTGTTCTAACATAAAATAATAAATAGTTAATCCAGAACTATAAAGCATATATAAAATATTAAATGCATAACGTTAAAACTAATATATTAGCACTATATGTCATAAATAAAACTGACTAGGTTTATACAAGTTAATAAATAAAAGAGAAGAAAACAGGAATCAAATGAAAGTTTAAGTAAAGTCTGCATGACACAGAATATTAAATGATAATAAATTGAACTACCTTATCCAAAATATCATGAGGATTCTTACTAAATATTATAAGATATAATTTTTTTAATGGATAATAAAAAAAAAATGGAACATTTTAAAACATTCTATTATTATTTTTCAACAATAAAGAAATTACTGTATTGAATAACAACTAAGCAATATTCAAAAATAATAAATATTTATATGTGTCTGTAAAAGGGATGAATGTGAAGAAAAAAATAAGATTATAAATAATTCTTACTTTCATTTCATTCCAGAATTTATGAAAAATTTAGTTCAGAATTTAATTATAGAACAAGTGTTTTTATTTATTTATTTTTATTTTTTCTGATATTGTGCTATTCTACTTAAATTCATTTTGACAGTGAAATAATTCAATTTAATAGCAAGTCTTTATCTTATGGCAATAAACTCTTTAGATTTACTATGGTTGATTTCTTATTTTTGTTTAACTTAAAAATAATCACTTTTTATTCTTACTCTAATGCCTTTTTAGTTGTTTGTTTCATCTACTTGCATACATATTCACATATGTGTATATGTATAGATATATTTCTTGAAACTTTTTATATCTTCAAAATCCTTGTTATTTATTTACTTTTTTTTTTTTTTTCTCAATACCTCAGAGGTGAAACTTTTCAGGAGCTACCATTGAATTCAGGGTTTTTTAATTTGCTGCCTCTGAATTTCATGTTAAATTATTTATTTTTTAATGTTTAATTTGCTTCGTAATGTATTAAAAACTCTATAAATGTAATTTATTATAGACATAATAATTTTAATGATAACTATATATCATTAATAAGTCTCCACTCACTATTCATTCTTCTTACAAATAGCAATCTTCAAGGCTTTTTTCACATTAGTTTGTCTCACCTCTGATACCTTTCATGTATGGCCTAGAAAATACTCGCATGACTTGCTCTCTTCCTTATTATTTAATGTATTTTTACCAGGGTTGCCACTCAAATAAGAGAATGAAATTCCCTGACTTTTCCCAGGTATGTTTTAAGAAAATTGCAGTTTAACCATATATTGAGCATTGGCTGTAATGAGGGCAAAATAATTATGGAACTATTTCAGAACACTAAAGTTACATATTACTTTTATTATGAAGAGATTGCCCTACATAGGGTCTTTCTAAGAAGTCATATTTATAATAATAATAAAAAAAAAAAAAAAAAAAAAGGAAAAATGACCCTACGTTGGTAGAAAATTGCTTTTTGGCAATAATCGTAGGGAATTCCCTGACTTTTCCAGATTCTGGCTAAAATATTCAAATTTCTTGACTTTTATGGTCAATTTTCAAATTCTCTGACTATTCCAGGTTCTCTAGGTTTTTCAAGTAGCTTGGCAACCCTGTTTTACTTTATGTTTTGTTTTACTTTATTATCTTTATTGTATTTTTTCTCCTTTTCTAAAACTCACCAATGCTTTGCTAAAGCTTTTATTTTTTTTTAAGGTTTTGTGCATATGCTTGCTTAACCCTTCATCGATAGCAAGTGTTTAGCTGCTTTCAATGCAAACTAACAAGAAGTCTAAAGGTATATATTCAGGTCCATATAATTTTTTTGGTGAACAGAAGATGTATGTGTGTGTCTTGAAAAGCAAAGTTTTGAATTTGAATAACAGACTGTGCTCTATGTTTACTATAAAGGATGTAACACATTTTTCTCTACAGTCACTTTGAGCAGAGTTTATTTTTATTTTTGGCTAGCAGTTAGTTTTTTCTTTCTTTCTTTCTTTCTTTCTTTTTTTTTTTTAAATATAAGTAATAATAGTATCAATATAATTTTTGCATTTTAGTAAGGGCTTATTTTTTGTATTTTGAGTTCATAAAAAATTAAAATTTTACTTTTAAACTAGGAGGAAAAGTTTTTCTGGTGAATACTGGAAGTTTATTAATATTTTTTACAAAATTATTTTCATTGGTATTTTAAAAAGTTTAATTGATATAAAAATAATATGTTAGTCATGTCATTCTTTGAAGAATTTTATCAAGTCAGTTAATTAAGCCTTTAGCAGAAAAAATAAGTTAACAATCTGAAGCTGTACTCTTACAGAGAGACTTATTTAGAGAGAGGATCACATATCTAGAAAATCAATATGTTCAAGACAATTAGAGTTTTTTTTTTTTTTTTTACTTATAGGAATAAAAGTGGTGCATTTGATTGAAATAAAAGTTTTGTGTTAAAAAGAATCAGGTGTGAAACTTTTCAGGAGTTATCCCAGAATTCAAGGTTTTTGAAAATTTTGCTGTCTCTGAATTCATGTTAAATTTAGGGCTGTGTCGATTAATCGGTTCGGTTAATCGATCAATGCTTAGTACCGATCAATTTTTTTAATCGAGTTAATCGGATCGATTAATTCAATTAAAATTTTTCAAAATCCGATTAAAATTTTCAAACTACGAATTAAATTAAAAATGCTGTTCTGCAAATATTTTTTCGCATATTTTGCTAACAAACATTCTACGAAACATCCATCAAATAATGAAAAAGCAAAAAATAAAAAATGAAATAAATAAATAAATAAAAATAAATAAAACCTCTCAAAAGAAGTTGTTGCACTTTTGTTGATAAAGAAAAGGGAGAGGACAGTTATTAAACAAAATGCCGCTCCATGTGCATGCTGGAGCCACCTGTCTGTAGCCTTCTACAGAAAGTATTGGCTAGGGTAATAGTATTCTCAGAAACAAGAAGCTTTCAAAAAATAGAAATGCTTAAAAAAAAAAAAAAAAAAAAAAAAAAAAACGAAAAGAAGGAATTGAGATTTCCACTATCCTTGTGATGGGGGACATATCAGCAGAGTTTCAGAATATCTTCAAGCGTTTAATGTCTGTTCAGAATTGCTGATAGTAACTATTGAAGTACAAACAGAAAATAACATTCTGTTTCCTAGTTCAAAGTGACAAAGAAGAACCAAAATATAAGAATTTGAGATTTTTAAGATAATGATATGGAATTTTGAGAATTCATTTAAAAATAGTGACTAGCGAGATGGACAAAGGTCTACAAGTATAAAATTAAAATATGTGTAATTTCATTTAATGTTTCTTTCAAAATTAATTGAAAAATTAATTTATATAAAAAAAATGAATGAGTGAAAATATTTATATAAAATTAACACTTAAAATCACCAATTATTGCTCTGAAAATTGATTTAAATTTCAGCTATAAAACAGATAGAATTAATTTGAAAAAAAAAAAAAATTCTCAATCAAACTTATGAATAATACACAATATGAGAGTTTTATTCATCATTGAAATAAAATTATAAAGAGAAAAATGAAAACCAATTAAAAATCCGATTAATCGATTAATGAACTACGATTAACCCAGTTAAAACTCTTAATCAATTCCCACCCCTAGTTAAATTGTTTTGCTTTTATAGAAATTTCTCATTTTGTATGTTTAATTTGCCTCATAGTGTATTAACTCTTCAAGTGTCACTTATTATAGGTATGAATGAATCATAAATTTTCCTTTGACATTCAATTCTGAGTTACAAATAGTAGTTTTCAGAGTTTCTGTACCTTAGGTAGTTTCACCCCTGAAGAATGCATAAAACGTATCTTCAGCTCACTTTTCTGAAATATTCAATTACCGTAATTTCGCGTATATAACCCGCAGGTAATCTATTAAAAAAAACCTAACTTTGTATGTCTTGCGTGGTATCTATTGCAAACAAGGAGAAAATCAAAGCATCTCTAGTTAAAGTAGCTGATTGTGTAATAAACGTTTGGGACTTTATTACTATCAAAACGGTAAAATCTGAATTAAAAAAGTCTAGATTATTAACGTATAATGACGATGAAATTGAGGACAGTGAAAAGGAACTTGATGAGGAGGATAATAAGGATGATGAAGACAAATTGTCCCAAACAATATTGCAACATTTTAATTCGGATACGGAAAAATCCAAATTCGATGGATTTGAATGAGCTTTGTAAATAAATATATTATTAATACAGTATAGGATCCGTTATCCAGAAAGCTTGGGACCTGGGATATTCTGGATAAGGGGTTCTTCCATAATTCGGAACACTTTATTATATGTATAAAAATGGTACAAAATAATTTCATAAATAGCAGTGATAAACATGAATAATATGTATGTAAACTCTTTACCTATATATTTATTCATTTAATAAATTATTTCCACAAAATAAAAAATAAAAATTCTTATTTAGAATTTCAAACTATAAATAATAATAGTAATAATAAATGAAAAATAAATAAACATATATAAAATTTAATTTTGGACCTGAGAGTAAAATCCTTTCATTTGGATTTTGCAAAAATTTCTATGATATTTTTTTGCTTATACTGTGTCTCTGCTCTGATACTAATAGTTCATAAATGTTTCAAATATTTTTAGCACATAATGCTAAATATTTTATGAAATGAATTCTAAAAATAATGGAAATTAATTAAAACTATATAAAAATTTTATAACAATTGGGACTGCATGTATGCGACCTGAGTTCAAGGATAAAATTCATCTGCTATTGAGCACTTTAAGAAGTATGTGTTCTTAATGTTTATCTATTAAAAAATACAATAAAAATTCGTTTTCTAACCTAAATTTGCAAAATTTTCAGTAATTATTTAGACAATTTTGTGCTCACCATATTTCCTCAGAATAACACCATAGCATTAAAGAAAGTAGGTTGTAAAACTATAACTCTGACCGCTGCTATAGTATAACTTTAATTCTTAAATTTTATAATAATTAAAAATTTTGATATTTGGCATTTTGCATTCTGGTTTTCGGAACATTCTGGATAACGGATCCTATACTGTATATAATTTTCTTATAAATTGAATAAAGGTGTTAATCATTAGAAGTTACTCCAGTTTAATATAGTAATTTATATAGAGATAAAGAATAAGTTATGATTATTTGCTCTTTCATTATAGGTAAGTAAATTTATTTGTTTATTATTTATATTTATTTGTATACTTGTTTATTATTTGTATCTTTTCCTACTTTTGCCGACCATGTGATTTTAGAAGTGTGGGCTATCTTCTAGTGTGGGATATCTTTCGGTTATAATTATTTTTAGATAAATTTTTTATTCTGTGGGTTATATACGCAAAATTACGGTATTTTAATATGTGCTAAATATAACTGCATTTTTAAAAAGGTTAAACTTAATTTTTTCTTCTCTCTCTAAAAAAAAAAAAAAAAAAAAAAAAAAAAAATCCAGAAAGAAATATTTTAAAATGTTTCTGTATTCAAAAAATATTGATTAAATGCTAAATATTTATTTGATGAAAAAATTATGATTTCATGTCTTATGACTTTTAGAATTTTAGGGGTTGCATCTGTCAGTTAGGCTAAGCTAATTTTTTTTTCTCATCCCATGCTACCTTGATTTTCACAGCACTCTGCGTCCCACAATTACATTTCAAAAACTATGCTATTACTGTCCATAAACGATTAATTATTTCAATCTGAAGTAATTACCACATGTTTTTTACAATACATAGTGTTCACTAATAAAATCCTTATTCATAATCATACAGAGAACCAATATTTCTTATTCTTTTATATTATAATTTATACATTATATATAAAAAATCTCAATTTCTTTTAAATAATCTCTGATGCACATTGAGCTTTTACTTAACATGCATAGATATGAATATGCTATCAATTTTTCTTGTAAATCTTGCAATCTGTAATTAAAAATATAAATACAGGAGTATTAATATACTGGTATTTTTTCAACCACAATTCTTTTACAGCAATATTTTTTAAATATAATTTTACAGTAATTTTTGTCAGTTAAATAAAATAAAAGTTATCATTTGCAAATTCTGGTTAAAAAAAAAAAAAAAAAAATACTGGAATACAAGAACACCAGTAAATATTTATTATTACTATTATTTTAAGGAAATATATTTTTATACGTATTAAAATCATAAAATGCATAACATAGTCACACTTTTTTTTTATTAATGAATTCTAAAACTCTGCCTGTATATAATAGAGAGTAAAAACTAAAAATAAATAATTACTTTAGCTCAATACACACAAAAAAATGGAACAATGCTAATATTTTAAAACACCCCTAAAATGTTTATACATATTATATGTATTTTACAACTTAACAATATTATGCATATTTCAGAAAGTTGTTTATCAAGCCTTGTAAAAGGAAATGCAGTTAAAGGCTAAGAGTATTTACAGAGACATATCATTAGTAAATAGACATCTTGATAATTAAAGAATGCCATGTTTGTAAGAATAGAAACTAGATATAATAAACTTTATATGAAATTAAAATTTAGTTGGTCCATCAACATCTTTCAAAATCTTGACACTGTTGAGTATGGTAACAATGAGGACCGTGGCCAGGGAAATTTTGGCCTATTCCTAAAATTATCTTTAGGAAGCTGGTTTTCTAGACCTCCACTGTACAGCATGATCATGAATGACCAACACATGTTATGTGGGATTCACATCAGATGATTAACTAATCCATGGCAGCTTCTGAATATCATATTCTGTGTGCCAAATTTGGATATTCTCACATGTTGGCACGGAGCTCCATCCTCTATAAAAATAATAAATATTTTCTTAAGTAAACTACCAGGAAATATCTAAAACAGACCCTTCTCCAAAAGGGAAATTCATTTTGCGCTGTTAATATTATCGTAAATTTTTACTAACACAAATTGCCTTGTGCTTCAAATGCAGGAATGAGATTTTTCAGCTTTTTCTAAATTTACCTTTTCAGTTTTCTCTCTCTTTTTTTAAAGTGTGTGTGTTTGTGATGTGCATTTGTTACATAAGCTAATCAAATAAAACTTGATTGAATGATTAAGCATAATCCTTTGTTCTTTTTTATATACTGATTAAAAAACATATTTATTATTCTAATAGATTTTGTCATCAAATACTAGTTTTTCCTTTTAGCGTCTTGTTTCTGCGTACAATTTCAGCTTTTTTGTCTTTTAGTAAATCTCCTCTCAGCAAATGGTACCTGACACCATAATGAAAAATTCACCATGTTTAATCGCTGTCTGTAAGCAGTTAAGGTTGAATTCTTGGTTTGAACTTTGCCACAATCGTGTGTTCCTAAGAGAAAATTGGGCAACTATAGAGTCATCTTAGAATATTACAGATAACAAGGAGTTCACATGGTGGTTCGCAATCATTGTAGCCTTTTTTTTTTTTTTTTTTTTAAATATTGATTTTGGTAAGCAGGGATTTACATCTCATATTTGAGCTGATGAAATTATCTGACAATTGTAATTCAATTCAGTTAAAGATATTCTCCCTCCTACTATAACTATGTGCCTCCTTTAAAAATCACTCTTAAATGGATGACTAGAACGAGGCGGAGTTTCCCTTTGTTTGTGAGGAAAAGCTGCACTATGATTGGCTATAGTCCTTTATTTGTGGGGTAAATTAAGGCTCCTATAGGTTAAATTTCATCATGATGTCGAATGATGACAGAAGGTCAAGTCGTTAATTCCTTGACATTTTTGGTTAAAAGGCATACTTATTACTTTTGAAAAGCCATTACAATATACATACCTTAAAAAAAACTCTGTAGTTATTGCAAGCAGCGCACACATTAGCTTTCCATTTAGTTGCACTGTGTCTATTTACTCTTATGATCTGTCTCTGTACATAAAAAGAATTTTACATTGTTTAGATTAACCAGAAAATAGTTATGTGGTGAATAGTCAACTGATTCGAGGAAAACAAAACCTATTATTATTTTTTATAGAATGTTGACTTTTAAAAGCATCAATATGTAATTGCAAGATTTTTTTAAAAATCATTATTATTAAATGAAAAATTTTACAAAAGAGAATACTAGAATATAACTTTAAAATTCTTCTGTGGGAAACTTAGTCTCAATTTAGTATCACTCTTGTAGAGTGTATGTACAGTAGACTCTCGTATAACGCGGGGTATACGTTTCGCATAATAGAAAATTGCGTTATAGGAGACATACATTGAGCAGATGATTTCAATCCGTAATGAGACCAAAAGCATCGTGTGTTGGCATAGCAACAAGGCAACCCTTATCTGCAATCAATAGTAAGTAACCTTGAACAGGTTGAAAGTAGAAAAGATGTCGTCACGTGCTTCCTTTATCTTACACCTTATAGGAGACTCTTTATCGTGTTGTATGAGTAATAGTCATAAATTGTTTGTTGCGTAATACAAATTTCGCGTTTTGCGAGCACGCCTTATACGAGAGTTTACTGTACTGTCATTTATTTCTAATTAAAGTGCACAAAAAAAGAATCTGAAACTAGTAAAGCTAATCAAATATTCTGAAGGATACCTCCCCCCACCCTTAACAATGAAAATTTATAGATTGCACAAACCATCTTTAGACAATAAATGAAAAATTCTGGAAAATAATGTTTCAAGATTGGAATTAAGAAGACATTTGCCTTCTTAGATGAATAATTTAAAAAAAATCTTTGTACGTAGAAAGATAAAAAGAGAAGCAAATTATTTTCTAAGATAAAGAATAGAGCAAAATACATTTACAGAAATACCATAATTAAGAAATAATTATTACAGATTCAATATAGGAGGGGGGTGGGATTTACTGATAGAAAATAATTTTAAGAACTGTTAGAATAAAAAATTACATAAGAGAAAATGATCATTTTTGATATTACCAGCATTGCAATTTTTACAAATATTTACAATTTTTAAACAAAATCCATGATGAATTTCACAGTGCTTTTTCATTAAAAGGGCACCAGTAAAAAATAAATATTTGCACAATAATATGACAATTTTGCTAAACTACTTTTTAAGATGGACAAGTCATTTTCTTGGGGACAAAAAAAAAAAAAAAAAAAAGTAGTCATTATATAATATTCTTATTTCTTTCTTTCACAGAACCCAAAACATTAATTATTACATGATTTGAGAGTTATCCACAGATAAGAAATCTTCTGCTGAATTATTTCAAGAAAAATGGAATTGTTTATAAAAATTCATTTTGATCCAAAAACTATCAAATAAAACTATACTTTTATTCTCTCCCCTCCCTACCACCACCACTAAAAAAAGGAAGGGGTGGGGTCAAGAATTGTCCTCATATTTTATTTATTTATTTATTTTTTTCCCTCAATAGGGCCAACTGATGTCCTCTTAACAGAAAAATAACTACTTCATATTTTCATAAAATTAAATTTCAGTTAAATTTACCTATATAGAACATTCCAAAAATCTTAACACAGACAACAAGTAAAAAATTAAAAGGTTTAATAATTGTATAAATATAGGAATCTGCATACATACATGGTGCATTTCTGCCTTTTCCCTGATTTTCGCAACACTACATTTTTATTGTAATATTCTATAGTATGTTTCTAAAATCAGCAAACATAAAATTGCTATATAAATATAGTGGTGGAAGTGCCAGGAAAAAAGGCAGAATCGTACCATGTATGGGTATAGGTCAATAAGGTAATAATTTAACATAAAACAAGGATCTATATACAATATTTAGTAAACAAAACAATATATTATTTCAAAATTTATTATTTTAATATTGCAGTTATTACTTAATTCAATATGCAAAATGTATAAAATGGAACTAAATTTAACCCTTTCGCTACCAGTGTCACATATATGTGACGATCCGATTTTCTTACCTGAGCCCGGTGTTACAAATATGTGACGGGTGTTCATTATCAGTTTATGATAATTATTTACACCAAATCGTGTCACACACAAACCGGTTATGTTATAAAACAATAAAATAGATACAGGATGTTATTGGTCTTAGTTAGAACGTTACAGATACATTCCACAAAAATAAATGACAATTGGTATCATATTTAAATAATAAGACGTCTGGACTGTGGTAGCAGTTTTCTCCTGAGGCTCTGGTAGCGAAAGGGTTAAGCACATAAATTAAAATAACACAAACATCAAAGAGATTTGGATTTAAGAATTGAAGAATATCAAAACAAAAACAACCTCTAAATATTTCCCACCCTGTGTGTATATATAGAGAGGAATGACCTGCTTTAATCGGTCTTTGGTGTTCTCAGCCAATGGATTTTCCGAAATACAGATATTTTAGTGAACTAATCCAGAGTTATTCTTGGGTCCATGACTGCATGCCATCAAAACATCACACACATATATATATATATTATTCTTAAAACTAAAATAATATCATAAGATAAGATAAAAGACAGGTCTTAGACTTTCATGGGTAAATCCCAATTATCAATATTTACAGAGGTAGTTGAATAATTCCAAACCATTAATTCAAAAAATTAATAACTTTCATTTCTCCTTCCATCCATCTAATATAAGAAAGGATAAACAATATATATAGTTGATATTTCAGGAACTTTGATGTGATACATAAAAATTAAACAACATACAGACATAAATAAAGAACAAATTATAGATGGTGAAAACAGGAAATTTCAATGCCACAATCAATCAAATCATATATGTATTTAACTTTTTAAACCAAACTTTAAACAAGCAACTATGATGCAATACATTTCTTTATTAAATGAAATTGCTGCTATAAGAAAAAATATGGAATGCATATGAAAAACACCAATACAACAGAAATATGCAAAGAGTAAAATCAAAATTTGTCTTTTTTTAAGCTATATATATATGTAATAAATAAATATATATATATATTTTTTTTTTTATTGTTATCGTTTCATAAATGTATATAATATAAACAATAATTAGTGAATTACTTCTTTATTTTTTAAAAGCACATAATTAAAGAGTATCAATAAAAATTATCTTGTATAGGAGGAAAAAGCAATAGCTTGTAGGATAGTTTTAAAAATAACAGCAGGGAATTTTTTTTTTACAGCAAATATCATTCAAGTCTCATTAAAATACTTTCAAAATTGAAAGATATTTACATATTAAGTGAAATTTTATTTACAAAGAAAAGAAAAAAAAAAAAAGGTTTAAACAATTATTCGTTGTTCATCAGTAAATTATACTTTTATAAAGGTACTTGTAAGTTTTATACTTATTTTTTATATGCATGTTTTAGACAGAAAAAAGAAAGGTAAAAAGGAATAGTGTAAACAAAAAGAGTGAATACACAATGACTATAAATAACTTGTACAAATAAATTGTCTATAACAATTTAAATAGAAATATTTTTTCTGAACCAATCTAATTCATCATCTGAGGGATCTTCCGACGAAGAATCTTTGGCTGACATAGTCTCTATTCTTCTAGATTTAGCAGGTGGAGATGCCGACCGCGCCCTTCGTCTAGCTGGACTTCCTGGTGGTGTACTAGCAGGTGAAAGGGCTTGCCTTAATCTTCCTTTACTTTCTTTCCAAAATGTGTTCTATAAATTTAGTAAAAACACAATGAAACTTTCAAATTTTAAGTATTTAACTAAAGAGAAAAGTGGATATAACAGCATTTATAAAAAAGAAAACTAATTGGTATATATGGATTCACTTCTCTATCATATATTTATTCTGATAAATTAACAGAATAATAATGCTCTATTATCTCACAATGTTATAAAAATCCTCAATTTTAAATAACTTACAAAATTTTCAAAGTATATATTGATATTCATTAATCAACCTCCACTACCATAAATGATATTTTAAAACAAGTATCACTTAATTACGATAAAAATAAACCTCATAATGTATATTTATATGAAATTTTGCTCTGTTTTGTCTTGCTAAAATAATCTTGACTTTTGAATAACTTAAAAGTTTTCAACTTAGAATGTTGAAATTGAAAAAGATTTTGAACACCATGTTGTTTTTTATGATTTGTGGATTTCTCATACCTCAAAACAAGTAAAAAAAAAAAGTTAAAATAAATATTTTTATAAATATCCAAGTTTCCCATACCTATAGCATGATGGGGTTTGAAAAGTAATAAAGATAAAACTTTGTACATAAATACCATAAATTGCAAAAAATAAATTTGTTGCACTTTTTTCCCTCCAAAATGGCTGCCAGTTGAAATTTCAAATAAACATAACAATGTAATAATGACTCAAATTTCTTATATAAATTAAATAAAATCTAAAAAAAAAAAAAAAAAAAAACTAAAAAAATTGAAGTTATGTGAGTAATTTCCAAATATCAGACAAGAACAGAGTGAATGACTTAAGGGGAGGGTAGTCCTCAACAGCTCACTGAGAACTGGGCACATTGACCAGAGATCTACAGTACACTGTTAAAAATTTCAACAGAAAACTGTGTAATCTATTATCTTAAGTCTTATGTAAAATAACACAGAAAAATAAACGGAGATGTTAAAAAACTTATTTTATACATTCATTTTAATAACTAATATTATTTTAATTAATTATTGATGAGAATATATTTCAGACTTGGAATGCTTTTTCTAAAGTAGAAAGTAATCTTTAATTTTAATTAAAAAATTAAATAATAAAATTATGTAAAAATACAGAATAAAGATTGAGATTCTCGATTATTCACTTTTAACTAAGACTTACTATAAATTTCCAGAGACTCTGGATAAATACTTTCATTAAATTTACAGAAATATTTAACAGTGTACCCAAACCCAAAACCATCCTTAAGATAAAGAGCAAAACTGGGAAAATTCATTAGTGGCCAGTGGCCGGTACTGTCAGTTTAATTAGTAGCCACTTTTTTAAGTTAGTGGCCACTTTTCACATGATAAGACTATTTCTTTCAGTCTGCAAAAAGCATTGTTACCATTTTGCGGTATAATCACCACAAGAAAAATATGAAAATAAGAAATACATATAATAATAAAATTAACACAGGGACACTGAAATTGTAATTTGTAATTACGCTCTTTTTAAAAATCCTAAATTGCACATCCTAAATTAAAATCTGCTTAGGGCTGTAATAATAACAGCAAAAGTTCATCTTTCAGATAATTCAGTAGCACTTTTTTTTTTTTTAAATTTATTTAAGTGAAATAAACCATTATCATTCACAATTCATATTGATATTTTCTAGTAAATGAATCAGCTGATTCATCATCATCACAACCTTTTACATGGTCATGTTTAAATACAGTTAGCAGTTTTATTATTGTTTCTTATTTCTAAAAACACACTTTTTTAAATGATTTTATTTCAATAGAGTTAAAATATTTCCTCTTAAAAAGTATAGATATGGAAACTTGGCTGCTTCATTAAAAATAATTTACTTAGCTGCCAAATTTGTAGCTTTAAAAATAGGGATATTTCTACTTTAAAATGGGAAGGAAAAAGGAAGATTTCTACTCAAAAGAAAGCAAATAGTACAAAAATTTTTGAAAAATACACATTTAAGCCAAATCAAATTTTGATACACACATTTGTCAAATATCTTAAATGGGTTAAATATACACTGAATACTATGGAGAAAATAATGGAAAAAGATTGTGCTTTGCAGGACATTTGATCATTAACTGGTAGTTGAAATGGAGTGCACATGTGTGTGTATGTGTGTGTGTGTGGGGGGGGGGGGTGATACATCCATATACTTCTTTATAGGTTCTAGAATCTAATCAAGAAAGTTTAAAATGTATATTTACATCTATGTTATGGATGGAGAAAGATTGTAAATCACAAGGCTTCAGTGGAGCATGTGATTGCCAAACGTTGGAGGGTAGGAGGGGGGGGGGGGATTACAAGAATTATGAGTAACAGATATTAAACAATTCTACTTCTTTACAGATTCTAGAATCTAATAAAGTAAGTTTAAAATAGATATTTATATTTTTGCAGCAAATGGAGAATGATTAGAAATTATAAAGCTTTCTATAAGCTGTGTGATCACAGATCGTTAGGGGAAGGGAAAGGGGGGGGGGGGGGGGTCCACAAAATTATATGGGTGAGATACATTAAACAATTCTACTTCTTTATAGATTGTAGAATATAACAAAGCAAGTTTAAAATGAACATTGACATTTATGCCATGGATGGAATTGAAAATCACAAGGCTTCGATTGCCTATCGTCGCTCGATTTTTAGAATCTTTTAATGATCACAAAAAGTGGCGACTTTAGTGGCGATCGATGCATAACTTTTAATCGCCATCTTTTTTTATTTAGTCGCCACGTGGCCGGTGGCGACCGTTAATTTTGCCCTTTACCTTAAGAGAAAAGTCTCGTAGCTGAAGCAAAGTTAGCAAACACCTGACAGGAATGTCCTGCAGTTCTCAAGGCTCAATGAGATGACGACCAAGATGCTGAAACCTATGAGCAGAAAAGGCCTCACAGTCACATAAAATGTGCCGAGCAGTCTGCTCTTCCAAGCAACAACCACGACAAATGGGATCAGAACTCATAATGTGAAGGTGCCTCTTAAGAGTGCAATGACCAGTAAGAAGGCCAATTACCTTCCTCAAACCATTTCTGTTAAGCTTTAAAAGTTCCTTATGAGGCAGAACAGGACAGTCACGACTAAGCTCTTTTGCTTGCCTTTGACCACCAGAACTGCACCATTGCCTATAATGTTCTTTACCAAAGAGCTTGAAAATAATAGCCCTGAAAAATAGAGGGAGAAATACCAAAAATGGGCTCAGGACCACAAAAGAGTGTGCTGGAGCCAGACCTAGACAGTTCATCAGCCAACTCATTACCAGGAATGTCAGTATAACCAGGCACCCAATAAAGGCTAACCATATAAGAAGAAGAAAGATCACAAAGTACCTTGAAGCACTCCTACACAAGTGAAGAGGTGAACTTACACCTCACCAATGAAAGGAGAGCAGCTTGACTGTCTGAACAGATACAAATAGTTAAATTAGTATAACCCCCCAATCTAAGCATATCTTATAGCATAAAATAGCAGCAAAGATCTCAGCTTAGAAGACTGTGGCAAACTTTCCAAGAGGGATAGATAGCTGACTTTCATCTTTGGAGCAGTAAACACCTACTGTAGAATAAGAACCAAGCTTAGAGCCATCAGTATACCAAACCAAACAGTTGCCTTTAAGCCAACTAGGAGACATAAGCCAATCTTCCCTGGAAGGGAAAAAGAGCTTAAAATGCTTATGAAGAGCATATCTCACAGCCATGTAATCACTAGCCATAATGAAAGAAAGAAAATCCACCACATGTGAAATATGGGAACACCATGACAAATTCCTAGAATAATCCTTCCACAAGCCCAGACACATGAACCGCTTTATGCAAGTCAAAGCCTCAGCTTCAATACATAAATGAAGTGGAAGCAGCCTAAGCAAGCACTCAAGGGCAGCAGTAATAGTCATCTAAATGCAGACTGAAAGAGCAACACAGACCATCCTTTGCAACTTATTAAAGCTAGCTCTAACAGTAGTCAGCCTAGTCCGAGACCACCAGACAATAGAGCTGTAGGTGATGATAGGACAGATAATCACGGAGTAGATCTAATGGACAGCCTTGGGACATAAACCCCAGGCTCTTCCAATGGAATTTTTACATGCCTAAAAGACCTTTACGACTTTACGTAAACAATACTTAATATACTTACTCCAGTTCAACTTGTCCTAGAAAATGCAACAAGACTTATCTTTGGTGGATTGGCAGATAAACCCGAATCAAAGTACCAATGTGCAACATGCTGAAGATCACCATTCATAATATTAGAGACAGAGTTACCAAACTTGCCCCTAAGAACAACAGCCACATCAACAGCATAACCAATATACATAATGACAAGGTTGACAAGATGGACTAATAAAGAGTCAACAATGCACCACAGAATGGGAAAGAGCACCCCCCTCCCCCCTCCTTGTGGGTAAGGTGGCATGAACCTTTATGCAAGCACCCATACAAGAGGTACAAACATGCTGAGAGGACAAAAAATTAGTATTCCATCTAGTAATAGTGAAATTAATGCCCCTCCACTCAAAAGCATGAATGATAGTATCAAAAGAGACACTATCAGACGTCCCTTCAATGTTAAGTAAAGCAACAAGGTCAATTTCTTTATCATTAATGCTCTTTTCTCAGAGAAAGGAAAGTTCATAAAATACAGTATTAGTAGACCTGCCAGGTTGATAAGCATGCTGTAAGAAAGACAACGGCCTATCAAGAAGGATAAGATCCTATCTGTCAATAAGCTTCTCAGGTGCTTTCATCAGAAAAGAAGAAAGACTGATAGGCGTAAAGGATTTAGCCTCAAAATAGTTATCTTTCCCAGGCTTAGGAATGAAAACTATCCTGGTACTACTCTAAGATTGAAGTATATACCCACAAGCAAAAGATTTAAAAATCTCTTCATTACATACAAATATTCTGACACTTGGAAATTACATAACTTCAGTTTTCATTTTGTTTTGATTTTATTTATTTTTTTCTTCTTCTTCCTTTTTATAATACTGGTCACATTAGTATTTAGATCGACATTTAATAACAGTTTTGTGCACTGCTGCTTTGTTGCAGCAATTGTGCCTATATTGTTTACCTGATGAAAGTTCATGTTTTCTTTTAACCTGAAACAATTGTTGCAAGTTTCTACATTTTGTGGTGCTTATTCAAAGTTTTTCACTTATTACTTATAAGTGCCAGTTCTGTGGTGTTTTTTTACTACTAATATGGAATACATTTTAAATAAATAAAAAATAAACAGCTTGAGTCTGAATAAAATTTATGAAATTAACTAGACAAAGTGAATGATGTTAGAACTTCCAGCTAAAGGTCCAACTGAAATAACAGTCAATTAAAACAAGAAAGACACTGATGGTAGCATAGCTGCCATCTTGTATGATGCTTTATTTAACACCACCACTTTTTCCAAGTAAAAATTTTCATCTCACTAAAATGTAGAAAATTTTTACAGATTTTATAAAAAAATGCCTATTAAAAATTTATAGCAGCAAAAAAAAAAGTACCAATTGCAAGCTATGTATTAGAGAAAGTGGAAAGAACTTTCTCGTTTTAACTAGTGGGCTCTGCCCCTGTTTGGAGGAGGAAAGGTTTTGCCTGCCCCTATTTGCTTTGCTTATTGATCCTGCTTGGTTCTATCCACCTGTTTGCTGTTTTGCCTTTCACTGAATAAGAATATCAATAGTGCATAACACAAGACAAAAGGAGAACAATATTATAGAAATTCCATATTCAATGTCAAATTAAAATACATAATATTTAATACCCTTTTTTAAAAATGAAATATTATGATAAAAACCAGTATTTTTTTTAGAATAGAAAAAATGTCTAATTTGACTTTCACATGTCTACATTTTCTTCATTGAAGGAAACATTCGTTTTGTGGAAGCATTTTTGCCAGGAGGACATAAAATGAATTTAACTAACTTTTGCATAATTTCGTGAGGTGGTGGTAGTGTTATAATTCAGGTCAATTGTCTGCAGAATGGCTGTAGATCTGAGTAGGAGAAATCTCCGTGGGGTCTTTCTAGGAGGTCCTAGACCATATTTACGCTAATTTCAGAGAAAACCACAGAAAACTCATAATGGCTAAGACAACGAGCGCGACCGGGTACCGAACCCAGCGCCTCACATACACCAGCTTTTAGAACAGAACCTCTCGGTCATTGGTGGGCCTATTTTTATGAGGAATATTATTCATGCAAAAGTGAGAACACACGTCAGCCCACCGCGTACCAACCGGAGCAACACCTTCTTAATGATTTCATGACAATTTCAATAGTGATTCTGTGTTGTGGATCAAAGAACTGTACAAATATAGGGGATACTTTTATTTCTTTGTGATTCGAAGAATCTGAATAGACATAAATCATCATATGCTTTGGCAAGTTTATTAAAAAGTTGTTCTTTTGCAACCTAATGCAGAAAAAAGTTAGTGTTCACTGTTCGATACAGCCAACAGTCGATTGCGTTTCCCAGTTTTGCGAAATTTTGAAATTAAAGACTAAATCCTTTTCATTTGAAAAAGAAGACATAGGACGAAAAACATAAAAAAGAGGACTTTTTAGTCCTGTAATTTTTTTTCGTTTAAGAGGATTTCTGGTCACCTCAACTAAAATTAGCAAAATTTTATGTTTTTAAATCGATATATATATGTATATGTATATATATATATATTGTAGCACCATATACTGTAAGAATTCTATCT
This sequence comes from Salticus scenicus, assembly GCA_963930645.1. NCBI lineage: Eukaryota > Metazoa > Arthropoda > Arachnida > Araneae > Salticidae > Salticus > Salticus scenicus. The sequence goes on from OZ005654.1 coordinate 138,080,145, forward strand.
ACATTTAGAACAAAATTGTACTCGCCACAGTAAAATTTCCACTCGCCAATGGCGAGCTGTCGAGCGGAAATTTCGCGCCCTGTATATATACATATATCTTTTCTTCTTTTCTTTTTTCACTTTATCAACATACACAAAACGGGAAAATAAAATAAAAAATTCAAAATCTGAGATAAATTAACAAAATTTTAGAAATATGAATCATGTTAATTGCACAACATATTAAAATATAAAATTACTAGCTGCCTTTGCCCGCTTCGCTGGACACTATACTTAAATTAGATGTCGAAATCCCATATCATTATTAATAACCTAAGTTCCTGCTGTGTTCGGTAGAGGTTTTTTTTATTCAAAACATGAAGAATACAGATCTCCACTTAAAGCTCCAGATTAGCAGTCGCCAGTCGCCAATTTGATGACCATTACACTAAAAATGGCTACCAAAAAATCAAACCTTAGTCACCAAAAATCACAACCATGTAACATTTTACTTATTAAAAATAAATTAAAAACATGGATTCTATGAAGTATTATCTTTTGCTCAGCACATCAAACAGCCGGTGGCAAGAAGAAGAAACAACAAGGACCATTAATGTCATCGCTGTATTGAGTCTCCCTATCTATTGAGCCGCGGTAACCCGGTCGGTAGAGCGCGCAGCTCGTAATTGGAAGATTGCCGGTTCGATACTTGAACCAGCCAAAGACCGTCATGTACACTAATGGTGGCTGGTGCACGTAAAATCCGCCGTGGCTGCAATGCACTCCATATTCCCATCCAAATTATACCTCTGAAGGTCACCGAATCGAGGAGCCATTGTGAATTGTTGTAATTTTTTTGGCTAAAACAATAAGGAATATGAAAAAAAAAAAAAAAAAAAATTGTTGTTGTGGTCATGGAAAAAGAAAACTTTTTGTAAAGGAACCAAAGACTAAACGCAGTAAAATTTTCATCCACCTGACCAGAAAAGGCAAATGATAAAGTTGCATTTCTCCAGTGACGGTCACGAAGTTAGAGTCAAAAGTAACATCAAATCCAATTGTATGAGATAAATTAACAAAATTAAATCCAAAAATAAATGAAAAAGTGTTAAAGCTTTTTAGGAATGTATATGCTAGGGTTTTAGAAAACAGAAACGTCACATTATTATTTTTTTTTTGAGTGCAAAGTAACAGAATTAAATGGGCTTAATATTAGAAAAATGTATAGAAATGATTATGCATTCAGCAATTTTTTAAATATTGTTTATCAAGACATTAAAACTAAAATTGCTCATGAAATTGATCGTTTGTAATTTTAACAGATGGCTCTACAAGCCGTTCAGTAATATGAAGCTGTCTGCATTAGGTATGCTGCTACAAGTGAAAGAGTGCCACCATTGATAGTCAAATTTATTGATTTCAGCATTTAGAGGAAATATACCTCCATGCAATGCAGATGGTCTGTTACAAGCAATAACATAAGTCATTGGTTCAGCAGGAATAAAAGACTGGAAAGAGAAATTAGTTTGCTATACTGTTGATGGTACAAAAAACAACATGGAACAGAAAGGATGGTTAGCTAAGAAGATGGGCACATCAGCTCGCACAGTTTGCCTCAATTACTCTCCGGCTGCGTTATATTGATCCCCGGTTCGCAAAGTGCCAGGACAATTCTACTCACGTGCTAGGCGAGACAGCAAAGGAAGAGAGAGGGGGAAATTTTTCTATTACTCTTAACATTCGTTTGCTATGTGTAGAATCATTGATACTACGGACATTTCTATTTTATAAATGGACCAGCCCTTTTCACCCATGCACAGATGACACCAGGGATCTTTCCTTCTGCAGTTTATCAGTATGCTCTTGATTTAGCATTTAAGGAATCAATAAATAAAATTATATGTGTTTTGGATATAATAAGTATAATAAAAAATGTAAGCACACTTTATCACATAAATCCAAAATTACTACAGGAATTAAAGAAAGTTGGACAAGTTTCGCAAGATAAGGATGTGCTCTCGATTAAGCCCATCTGTGATATTAGATGAGCAAATTCAATAAAAATCTCTGTTGAACCACTGATACACAATTTTAAATCTATAACTAGCCATATGGAGAAAAGTTCATCTCATGGCAGTGATATTTATACCGATGAGATAAAGTCCACTGCAAAAGGTTTTCTTAAAAATATTACAGGTTATCAAAATATATTTTTGCTTTCTTTCTTGATTTAATTGATTAGTTAGATGTTGTTTCTACTACCTCAGAAGTTTTTGAATCTCATGAAAGTTAATATTGCTATCACAAAGTGCGTTTATGTGTTTGTTCTCATAGTGGTTGAATTTTACCCTCTCTATCTTGTTTCAAATGATTGAGATATTTTTACATAAGTTCAGAGTCAACCTAGCATTTTATGTATATTCATAGTAAAAAATAATTCTATTAAAATTTTATAATATGTTTTTGATGAATAGCATATATATTTTTTTTTCATTTTAACTGGTTAATATTATTGATAGAGAATGAGTTACTTACTTTCAGTACTGCCAGCAGACTTTTTCTAAAAGTGGCTACCAAAAGCACAAAAGTGGCAACCATTCATAATTGCTAATCTAGAGCATTAACCCCACTGCCTTTGGCAGCAACTTACCCGTCTCTTACTTCTCCTTCCCCAGCAAATAAATTCAAAGTTTTGCAAAATCTCATCTAGTACATAATGCATACATTTAATAAACATCTATACACAAAATTCGCCGTTCTAAGATAATTTATGGTGAATTCAAACAGGAAAATGTGTTTTTATACGTGTTTATTGCCCCCCGACCCCAAGGGGAAGGTAAAGGGGGAATTTCCTAAGTTTCCATTACAATAAGTGTTGGATACATATAAACAATTTATGCACCAAATTTCATGACCGCAGATCCCATAGATTTTCCAAGACAAATTTAGCACTAAAAAGAGGGGTCTCAAATTTGCTTCTTTGTAAAAAAAAAAAAAAAAAAAAAAAAAAAAAAAAAATTGAAAATTACAAAAAAATGTAAATGTGTTTTGGAAATATCCTAAAAAAGACACATGGCTGTTTTTAATTCCTTTGTACCATTTTTAGTAGAGTTCTACTCAAAAATCAGGAATTTCTGAAAACTCCCTCTGTAAAACAATTTTTTTTTATCTCCCATCTTTAAGAATCAAGAATTCCAAAATCGTACATAATTTTTTATTTATACTCAAGTGTAGTCTCCTCATAAGCAATTTCTTCACTGGGAAGTAATTTGGAGCCGAGTTATGCTTACAAACTTTTTTTTGTTTCCTGTCCGCCAGGGGAGGAAAGGGGGAATTTTGATAAATCCCATTACATTAGGTGTCGGATACATATAAACAATCCAAGCACCAAACTTTGTGACTGCAGTTCTCTTAAATTTCCCAGGGCAAATTTAGTGCTAAAAAAGGTGTCTCAAATTTGCCCTCTGTAACACATACCCCCTATATCTGACATTTAAAGTAACAGAATTTATCGAAATCACCCCGTTACCCCCAGGGGGACAGAAGGTAAAAGCACCTTTGTAAGCATAACTTGGCTCCAAATTACTTTACTGTGAAGAAATTGCACATGGGGAGACTACACATGAGTACAAATAAAACATTATCTGCAATTTAGGAAATTTCAATTTTTTAAGGGGAGGGAGGGGGAAATCGATTTTTGGTAGGAAATTTTTCAAATTCCGGATTTTTGAGTAGAGCTATACCAAAAATGGTACAAAGATGTTGAAAACAGAAATGCAGCTTCTTAAGATATTTCCAAAACACATTTTTGATTTTTTGTGATCTGCCATTCTTTTAATAGAGGGGAGGGGTATGTGTTATGAAGGGCAAATTGAGACACCCCTTTTAGCATTAAATTTCTCCTGGGAAATTTATGACAGCTGCTGTCACAAAGTTTGGTGCTTGGATTGTATTAATGGGATTGATCAAAATTCCTCCCTTTCCCTCTGGGGGGGGGGGGGGGGATCAGGAAGCAAAGAAACGTTTGTAAGCATAACTCGGCCCCAAATTACTTCACGGTGAAGCAGGGTTGTTTGGGTTTTTTCCCATAGTGGAAAAAACCAATGGAAAAAACCTGGTTAAAACCGTCCCGGACAAAATACCGTTTTGTCCACTATTAATTATTTGTGAGTACTAAATTAAAATTTATCTCTTTTCTTTACACATATATGTAGAAAACAATTCTTTATCAATATGTGTATGTGCAGAGCTCATGAAATACAATCACCTGGCCACCATTGGCAACCAATATTTTTTAACTAGCAATAATGTTTTCAACTTTTTTTTTTTTTTTTTTTTAAATACCGTAAAATGCCGAAAGTAACCCCCTCCTTTTTGAAAAGCAAAACGGATAAATTTCAGGTGGGGGGGGGGGGTTTATAATCAAGATTCTTTAAAAAAAATTATCAAAAAAAAAAAAAAAAAAAAAAAAAAAAAAAGGGAGGGGAGGTTATATTCGATGGAGGGGATACTTTCGGGATTTTACGGTACTTACTTAAAAGGAAATATTAAAGGTTATCATTTCTTACATTAAAGGTAAAAAAAAAAAAACTGCATAACGATTCCATTGATAACGTGCATCAGACACTTTATGAAAAATTAGTTAAATTAGATATAATATATAAATATTAAAACTTAATTCAATGCCAAACTTAACTTGCAATGCCGACGTACCATAAGTGCGCCCGAAGATTGGATGTAGAGAAAAAAAAAAGGGGGGGGGTTTACTTTCAGGATAACAGAGACATTTCACTTTCAGCGAGAAAAGGGGAGGGGGGTTATATTCGATGGGGGGATTACTTTCGGGATTTTACGGTATGTATTTTGGTAAAAGAGTTGGTCCCAGAATTGGGCTAACTTTCGCTGTTTTGATTCCTGCTTCTCTTACCACTTTTTGAAACATTGTGTTGAATTAGGGAATTTACACATCTCCGTGCATGTTTCACAACTCGGTGTTAAGTTATTGCACTGTTTTAGGGAATTGGTTCACACTGCTCCTGTCTGTGCATGCTATTGACCTGGTGCTGAATCGACGTATCTGTGTAATGATGTATCAATAACGATGTATCAATGCAGATAGTGTATTGGTTTAATGAAAATAATAAAACCAGTTTCATGACGTTAAATTTAAACAGGTGTTTCCTGATGTAAAAAAAAAAAAGAAAGAAAGAAAATCATTCAAGCCTAACAAAAAATTGGATTTTATATATAGAATCAATTTCTATATTCAAGTAAATTTTGAAACTGAAAAAAAAAAAAGAAAATGGAGAATATTTTTTACGGGTTACCAGAATTTTTTGTTGGCGACCATTTTTTTTTACAAATTCCTGAACCCTACGTATGTGAATATAATCAATTTAAATATTTCAAAATATACATGAATGATTGAAATAGACATGCAAAGTTAAGAATATTTAATAAATAAATATTAAAATATATCTATTTTCCTAAGGGTGGATTGGATGCAAAAGTGATAGTTTATAGTTTCAATTTTAATTCCCCTTTTTTCCCTCTACTGCTTTCAACTACATTGTCATCTCTTCTCTCATAGTCGTAAATACCTTTTAAAAATTTGTTATTAAGCATGATGAAATGAATGGGTTCACATATCTTTCATGGAATTTTTTAGTTTCTGAAAATACATAGGTAAGGAAAGTATTGTAAAATCATGACAAAAATTTGACTTGTGATGTTAGTGTATCTATATGTTTTGAGGTCCCATGAGTTCATTTTTGCTATTTTTACAATGATGTATGTATGTCTGATTAGAGTGAACACAATATTGTCCAAATGCTTTGTTCAAATGAGCTAAAAATTGGTACATATGTTATAGGTTATTGTAGCACAATCTGTATACATCTTGGAGAATCCAGCACAGTTTTTTTTCTTTTACCAGGACACAAAGATAAATTCTTTATCATTATAGCCTATGGGCTCAGATAATTTAAAGTGTGATAGCATCTAAATTCCTTAATCAATTCAGTTGAAACTTTATATACATGTCGAATCACTGTTGAATAAATTGTATAAATTTATTTTGGTGAATCTAGCATTTATAGTTTTTTTTACAGGGAAATAATGAAAAATTCTGTAATATTATATAGTCTGAAAATTATTTAAAACATGATGGCGCCTGAATGCCTCATTTGATTGAGCTTTAAATTCATATACAAGTTATATGTCACACAAACTGTATACATTTTGGTGAATCTAACACTATTAGTTCTTTTACAGAGATACACAAAAGAATTTGGATGCATACCATTCCATTAAACAATATACTACTTGGGAACAGATAATCAAACACTTGTTATAATTTTCTTGTTTGTTTATTTAATGACTTCTCTTACTTCATTTCATTTAAACACCAGTGAATTACTTAATGTTCAGAAATTCGACTGGAGTCACTCAACATTTTTATTATTTCTCTTAAAGCTTCTGCATATTTATCAAATTGATTATAAATATATATATACATCACATCTATATATACAGTCATATACATATATGTCACATTTATATTATTAAAGACATTACTTTTGTGAAAAATAAATAAGTTTTCTATGTGAAAGTAAAATTTAATTTTGTATATTTTTCATCTGGAATTTCTATTACCAAGTAATATATATATTTTATTTTTTACAAAATTAAAATAAGAATATAAAATTATCAAATGATTAAGTATGTAAATTTGATCTTTTAAATTCTTGGATAAAAAAAAAATGGCATGTTGGTAACTTTCTATCTACATTTATGAGATTTTATTTTTTTGTTTTTAAACCTAGTATAGAAATGTTAAATCAGATATTTCCATGTTAAGTACAAAATAAAATAACAAAGAAACAAATTATTTTTAAGATTATAATCATCTATGTATTAATCAATCATGTTGATCGTGAAAAACTTTAATACTGAAAATAGTCTCTTTAGAGAGGGTAGGAGTGTTCAGTGTTGGGGGATTAAGTTATTCTTTATTTTTAACTGTCAACATTATGTATGAAATCTTTTTCTGGCTATGGCCTTGTCTATTTCTTTTGTTTTTAAAGATTTAGATATAGCATTAAATAACTTTTTTTTTTCTCTTAATATCCAATATGATAATATTATAATAGTCCACTGCAACAGATTTACTTTGTTACATCTACAAACTGTACATAACCAATGTAATTAGCATTTTCTTCATGTTTTTTTTCTTTTAACATGATTAAAATTAAATTACACTTTTCATTAATTAAATTATTAATTTTTAATAAAATATTTCTATTGCTAAAAGTGCTAATTTAAAGTTAAAACTGCAATTTATTTTTTTAACAGAATACTTTTATGCACTGAACATGTACAGTTCAATGGATTTTATTTTGTCCAGTTCCGTGTGGTTTTTTCTACTTTTGTCCGGCGTCCCGGACTTTTGACAAAATGTGGAGAAAATAACAACCCTGCGGTGAAGAAATTGCACATGAGGAGACAAGACTTGAGTATAAAAAATACACTATGTATGATTTTGTAATTCTTGATTCTTAAAGGAGGGAGGGGAAAATCTTTTTTCAGGGTGAAATTTCAGAAATTCTGGATTTTTGAGTAAAGCTCTACTAAAAATGGTACAAAGGCATTGAAAACAGCCATGTATCTTCTTTAGGATATTTTCAAAAACAATTTTTTTTTTTTTTTTTTTTTAGGGCGGAGGGCGAATTCAAGACCATCCTTTTAGCATTAAATTTGTCTTGGGAAATCTATGGGATGTACGGTCACTAAATTTGGTGCGTAAATTGTTTATATGTATCTGACACTTGCTGTAACGGGATTTTATACGAAACTCACTCTTGGGGTCTGGGGGAAATAAACACATATAAAAACACATTTTCCCATTTGAATTTGCCTTAAATTATCTTAGAATGGCAAATTTTTGTGTGTGATCATTGATTAAGTGTACGCATGATGTACTAGATGAGATTTCGCAAAACCTTGAACTTACAAGCTGGGGAAGGAGAAGTAAGAAGGGTGTAAGTAGCTGCCAAAGGCAGACTTCTCACATTGCGAGCAAAAAAACCTCTACTGAACACAGCGGTGGAACTTAGGTTATTAATAATGACAGGAGATTGTGACAACTCATTTAAGTAAGTGACCAGTGAAGCGGGCAAAGCCTGCTAGTAATAATAATAATAATAATAAAAGATTTTTTTTTCTGTGTTAGCTTGACGAGATTCAACAAGAAAGCAGCCAATCCTGTGCAATCATGGTTAAGATAACACTTGTTTGATGATCTTTCAGTCATGTTTGCAGGGCAAAAATGAAAACTTCCATGATTTTTAGGTGTTTTTATAAAATTCTCTGATTTTTCCATGATTTCCTTGTTTTCCCTGATTGTCGCCACCCTGTATTTAGCCTTGAACAATGCTACGAGTAATGAGGTGTGACAATGTAATTTCTTTGAGAGAGCGAAAAATTTAATTTGGATTCAGCGGCAAAAGGCGTCAGATGTTTGTGATGTTAGCTGACATGGAAGAGCTATAAGACAAATCAATTATGGGATCCCAGTATTATGTTTCGATTTTCTTTTGTATACTAACTTCTTTTGTATACTAACTTTCTTTTTTTAACTTAATTTTAGGCTATATGCCTTTTATTTAAAATTTAAATTTTTATTTATTTATTGTTTATGCAATAACTCCTTATTTATTGTTTTGTTTTATTGTCCTAAGTAAGTGAGTGAGTGAAAGATTAATCATCGTCCAGCCCAAACCTCTGGACCTAGAAGCATGAAATTTTGTGACAATGTTCCTTCTATGACATAGACATCCCCTAAGAAACGATTTTACAAAATTCGCCTCCCAGAGGGGGGGGGAAGGGGAAAATTGTGGTTTCACAAAATCCTTCATATCTCACACAAAAAAACATATATCCGTAAAATTTTTGCTTTAAAATATAGCTAACACAAATATCTAAAAACCAATTTCTGGATTTAGAAATTCGGTCCCCAAGGGGCAGGGGGGGGGGAAGAAGGCAAAACGTGATTTCAAATAATTCTTTATATCACAAACCAAAAAAAAACTAGTTGGCATAGGTGGACTCTGCTCAGTTCCCATCATATATATATTTTCATAAATTTCTAGAACAGGACATTCTCTTAACATAGTTATGTTAAGAGAAATGAATTTGACCAAACGCTTGACACAGTGACAGAATGAGATCCCCGCCTAATAGGCTATCCACCGTTCACTTTGATATATTTATCTTATTCTAATCTATTAATTTATTTTATTAGGGTAAATTTCATAGTTTAGTTTTTGTGCTACTATTTCCAATGCAACAATCCTCAAAATGCATATTTATATGGAAATTTTTCAATTTTGTTAGGTTGATAAAATCTTAAATAACGAATAGATTACGAAATTTTCCTATTAGAATATTTGTAATCAGTCATGTCCATACAAGTATCATAAATGTTATTTTGAAGTTGTCTGATATATTTATGATCCTCAAAATGGCTGTTTATGCTCAATTTTGTATTCTTCTGCCATTTTAAGAGGATCGTAAATTCCAAATAACTAACGAATTTCATAAATTAGAAAATTCATACTCTATGGTATTCATGTCGGTATCCTAAGTAATATTTCAAAAGTTATCTGACACCTTTACGATTTACGATGAAAATATCCCTCAAGATTGACTTTTGAATGAAATTTTGCCCTATTCTGCCATGTTAAGAAATTCGTAAATTTCTAATAACTTATGAAATTTTTATATTGAAAAATTCATAGTCAGTGATATTCATGCCAGTGTTCTAAATAATATTTCAAAAGTAGTCTGACATCTTTACGATGAAAATAGCTCTCAAAATTGACGTTTGTGTGAAATTTTGTCCTATACTGCCATGTTAAGAAATTCGTAAATTTCCAATAACCTGCGAAATTTTCAAAGTAGCTTATTTATAGTTACTGATGTTCATTCCGACATCAAAACTGATATTTTAAAACTGGTCTGACATTTTTATAGTAAAAAGTTTCCATTTAATGCACGTTTAAGTGAAATTTTGTCCTATTATCCCATGTTATGAAAATCATAAATTTCTAATAACTTACAAAGTTTTTTAATTCGAATGTCGTAAATGAATAGGGTTCTTGCCAGTATTGAAAGTAATATTTTAAAACTGATCTGACTACTCCGCGACAATTTGTTCTTGAGATATTGTGTACACAGACTAACATACTAACACAATAATGGACTAATAAACTAACAGACACCCTACAGATGGACACCATATAAATTTTGTCATTTTTGGATTCCTCACACCTGAAAACGTGTAAAAAAGACAAAAAACTGAGATCGAAAATTTTCACGATTACCTAAGTTCCTCATACCTATAGTATGATGGGGAACTAAAAAAAAAAAAGGATATATGTGACATTTTTGCTCTAAAATATAGCTCACACAAATATCTAAAAACCAACTTCTGGAATTTTAGAAATTCATCCCAGGTAGGGCGGGAAGGGGGGGGGGGGCTATGGAGCAAAAAAATAGAAATACAGTTTGGCCATTCAAAATTGGTACAGATAGGTTTTAGAGGCCTGCAAATTGAATGAGGATATTTTCGAAAGTGTAAAGTTATTAGCAAAGGGGCAAAAAAAATAAAAATAGAGTTAGATTGTTCAAAATTGGTACATAGAGGTTTTTGATACCTACAAATCGATTGCAGATATTTTCGAATTTGTAAAATTTTTAGAAGAGCTGGGGAAGGGGGGGGACGAAGGGGCAAAATAATAGAAATAGAGCTAAACCGTTCAAAATTGGCACATATAGGTATTTAGAACCTAAAAATCGAATGCAGATATTTTCAAAAGTGAAAAATTATTAGGATAGACAAGAAGGGGGAAGCAAAGAGGCAAAAATATAGAAATAAGAGTTAGAGCATCGAAAATTAGTATTATTAGGTTGTAAGCCCGACAAATCAATTGTGGATATTTTTGAAAGTGTAGAATTATGAGGGGCAGGCGCAGGGGCAAAAATAAAGAAATTCAGATTAAAATTAGTATTATTATGTTTAAAAGACCGAGCAAACAATTGCGGATATTTTTATAAGTGTAAAATAATTAGGAGGGGCGGGAACGGTGGGCGAAGGAGCACACGTGCCGTGTCGTGTGCATGTGTATACACTGCCACAGGCCAGACCGATTATTCCACCAATGAGAGAAGAATTTTTCTGTACTTTAATACTTATGGTTTTTCCTTACGATAATATAGTAATTCATTAAGAGTGTGGAACATAAATGCACTCGTGCATCACACAATGGCATGCGCTGCTGAAGGTAGTGGGGACCCAGTGCAACATTTTTTCCAATCAGAATTTTTTTTCTCTTTTTTTTTCACATGATAAAAAATAATGCAATTCTGAGAATTCATTAATTATAGTGATTCATTTAAAAATAGTGAAAAGCGTAGCGGGCGTAGCCTGCTAGTAGTATTATAAATTAAATGATAGTGATTAAATTTCGGAAATTATACTTAAGATAATTATTCAACTTTAGAGAATGAAAATAAATTTAAGAAGTTTGTGTTCATGATAATTTCTTAATATTGTTACTATGATAATTTTGTTTCTGAAAATAGTGGTTACATTTATGTAAGTTTTAAATTTTAATTAAAATAATAAATTTAATTTTTGTCAAAAGTAATCTCTTCATTTAAATTGTGTTGTCTTTTTGTTTGTTTCTTATTTTACATCCTTTAATAATTTATAATGTGTTTTAATAATTTATGAGCAATAAATTAATCTTAGGAATTAAGAAAAAATTAATTTAGGCTCATTTAAGAATTTTGGGCCATAAACAAACCTGTATTATGATTTTATCATACTTCTAGAACAACGCAATAGACATATGAAATATGATCATTACTACTGATTTATAAAAGGTTTAATGCTCTTCAATTTAAATTATTTAATGATTGAGCAAAATAAAAAAAGTTAAATTTTGTGAGTAACAATTTGCCTATTTGAGAATCATTCATATGAATTAAAATAAAGAGACACAACAGAAACTGCTGGAGACATCATAATCCTGATTCTACATTTTTTAGCATTAAAAGGAGTTGGGCTAGATATTATTTTTTTAAACTATCAAAAATGTTTAAAAAAAAAATAACTAAGAATTATCCTCCTGATTAAATCAGCACTCTAATAACTATAAAAACACATTTGTTTGTAAGCTACAATACTCCCCCCCCCCCCCAAACACACAAGGACTTTAAATTTATAACACCTCTTATTTAGTCAGGTCGATATAAACAAAAAAGAAAGAAATTACATATCAGTATTTTCCCCTCAAATTCCAGTGTTTATTTACCAAAAAAATAAATAAATAAAAAAATAAAAATGGATATAGATAAAAGAAAAAAAAAAAAAAAAAAAAGACTTTAAAATGGACATAGAAAAAAGAAAATTCATTAAATGACACAAAAGAGAAAAACTAAACACACTTTAAAGATCCTTTATTTAATTTAGTACAACAAATAATCTATGAAATTTGATAAAAAGAAAAAAAAAATGATTATTCAGTTATATCCTCCATTTGTTCTGTATCATTATTGGTGCTTGTTTGAATTGATAACGGATTCACAAAATTCTGAAGAAAGAAGAAAAATAAACTTATAAATACTTAAGAACAAAGATGAATGTTAAATATACCTTAATTATAGACTTAGTATACAATAATGCTGGTAAATACAATATTTGATGAAGGGTAAATTATATTTACCTAATAGGATAAACAGTTTTTTTTTTTCTAAATAAAGAAAAAAATATTGGGTTCATTAAAATTTTCAACTTACAAGTTTTTGATGAATTTATATGTTTTAAGATGTCCTGAACACAATTTGAGTAGTATTTTTCTTTACTTTTAATAAGCTGAAAGTTTGTTGTATCTATACAGATTTTTAGTTCGTTTTACAAACTACCATTTAACCAATCGCTACAAAAATTGATACACTTATTAATCAGGACAGAATCTAGCAAATGCCATATTTTTTAGTTTAATCTTATAATTTATTCAAAAGATATTAAATAAAAATTCCCTTTTAGCATTAAAATTATTAAAAGGAAAAAGAAATTGATGCCAAAAAATAAATAAGTGAATATATTTCTTTTTATAATGACAAATTTCTTTTAAACATTTAAACTGACAATATCCATGGGAAATTGAAACTAATCATGAAATTAACTACTGAAATATCACTATTAAAAGAACCCCTTTTAACGAAATTGAAACTACAGTTTATAGAAAACCCGAAAATAGCAATGTGATTATTAACTATAGATGTAAAACTCCCGTTATAAAATTATTGCAATCTAATTGTACATCAATAGAGCAATCTTAATTTGTTCTAATAAACAATTACTTGAAATTGAATTAAGTAAAGTTCTTGAAATCTCTGATATGGCCAGTTATAAGTAAAGTTTAATTAAAAAATTATCAAAAACATGAAATAACTTACCCATACCTCAAAATTTCAGAAAGAAAATCCAAGTTTACTACCTCCATCCCATTTAATAAAGCTGCTGCAATGAAAATTAAAAGTACAGCTACCAAATTTAATATCGACAACCCAATAAAAAACCTCTTCTAACATATTCACAATGATAAAGATGGAATCGATCCCCTGGAGATCACTGGCATTTACAAAATTAACAACATAAACATAAACAATGAATCTGGCACTTACATAGAAGAGATGGGTGTTATTTCACATAATAGGATAAATAATACAGTTATTGCATAAGAGCCTGTTCACATTATAATATATTACTGAAAAAATCATATTAAATAAATAACACTTAACTTATCTCTCTGCATGAAAAAAAAAAAGGAGAGAGTCATATATCTGGCAATGTGCCAATATAACACAGACTGAATAGATAATTTGTTGGAGCGAAAGTTATTCATTTAACAGGAAATGAACAAAACAATGAAATATTTTCCAGCTTTCATTTAATGACTTAAACAAATAATATTTATTAATTTTGTTGGTTCCATATCAGCCAAATAATCTTTTGAAATAAGTAATAGCTTTGATTATTTAACATCTTTCTAATATTTTGTTGTAAGTATTATTAAACCAACTATTATGGTGCATTGGTTTAATTTAAATATCTGTATAGTCTTGTCTAGGAAATTTAACTTCGTAAATTACATTAGTCAAATATTCTTTTGAAATAAGTAATAGCTTTACTTATTTTACATCTTTCTATTATTTTAGTCAAAGTATTATTCTAAACTGAATATTATTGTGTATTAGTTTAGTTGAAATATTAGTATAGTCTATGCAAGTGATATTTTACTTCGAAGTTATTTAATACTACCTTTTAACGAAATAATGTTATAATTTAAACAGCCATCATATGATAAAGATTAGAGGTGACTATTTGATGTTGATCATTTCATCATGGGGATGCAGTCGCTAGATTTCTGTTTACTTTGCGTATTTAGTTTCGGGAGAAGATGAAAGATGTTTAAAAAGGATGTGTGGCAAGGGAGGGGAAGCATGGCATGAAGAGTGTTGGTTTGTATTTGAAATTGCTTATAACAAGCTGAAAGAGCTGGAATTGAAAATGTATAATCGCATATGGCTTATTTGATAGTGTTGGTGAACATTTATTTATTCTGGTTTTATCAAGAATATTGTTTGAGTTAATCAAGAATAATTTGATAAGAAAATTGAATATTTATTATTCTTTTATTTTGTTATTATTACTATCTGATTTTTTCTCCAGACTATTTTTAATGATTAAAAGTGTCAAGACTAGTTAATTATGGTCATATGCTAAAAATTAAGTGTCTGAGAAAACAAATCACTTATTGCTACTTTCGTAAGTAAATTTTAAATTTTAAAATAACTGTTTCTAATTTCATAAAATATATTCGAAGTGTTGGTTTGTTAAATATGAAGAATATTAATTTACTTGTCAAGTGCTTTCGAAATTCAAAAGAGACAATTATTTGGTAGTTTAAAATTTGGGATGTTTTAAAGATTTATTATTATTAATTTATTTTTTAATTATATAGCTTATAATATAAGCATGCTTTGCATACCTGCCAACCTTTGAAAATGACAATTAGTAGCACACCAATTTTAAAAATAGATTGGATGGTAGATTTGTTCATTTTTATTATGCAACACACGAATCCTAAACAAATAAATGTTGTTAGGTATAGTTTTTTTTTCCTCCTCCAACATTATCTTGCCATCTATTTGAGTTTTTGCCGTACAGGCAATTTAATTTGTCGAATTAAATTACATGTTTAATAAATTGAATAATCCTACTAATTTAAATCATTTAATCATCATTTATAAATCATTTTTCTCATTAAAACATCTTTCATAAAAGTTTATTTAAAAGTCATTCCAATTCTTACCGGCATATCATTTCTGTTAAAGTAAACACTAAGCAATGTCTAGCTCTGTTACTCCTTTGCAACCTTCAGTCACCGTGACTCACGCTATAGTGATGTTCCACGAAAGCTCCATGAGGCAGTGATGTCACCGTAACTATAACGTCACGCTGTGTTGGCTGTCAGCACGCTTTCTCTCGCTATTGGCTTACGTTTTGCATATCTTATTGGAGAATCGTTTCTTCAGCTATAAGTACTGAATCTTTGCAAAGCTCATTCGCCTCCCCCCCCCCCCCCCCACATACGGATTAGACATTTTTAAAAGTTATTTTTATCTAAATAATTTGCATTAGTGTTCATATATAATGAATGATTGTTTATATTCAACCAGCTATTAAAATTCAGCAAAAATGCTACCCATTAAATAAATATTTTTGTTGTGTGTTTAATTATGTGTATAATTTTAAAAAATATAAACTGGACATGATGATGATGATAAATTATAATGATATGATTGCAAAAAATTATAATCTTAGCATTGGGATTATAATATTAAAATATAAATATTAAACACATTCAATGGCTTCTGCAGGCGTTTGATCATCGATTGCTAGGGGAGGGAGGGGGGAGGTTAAACAAAATGAGTGAGAAATATTGAACAATTCTATTTCTTTATAGGTTCTAGCATCTAATAAAGTAAGTTTCAAAAGAACATTGACATTATGTTGCTGATGGGAAAATATTAGAAATCACAAGGCTTTCACGATGCGTTAGTTTGCCAATTGTTAGGGGGTGGGGTGGGGCACGAGGGGGAGGCACAAAAAAAATGCACGAATGAGAAATATTTAACAATTCTATCTCTTTATACATTCTAGAATCTAATAAAGGCGAAACGTAGTCAGAAATGTTGCAGTTTTGATGCCAGATAAAAATTAGTAGCTTTGAGCCGATTTCATAGCATCGTAGTTTATGGCCCAAATTTATAGCAACTACAAATTATTCGTAGCAGTTGGCAAAGTCTGGTTTTGTTACAGAAAACAGCACTTGTGTATGTGTTACTCGATGTTATTTGAAATATTCTGTTTTCATGCTTAAACGGAAGTACTTGATTTAACAGAATCTTAAAGACTTGGGATGATTTTAATGTTCATGTAAAACTATTTAAACTTTAACACTACCACTGTTTTATATCAGTTTTTTTTTTTTTTTAATTGCAGAAGTTCTAGTGTTAAATAAAGTGAAGATTGCGCCTCGAAAGCATTGGGATTCAAAAGCATGAACTGTATCCACTATGCAGAACACATGTATATATAGTACATTCCAAAAGGATTAGAAAGACATTAGTCATACATCAACTAAATAGTAACAGGTTATAAAAATAATATGTTATGAGAACCTATTACCAAAAGTAGTACGGAACGAAGTAACCTATTACTGAAAAGTAACTGTTTATCCCATCTCTAGTATATAGGCATGACTAAAAAAAAAAATAATAATAAGCACAATAAAGAGCACCAAAATGATATAAAAATTATTGGAAAAATAACTACAGCCTTAACTACAGAAAATCGAAACTAAAACCTTAAAATTAACTTCTGTAGTTCTGAAAAATTAGCAAATTACAAAAATCATGCTTATGCATTGCAATGTGAAACCATGGAAGTAATTACCAACATAACTGTTTGTAATCAATATGATCCAGGTTTTATATGTGGATACTAGGTGGCATGAAATGCTGTGTAAGAGAAAAGGAAAAACCAAAGACCTCTGTGAATGTCAAATGGGTAACAACTCACTTGAGGATGCCTGGGAAAATCAAGTTTTTAAAAGTATTTGAAAATTGCAAAGCAACTTAATCATTTTGAAAGATTAAAACTGATTTTTTAATAAGGAGATATTCACAAATTGATTTTTTTTTTTAAATTATTCTTTTCATATTTTATATGCTATCTAGTACAACTATGACACCATTATAATTGTGAGATTTTGTCAAGTTCTGTGAAAATTGCATTATATCGAAGGGTTCACACCAGGAAAAAATATTGAGTAAGACTTTCCCACTCTAACAAAAAAATTAAGTGGGATTTTTCAAATTTAAGTGAGAAATTATCTACTTTATATTTTGCAAATTCCTTTTTTAAGAATTACAGGTATATAATCAAATATTTGTAAAAAATCAAGTAAATGTTAAAATAGAAGTTTAACAATCTTTTCTTTCTTTCTTTTTTTTCTACTAAAGGACTACATGCCCTGTTCGCTTCACTCACTGTCCCTGCTTGAGGATTCAATCCTTTAATTGTCACACATTACAGCTGTTTATTAATAATATATACACTTTTTCATATATTCTCTTAACGAAACTTGAGAATTAAGAATTGTTTTAAAATAATTACTAAATTTATTCACTTTTTTTTTTACTCAAAAATTTCTCGAGAAGTTAAAAACAAAGGAACACAGGCTTTCAAAGCAATTAATATATTATCCAATGCAACTAAAAAGAATAAAATGCAAATAAAAATACACAATGAACAATGGGAAAAATCTGAGGGAAAATTCCCCTTGTGATAGAGTGGGATTCCCGCAATCTCATCCTCTAATGTGAACCCTGTATAGGGTTAAAAAAATGTGCATATTATAAAAAATAAATAATTTAAAGAACATGCATTCTTTCACGCAAATAAACTTATTTTTTTCTAATCAAAATTTGCAGCTGGTATCCAAATTATACTTATGACTTTCACTGAAGTATATTAGCAACGTCTTTTATATCGAAGTTTTAGGAAAATTAACGAAGTATTTAATTATAAGAAAACATCTAAAATAGTCACCAAATATTTTTGATATCCTTCATAATAAAATCATTTTACATAATAAGGAAAAAGTGACATTTTTTATAAACTAAAAATTCATTATTATGATGTATGGGCTCAAAATATATGAAGTGCAACAGTGTTAAGTTAAATAACATACTATTTGGGAAAAAATACCCAAACACCCTATTATAACTTTCTCTTTTGTTTATTTAATGACGTCTCTTACTTTGTTTAAACAACCATTAATTACTTAATGTTCAGAAAGTCAAGTGGAGTCATTCCAGAATTTTGTATATACTTTTTTTTTTTTTTTCCCCATATAATATTAGAAATGGTTTCAGTCATCATAATACAAGATATGTAAAATTTTATTCTCTTTCTAAGATAGTCTAAATAATTGACTAATTTTTAATTTTAGAGAAATGTTCAATATTTTGTGCCCCAGTAAAAATCTATAAGTGCTAGATTCCAGTGGCGGCTCGTGCACCAAAAATTGGTGAAGAGGCACACTGTATTCATTTATAGAATATAAATTTACTTTTAAATAAGTATTTTTAGTTAATTTTAGTTAAGACCATGCTTATTAAAATTATAATTAAAAGTACTTAATTATTATTTTTTAGCTCTTCACCTATTTTCGGTTCACAAGCCGCCACTGCTAGATTCACCAAAATTCATACAATTTGTGCGATGGAGACCACCTATAACATGTGTTTAAATTTTCAACTCAATCAAACAAGGCTTTTATAAGCTATTGGAATTTAAAAAAATTGTGCCCATAGGCCATAACGATAAAGAATTTTTAGTTGTGACCCTGTAAAACTCTTATTGAGTTCTACATTCACCAAAATCCATACAGTTTGTATGACAGTGACCTATAATTAATTGAATAAGGAATTTAGATGCACTTTAAAAAATTTCAGCCCACAGGTCAATGATTAAGAATTTTTCTTTGTATCCCTATCAAAAAAAAAAAAAAAAAAAAAAATTAAGTGCTAGAGTCATCAAAATCAATAGGATTTGTGTTACAGTTGACTTATACGTACCAACTTTCAGCTCATTCGAACAAAGTATTTAGATACTATCGTGTTCACTCACATGCATACATACATACATCATCGTAAAAAGAGTGAATATGGATTCAGGGGACCTCAAAATGTGTAGAAAATCCAAAATCTCAAAGTTGGATTTTTATCATGATTAGAATACTTTCCTTACATATGTATGTTCAGAATGTAAAAAAAAAAAATGAAAGCAGTAACAAGTCAATGAAAAGTTTCACTTATCATTTTCAGAATCATTGCGTAGAGGAGAGACATAGGTCAAAATTGACAATTGTCCAAATTTTGTAGCTCTATGACCAAGAACACAACAAAATATCAAAATTGAAGTATGAGAACAGATATGTGAAAAACTTATTTTGCCCCCTCACAAATTCCTGAAATTATATTTTAAGTATTCATGTTTGTCGCATTTCAAAGCAAGAAATTTATGGATAATTGTTTTTTCATTGAAATAGGAAAAAATACATTAAAAACCTATTTTGCTCCCCCTTTTTCCCTATAGGTGAATTTTTGAAATACTTCAGATGATTGTTTACATTTTAAAGCAAGAATCATCAACTATCTTTCCCCCCTCTCCGCCCCTATTTCCTTGAATTACAAAAAGATATGTGAAAAACAAGTTTTGCCCTTTTCCTCCTTTGTGGAGGAGAGAGAGATTAGGATTCCTGAACTTTTTGTTATACATACAATGCTGATATTTTGCATATCACTTAATAAGAATATTAAAAAATAAATAAATTTTGTAATTCTTAAAACTAGACCCCCTGAAATTTTTAATTGATTTTATAAAAATCTGTACCACTTTTATAACTTTGAAATATAACAATTTATGTTAACGATAAATATTTAAGGAATTAAAAATTCTAAAGTCAAGCATTTTAGAATACTCAGCATTTATAGATGTACAGGATAAAGAAAGTATAAACTATGTAAAGACATACAGATAAAATAAAAATATATGAAATATAAAGTAAAAATATATAAACTCACTAATCTTCCATCCTTTCCAAATAAATCAAGAAAATTATTTATAAATTCTCTAGACTTTTCCTCCCATTTGTGAATAAATTCATGTCTTTTCCCTTCAAGTTTGCCTTTTATCTTATCCATTTTATTTTGAAGAAGAAATTTCTTTTCCTACAAAAAATTACAAGAATGTTTTTCCATCATTTAAAGTATCAGTACAATTTTCTGAAAGTTAAGATTACAATAACCGAGTATTTTCTATGAAAAACAATGAGTATTTATTTAAAAAAAAAAATAGAGCTGAACCACCTGCTTGGTTATTTGGCAATCGGCATAACTGGCTAACTTGCCGAGTACTTGTTACTCAGCTAAATTTTGAATGAGAACTCAAACATTACAGAGTATCCGTACGAATTCCATTATTTTTATGCATAACTGAAGACAAACATATTAATATACATTAATACGTTTAATAATTAATACATTATGTAATAAACACATTAATAACTAAACTAAACATTTATGAAAATATAAATACAAAGTCATTATATAATTAAACTTTTGCTATAAACAGCTTTATGCAGTTAAAACAGGCAAGTAAACGATTACCTCCCAAATTTGGTATAAAGATTATTAAAGAGATGCTACTGTCCATTTTTAATCATAAGAGCTGTTTATAACACAAATTTAATTATAACCATTCTATACGTATGTAACACATCACACATGCAATAGTTTATAGTACATAAAACAGTATCTATAAAACAGACAAAAATAAAATATTTTAGTAAACAGCCCTTTTGTAAAATTAACACAAAATTTTAATTTATATACATTTGTACAAATGAAAGGAAGCCATTTTTAAATTGTAAGAAAAGTTGATTTTGAATTTAAAACTAGTAATAATAATAATTATAAAAAAAATAAAATATATTAAAAATGTTATTAAAAAATATATTTTAAAAATCAAACCAGTTATTTTGCAAATCGTGGACCAAAACAATCGATCATTTTACATTTTTAGGATCTAAAGATTAATGAAGACAATCATGTTTGAAATGATGAAATATTTCTTTAAATTTTCTCATTTTACAAGTAAATTTCATGAATATTGAATAAATTTTCAGTGTACAGGGATTTTTATATTCCTTAAAAATTATCTGAGGATGACAAGGTCGTAGCAAAAAAAAAAAAAAAAAAACACTCAGAGGGGTTTAAGCTTTAGTCATAATGCTGAGTGTTAAAAGTTATGTATAGTATAACTCTAAAATTTTCCACAAATCTTGAAAATTTCATGGGGGAGGGAATGAACCTTCAAAATGCTCCCTAGTTATGGCCTTGGAGGATGATAATGTCATATCTTAGAAAGATTTTAAGAATAAAGTTATCAGTTATTATGGTTTAAGCAATGTATTAAGTTGTAAATATCAAATATAGCAACAAATTTAATTGTGTATATCCATACAGCTTACTACAAAAGTACTGAAATACTTCATGAAAACATGTTATTTGCCATTTAACCAAATTTTGTGCTCATATATTTTTTTTTTCAAGGCATGCAAAATTCTTTATATGTATATATCAATTATTTTTTCTTACAACTACTAGGTATTCACTACTCAGCCAAAGTGCTAATTGGTGCAGACTAAAAGTAAAATAATAATATCAATAAATGAAAATATAACTAAAGAACTGATTTTTTTTTTTTTTTCCCCTTTTAATCTAGAAAGCACAGAAACTATGGACTTTTAGAGAAATCAGAAATTTTGCATATAAATATTTAGTGTAATGTCATTTCAAAAAAACAAATGCAAACAAATAATGAAATCGCACGACACAAGAAAGCATTAAGAAATAGAAAATCAGTCAAATATGAAAATTCATGTTCTAATATTTCTATTTTATCTGTTTAACATTCCTCAGAAAAAACTCATTTTTTAATTGCCATACATTACAGTTTTAATTAATATTGCTGCAATTAAAAAAATTTCTTTCACTACCACTTCTAGCACACTTTATATACTATATGCCAAATTTTGTAATTATACAATACATATCTGCTTAATGTACAGCTGTACAGACACACACACACACACACACACACACAAATATCTTCTTTATTATTACAGATCACATGTATGTACTTTTATTTTAACTTTGAAGGTAGTAACACGATGAACTTTGAGAAATTATTTTTTTGCATTATACATTTAAACAAAGTTCATATTTAAAAATAGTTTTAGACAAAAATTGTCAATTTATTTTTAAATAAAAAAAACTTTATTGGGTCATCTAAAATAAAAATATTATTAATGAAAAATTATATATTTTTAAAACTCATTGAAGTAAGATGATAATACAGATAAGTTTAAACACATTTTAACTTTTGAGAGAAATTTAAAAAACTATTCTTTAGGTTTTTATAATACTGTTACAAAGACATATTGCTTTCAATTATTTTGCAACATTTTAAAATTAAAAATTTCCATAATGTAAAAAAAAAAAAAAAAAAAAAAAAAAAAAAAAAAAAATCCTTTCCAAAAAACAAAATTTCCAAAATATCATTTCTCTTCTTATAATATACTAATAATAAAATATTTATTTCACAATCAAAAATATCCAGCCAGCACATTAATTATGTACTCACCTAAACTGAAATTTTAAGATGCCTTTAAAATTATCTTATTGCGTTAATTTAAATAAATAAAAAGCATCAAATCTGCACAAAACTAAAATTCCCACTTACTACGTTAAGTGGAAATAATAAGTAATATGATAATTCAGGAAATTATAAGGGAAAAAATATTCATAACTTACATTAAGAAATGAGACGTTCATATCTTTTGCTGTATATCCCCGATCTAAATTGCGACGAACATACATATCATAATCTTTAACTATTCGAGCAACTAAATCTGAAGTTGAAACACCTTCTGTACGCTGTGTAGCAACAAACATTCCTTTTTGTTTGATATGATAATATACATCATCACTCTCTGACCCCATAGCATAAGGAATATCATCATGCGCTACAAAATCTATCTGCAATAATAAATTAAAAAAAGGAAAAATTGTAAAAAACCAAATACTTAAATATATTGCAAATTACTTAACTTTAATATACTTTGTTTCTGCTAAAACAGATTCTACATTTATAAAAGTAATTACCTTAATAAAAATTTTACAGCATATTACATCAGCTAATACCTTTTTACAACAACAATCAAAAGAAATTTTTAATTCACATAAGGAATCTTTAAAAAAAAAAAAAAAAAAAAAAAAAAAAAAAGAAATCCAAACTCATTTTTTATAATCTTTCATCTATATGTTAATAAGGTAACAAAAAATTTGTTGTACATTTTTAGCCTATTTTTAATAAGAAGAAGAGGGGCCTAAAAAGTAGTACCATTCGTAAGTTATGGTTAATCTGCATTGCAGGGAGAGGGAAAAAAAAAAAAAAAAAACTCATATGATTTTTAGAAGGCAGACAAAAAATACCTTTACTTTCATACTAATAGTTTGTATTTAAAATTTTTATAGAAGAAAGTTGTTAAATCTGTATGTGCAGTTTTTAAAGTGCAATAAAAATGGCTCGTATTTTAGTTTATTTTTTTAATTTAATTTTCCCTATTTATTTATTTATTTATTTATTCTTTTAACCTCAAACATAATGCTGCATAGGAGAATCACACATTCTAATTTTTTAATTTTTTTTACATTTAACTTTAAGCAACAGAAGTAAGTATTTTATTTATTTATTTTTGAGGTACTTTTATTATTTTTCTGGCAATAATAGTATTTTTTTTTTTTTTTTTTTGATATTGTCATATTGTTTTGATACTGAAAGTGTTTTTTGCTAGTGAAATGCCCAGAAGAAAAACTTTCACAATTTGACAATTTGGGTTGAGAAGCAGAAAGATAAGAGAAGTTCATAGGGATATGAATCATCATGTAAATGAAGATGCTCATATTGATATATACATATATCTGGTTATCCGAAAGTCACAAAAAAAAAAAAAAAAAAAAAATTAAAAAATATGTTATTTGAAAAGTATTGAACATATTTCTATTTGTTTTTTAATGAAATGCACAGAAAGACATGGGATTTTTACTTTTATTAAGTAACAAAAGATTTATTGGCAAATTAGTTTGATTTTCCCCCCATAAGGTGGCACTTAACTATAAAATTACTTTTTTACAGTGCCTTAGTACATTTAAACAACATAACTAGGACTAGAAATGTTCAATATGATTAGTCTCGGACAATGTGCATTGGGAATTCTCATAATGAAGCTTAATTAACAATGTAATACTATTAACAATATCATGCTTTTCTTTTTAGAATGATTAACAACAGTAATAAGCAATAAATGTTTAATTTAAATATTCGCTAACATCTCAAATCATCATTGCTAATATCAAAATCAAATTAATCAGTATTTGCAATATGACATCATTTGAAAAGGTAGATTTATTTAAAATGTGAGAGGATACAATGAAAATAGTGACATCTGTTGGTGAAAAATAAAACTATTTTTTTCTTATATTTATAAATCTCATGCTTTTCTGTGCATTTCAGTGAAAACCACATAATGCTACTATTTTTGTATAATCAATACTTTTTGAATTATATACATTTTTTTTTTTTTTCTATACCTTTTAGATTACCCAGTATGTATAATAGGGTGTCCCTTAAATTGGGGAAATTTTTTTTTTTTTTGTTTTTCTTTTCTGTTTTTGAAATCCAATACACATACTCTCTAATTTTTTTTTTTTTTTCTATATGACACTTTTTATCAAAATATCAGCTCTCTGGGGGTAATGTTAACACATGCTAAATTGATGGGAAAATCCTAATATCTATATTAGAATTTTCCCGTCAATTCGGCATGGGTTAACATTTGGCTGGGGACACAAAATTATTCTTTTATCCCGAGCACCATTTCTGCTTTGCACGGCCCTGGAAGACGAGAACGATAAGCTTCTTTCATTGCTGAAAAATATACTAGGGCTTGAAATGACACTGCAAGGGTTATTAGAGAATGGATGGCAAACCACTAAGTTAATGAAATAACTGACAATACTGTAAAAATGCTAACACAGGGAGAAGTAACAAAAGAAAAAGAATAGGAAGATGGCAGAAAAAATCTCATTGCATGTTAGGAAGGGTTAAAGATGATTGAGGAAGCACACAAGTACATTAGTCAGTAGGAGGAAGTGACGCCAGCTGATATTATCTGCTTGCGGGAATGGAGGGACATTGCATCACAGAAGAGGGCTAAAACGGAGAAGCAGTCATTTATTGAGGACTTTTATTAATAAACGACTCTTATTAATAAACAGTAAAATAAGATTTACTCACACGAATTAGACTTACTTTGTACGTCAAAGTTTTGCTCATTTTGAAACTGTATGTAACGTGTATACAAATTTTATCTTAACATGAGCTTTCAATATCATAGCAGGAAGAGGCAGTGGAAGTGAGTAAATATTTATAAACTCTGGCCTATCCAACTTTCTTGGTATCTGGCCTACCCATCTGCCACATTAAGCCAGATAATCGAGAGTTTACAGTAATTGCATTTAATTACTTAAATATGTCAATCTGAAATAGACAGCTGCAAACTACTAAACCTTACTTTTTTTTATATGCCTTCCACACAAGATTATTTACCCAATTCCAGTTTTTCTGGTGTTTCATTGTTGAAATGTAATATATTTTTGCAGCTGATCAGTAAAATATGTAAATTTTTTTATTCAAGTTTTTGAAAACTTTTTTAAATCATTCAACTTTTATGAAAGGTCTGTTCAAATTTGCTGATTTTTGTGAAAGTTGACATTTTTTCCATTTCAAGATTGTTTATTTTTTTATGAATGACCTGTCTTTGGATTAAGAATTTTAATAAATTGGCCTCAGAAGAGTGAGCAAATTTCTCTCAATGTTAAAAATTTTATGTGAGAAAATTAAAAAAAAAAAAAAAAAACATGTGAGATTCCTGTGATAATCGCTTTTAGTGGGAACCTTGAAAATTATAAATACCACAAATAAATGTATCCTTTGTGAAAAAAAATCAGAGCGAGTTAGAGGTATAATAGAACAATGCTAGAGCTTGATTCTAGTTCTAATGATGAGAATATGGAAGAGAATAAGATCATTCTCTAATAGAATTGTTCACAGACAATGAAGTAAATATTTCTCTCAGAAACGAAAACCAAGTTTAAAAAAAAAGTGATACGAACTGAGTTTAAATGTATATCAGATGGGAACAGCATTATTTTAAACTCGAACTATAGAAAATTTTAATAATCGAAGTCACTGGAGGATGTCAAAGATATCAAGATCAAGTTCATACTAAATATTTTTAATGATAAAAAAAAAACTCTTAACATAAATATAAGAAAATAATTATTTATAATGAAACATGTTTCTAAATTATAAGATAGACTGTAGTAAAAAATATATATATATGTATCTATAACTTTATGGAAAATTAAGAATGAAGAAAACTTGATCACCATTACAAAGTAAAATCAAATCAGAGAAGAAAAAAATATAATAAATAAAATAACCCTACTCATTTATGAACAGAAATCTTGCTGCCAAAATATCTTTACTTGATTGAATGTTGCTGCTTTTAAATGACATATATCAGAAATCAATTTATGAGTGCATAATCAAATCATACTGAAATATTGAAAATAAGAATTAGTTTATGAAAAAGCTTTTTTTGTAAAATCAACTATATATCTCCATTGGCATTATATTTCTAAATATATAAAAGAGTTTACATGTAAGTTCTAAATATGTAAAAGTGCATAGATGTATATCTGTCTCAGATTTGAGGCAAACACTTATAGAGAGTGCCACTTAATTTGGTACTTTAATTTTATATATGAAAGTAACATATTTGGCTTTAAAGTTATTTAACATTTAAATTTATGCTGTTGTCAAAATAATTTTAAAAGAAACACTAGTTAAATATATAACAAGATTTTTAAAAGCAAATTATAAAAACATAAAATAAATACATAATGAATTTTCTTCATCAATACAATGAGTTTTAAAAAACTGTATAATCATTAATAATTATAAAATAAGATTTGAATTTGGAAAGAATCCCTTCGATCTCGAACTCATACTAATAAAAGAGAATGTTTGTCTGCCTGTTTGCGATGATATATGTGAAAAAAAATCTATGGCACGTACAGCTCTGATTTTTTTTTTTTTTCTTTTTTTTTAGACAAAGGAATGCACGTCTTTTTGCAATACACCTTTAGATTTTTAATTTTCTAATTAGATTTTTTTTAATTTTATGTTTTTTGCTATTGGACAGGGCAATCCAATTTAATTTTCAGACCTTACTAAAATAAATTCAGGTCTTAATTGAATAAACTTCAATTGGAACTCATGCAGCATTTTCTTCATTAACAGGAATTCGCTGTTTCAACTAAAAACAGATCCTTTTTCTTTTTTTTTTTTTTTTTACTACTCAAACGATTACAATAGTTAATGTTTGTATTCTATTAATAAATTTCGTACAGTAATTTTCAGAAACTTGTAATATTTTTTCTTTTATGAAAAAAAGTTTTTTTTAGTCATAGCCTATGTTAAAATTTATTTATGCTCTACTGAAAGAACACTGACTGAAATTTGACTGGTTGCACCGTCTATGGGATTATTTGGTACTAAAACTGAAATTATAATAATTTTTATAATGTGAGTTTAGGATTTAAAAAACAGGGATGAGATTAACAAAAAGACAAAAAAGCTTAACTGTATGTAAAGGCAAAATCTTCAAATAATATATTAGAATTTTGACAATAAAATATATTAGAGTAATAAATACGTTTTTAAATCTTCAATCTATAAAAAAAAGAACAAATGATTATGCTTTAATATACAATTAAGCTGTATTTGATTAGCTGATGTAACAAATGCACATCAAAAGCACAAAAAGTAGAGAAAACTGAAAATTCTCATTCCCGAAAATATATAATATAATCCTGGG
Source organism: Salticus scenicus (assembly GCA_963930645.1). Lineage (NCBI taxonomy): Eukaryota > Metazoa > Arthropoda > Arachnida > Araneae > Salticidae > Salticus > Salticus scenicus. The sequence goes on from OZ005654.1 coordinate 138,108,395, forward strand.
CAATGGCCAGGAAGGTGAGCCAGTTTCAGAAAAAGAAAAAAAAAATCATTAAAGTTACTTTTTATATTATACATACAAATGTATGCAAGAAATCATTGTCATTGACCTCTTTCACTGCAAATATTTGTAAATGTAATAAGAAAGATAAAACATATACTAATATGCTCAATGTAAGAAAAATAAAATTTATAGGTCTGACATACTTTATTTTCTTCTAGAAATTTGTCATCTAAAATCCAAGGGGCATCTCTGACAACTTCATCAACATAACGGCAATGTCTAACACCCTCATAACGTTCTTCATCTGTCATTACTGTCTTCCCTTTATTTTGATGTGTTAAGAAATCACTATTTACTATTTAAAAAGAAAAAAAGAAATCTTTAAAATACTACTGCAAAAAACTCTAGTTCTAAACTTTAATAAAACAGAAAATATATTTCTAATTAATAACTATAATCAGGGTTCTCACTGTTTCAAATAAAAATTACAAACTTTATAATCAAATTCTAAAATCACTGTCTGTCCTTTAAATTACAAAGCATATCAATAATAGTTAAAACTATTCGTGTAGTTTTACTTAATAATGACTTACCTAATTTAAGTAGAAATCGCTACACTAATCTATATTAAATATGAAAGAAATTATTTTAAATTTTATGTTCTTTGTTTCAATGTATAATAAGACATAATCGCAGCAAACCATTCAACCCTGCTATCACTTGCAGTTTTACTTCATGCAATGATTACACTTAATCATGAGAAGATTTAATATTTACGCAATGATAGTGTCATCTTACAGCATTACAGAATCAGTCAGTCAGTAATGAGTGCAAATATATACACAGTAAAAGATCTTTATAACGCTAACCTAAAAACACCAGGTTGTGCATTATATAGATCGTGTTTCATACTTCATTAAATTTACCTTGTATATATAGCCTAATATATCCAAAACATATCAAAATAGAGTACAGTTTACACTCTACTCTATTACTTTTAAGTTACTTTCCTGGAACAGAAATTGAGCAGATTATAAATTTCATTGTTAAATTTACTTTATAAACATAGTCCAAATATGCCAGTACCAAATCATTTATTATAATACTCATTTTCAAAAAAAACACACACACACACAAAAATGTAGCAATAGTTTTTTTTTTTTCATTAAAAAGCTTCAAATTTGGGAATGAAGAAAAACTAATGTATCACATTGAGTCCCCTAGGGAGTAAGTTTTTTACAATATGGCCCTATTGCAGTATACTTTTAAATGTTCAGCAACAAGGTTTCAGATGATCAAAATGTTCTGCAAAATACGTATGCATTTTACAGATTTACTCTGACAATATTATTGACACACTCATAAAAATAGAAATCTTACAATTCGATGATATAATAACAAAACAATGATATTAATATTAATTAGAAATTAATAAAAGAAGATGTCTGTCTGTCTGAGCCTCTATACGTTCAGCTCCTACAGAACGCAGAAGTATAAAATTTGACATACAGGTGCTCAGAAGCCTTCCCGAGGGGATAGTGAAAACAGAATTTAAAAATTTTAATTAGTTCCGGAGATATTAATTAAAATGTAGACCTATGTCTAATCAAAAAGCGATCTGAATGACTGAGAATTCTACGCGATTGCATAAAAATAGATATTTTAACGGAGTTAAAATCAGAAAAAGTGGAAAATAAATTAGAAATATTAGTTCGATCGTTACGAATTTGGTACCAAATGAAAGGGGATTTTTTTCCGAATCTAAGAGTGCAAGTGGCTTATCTCTACAGCAATTATATTTTTTTAAATTAACTAAAGTATGAAATTTAGTTTACAACAGGCAGAACACTTAATTATTTCATTTATCAAAGATTCTTCAGTGCCAGGTGCTTAGACATACTGGCTGACTATTCTTCCGGTCGGGAAAATTTCCTTTTCGTTTTTCGCCCACGTGACAAAGTACTGGAAATAAAAAAAAAGCAGTTTTTGAATTTTTTCAATTTAAAATCGATCAAAAGCAGAACTTCGAAATTGCCTGTCATTATGGCTCACCTGCATGCAGTTAAAAAATCTAAAGTATAGCTTTAAAAATAAAATAAATAGACATATTACAGAGTTCCCCCTAGGTTTGAAAAAGGGCAGGGTGCTGCTACCAAGGAAAAAGGGGCAGGAGGGTGCTATAAAAAGAGGGCACATTTGTGGAGAATGAAAAAGGGCATATCGCTTCGCAAAAAATAGCTTCCAAAGTTACAAACAATTTTATTATATTTATAAATGCAGTTGTTAAGCAATCAGCAATTCCCCCCCCCACCACTCTCGGAAAATATAGCAAATTTTCACTAAATGTACAAATTAGTCAGCAAAAATTTAAAAATAAATATATTTTTTCACATTCTTTTATCTTTAACTATAGTTCTATTAAACCTAGTAAAAAGTATTACAATTGCTTCCTGAAAAATATGTAGAATGAATAATGGAGGAATACTTATATAGGCTATTATTAAAAGTACTTATTTGTACCTATAAGGAGTTATATTTATAAAGTTCTTATACATATAAGGCAAATTTAACACCCAAAATGAGAAGTTTCTATAAAAACAAAATAACTAGCATGAAAATCAGAGGTCGCTGCTGAAAATTTTGAACTCTGCATTATCAAACCATCAAAGAGTATCACAGGTTAATATATTTATTTTGTGGGGAAAAAAATAATAGTATGTTGTGGTCACCGCAAGACTTTTTTCTATATTTTCCTATACAAATTCACTAAGGGCAAATAATTTATTAAAACTATTATTTATTAAAATTATCTAACTTGATGAATGCAAATGATTTTCATCTTAGAGAAAGCAAACGCTAAATATCCAAAGAAAGTTTTATTGTCTATAAATAACATCTTAAAAATATGCTTTTATAATGGGTATCTCACATATCACATTTTGTACATTTATATGCCATACAAACTGAGATATATATAGCCTTCCCATTATCGAGGAAATTTCCAGTATAGCAGCGCCATCTATTGGTTTATAAGCATCCAATTTGAATCAGCATAATGTCTCATAATGGCCTTCGCACATATCAAGTTTTGTTTGATTATACACAATAGGGCCTGAGATATAGCCTTTCCTTAAATTGCAGAAAACACTGCAGCAGCGCTACCTGTTGAGTGGTTGACACTAAAAGTTGATAGATACTAATTTATGTCAAGGTGCATCTACATATAAATTTATATGCAATTTTGTGCAGTAGTTCCTGAAATATAGTCTTCCCATAAATTGCAGAAATTGATGTATAGCAGCGCCACCTGTTGGCCGATAAGCATTTACATTGAATCAGCATAATGTCTCATAAAGACCTTTTTATATAATCACGTTTTGTTCGATTATATGCAATAGAACCTGAGATATAGCCTCCTTTAAATTGCGGAAATTGCTGTATAGCAGCGCCACCTGTTGAGCGATTTTCACCAAAAGTTGATAGGCACTAATTTAGGTCAAGGTGTATCGACAGATAAATTTATATACAATTCTGAGCTGTAGTTCCAGAGATACAGTTGCCACAAAATTTTTATCACACAGACATAGTCTAAAAATGGTCAAATCATGTTCTAGACCTCTCAAAACGTGTAAATCCGTCGAAAACCGGAAGTCGAAAATTTTTACGAATCCAGTACTTTCTTCTATTAAATATAGAAGAAAGTAAAAAAGAAACTGTAAGAATCGAAATACTCTATTATTTTGCTGCTAAGATTAAAATTACATTGTTTTTAAAGCTGAATTTCCAAATAATTATCTATTCCGCAATTAATCGATAAAAATCTGAGTTTTTTTTTATAGTTTAATCTCAAAATATGCAGTAATTTTGCAGTCGATTTCGGAAATACAGGTTCATTTCGATTACACCGCTAACTTTCGAAAATTTACGTTTAATTGCAACTATCTATGTAATACTTTATTATTCCGATGTTAATAAAATCCGCGCTGTTTATAAAATGCTGACTTTCTAAATTCACAATATTTTTTTTTAGCCGATAGCGGAAGTATGTAATCATTTTGACGTTAATTATCAAAATTTATGTTTAATAGCAATACCTAAGCAAATTCTCACACACAACATTACCGTTAGAAGTTTATTAGCTTTAAATCAAATCCATTATCAAATAATTATTTTATGTCAGGAAGTTTTTATTTTATTTATTTATAATTTTTATCATTAAAATAAATGAACTTTCGTTGTTGTCACAGATAAACAGAATATGCTTGTCTGTGGTTATCGTCAGTAGTGGCACCAGAAATTCCCCGATGGGGGGACACCATCTCCCCGACAGGGGGGCACTATATATAGAGAGTTTATTTTATGAATATTTATCAAAAACAACAATCTTGTTAATAACATTGCTGTTAATATTTGGACCATTTCATTTGTTTTTGGAGATCATCAAGACATTCTCTGAGTGTATACTATTTTCTTTTCACAGAAAAAAAATATGTATAAGGTGCCTGAAGGAAAAAAAGTTCTTAAGATAAAATTAATCTTCGTATCTGTTGATCACAGGTCTCTAGGAGGGGAGGGGGGGAGAGCACCGATCGTGCCATAGAAAATTGGCTCTCCAGAGAGGTGGCCTTCCAATGGAAGTTATCTTCCTATTCACAGAGTAAATTACAAAACATCAGCACCACCTATCAGCTCATATGCTCCTAAATTGAATCAGTATACTGTTTTAAAATGGCCCTCTCATATACCAAGTTTTATGTAGTTATATACGATAGAATCTGATATATATCCTTCCCGTTCATGGGAAAAATCGAAGCACAGGACACCTATCTGGCTTTATGCGCTGAAACTGATTCAACATGTTTCATAATTGTCCTGTCCTATGCAAAGTTACATGTAATAATATACAATAGAATCTGAGATATAGCTTCCTCTTCACGAGAAAAATAGCAGTAGAGCAGAGCAACTTATCGACCGATATGCTTCTAAATTAAATAAGCTTGATGTTTCATAATGCTCCTCTCACATATCAAGTTTTGTTCGATTATACAAAACAGAACCTGAGATATAGCCTTCCGTTAAATGAAAGAAATTGCAGTACAGCAGCGCCACCTATAAGACGATTTAGCCAAAAAGTTAACAGAAACTAATTTATATCACGGTACAACTACATAAAAATTTATATGTAATTGTGTACAGTAGTTCTTGAGATACGGTTAGAACAAAAATTTTGTCAGACATAGACAAACAGACATTTTCTAAAAATATCATGGTCAAAATGTGTTCTGGACCTCTCAAAATGTGTATATTCATGGAAAACCGGAACCTGAAAACTTTTACGAATCCAATACTTTCTTATATTGAATATAGAATGCAAAACTGGAATGCTCCAAATTTGTAAAAGGAAAGAAAAATGCTGCTAAAAGGAGAAAAACTGTAATTTTTTTTGTTTTTTCCCCGACAGATTTTAGGAATATACCCCGATGGGGGGTCACGGACTCCCCGATGGGGGGGCCTGTGCCCCCCCCGGCCCCCTAGCTGGCGCCACCCCTGGTTATCGTGTAAATAATAATCAAAGCACTGCACAATCTAGATTTCCTTTTCATTCCCCCTTCTTTCAGCTTTTGATTCTAATCGATTGTGGTTTTTCATCTAATGTAAACAAACACTTCTCTTTCCTGAGTCTTTTTTTTTTTTTTTTTTTTTTTAAACTTATTTATGAGATTGAACGATGATTGTTGTGGTTCTTCTTCAGCCAGATCATAAAAGTAATTAGATTTGTTATTTTTGTTAACGTGATTTTAAAGATTAAAAAAAAAAAAAAAAAAAAACGATTTATGAAGCAAAAGGATTATTGGAATATAAGAAAAGAGCAATATCTTCCATATTTTCCCCTTCTCTTTTTGCTAACACCGGGGAGGCGAGGAGGCACTTTGTCTGTTCCCCACCCCACCCTTCATAGCCTGCAGGGTCATTTAAAGAAGTTCCGCGGCAACTATGTTTACGCTGATAAATAGTTAAAACACCTGCTAAGTGTCAACTCGCTTTTGCAATAAGTAGAACACGCAGAAAAGAGAAAAAGCTTCTAGAAAGAAAATTTGTATTAATAAAGCACTAAGAATATTTAAAATGGAGAAAAAATGCGCTATTTTGGGTCGTGGTGGTTAAATTTGGGAGCAAGAAGGGCGTGATTTTCGGGCATAAAGGGTGCGTTTTTTGGGCAAGGAGGGCGCATTTTTGTACTTTAAAGGGCAGTTAGGGCGCTCATAAAAATTTAAAGGGCAGGCAGGGCGCGACGCCCTTCTCAAAGGCTCAAAGGGGAACCCTGATATTATATTTATTTAAATTCATTTTTATTTCATCTGTTAATGACACCAAAAGTAACTTTTAACAGAATAATATTGATTTTTTTTTTTTCCTTTTTTTTATGAATTTGGTAGTAAAAAAGCAGTTTTGGAATTCTTAAATTTTAGACGAATTTCAATAGAAATCGTTAATCACCCTTGATAGATTAGCCATTTTGAGTCTAAATCATATCAAAGATATTCATTTTTGTAATACATAATACATCATTCAAAAGATATTTTAAAGTATTTTTATTGCAGGCTATTAAAATTATATAACCCATTCAAATTCTGTACGAAACTTTCGGAGAAAACTACGGAAAAACCAGAAAATGTTTATTCTTTTATATTTTACAGAGTTTCAAATTCAGATTTTCGCTCACATTTCGTACTAATAATTTTTAACTGTATATAGCCCAGAATTAAGCAAGTTTTGGAGAAAACCACAGATAAGTCAGACACAAATCTTTAAAAAAAAAAAATGTTTGTATTATCTTTGTATTTCAGCTTCTAATTAGTATAATTTCATTTTTATATTATTGAAAGTGGAATTCGAGATTTCACCTGATTTACATGTTTTAAGGTGCCCTGATTAGGTTTTCTTTTGTATCTCAGCTACTAATTAAAATAATTTCATAAGTAATACATCATTTGAAAGCTTTGTTGATTTGGAATTGAACAATATATTACAGAAATTTCTATTGCCAGATGGCGCTGTAATATTTTAAAATTTTGATATTTCAAATTCTAATGAGCGAGGAAGGAGTAAGTTCTAAAACGGGGATAAGGCGCCGCAGGCGCCACTGAGCGGGACTTAGCTAAAGTCAGAAATTTGAAAGATCATAACATGGTGAGCGAACAGGCTGTTTCAGATATTGAAAAGGGAAGAGGGCGCCGAAGGCGCTACTGCATGGGAATTTACTGTGATTTCAATAAGCTATTTTCACGATATATCAATAAGCTGTTATTAGACCAGAAACCACCGAGTGGGAGTTTTGTAAAGTCGGATTTTTCAGGGATCGCGAACCAGCTGGTTGCCAAAGGCGGCTAGTTAATAATAAAATAACATTTAAAGATATTTTTACTGAAATTATAATTAAAAAAAAATAAAGAAAAGAATAAACAAACCAAAACTGGATAGAAAATCTCCCATGCAATCAACTAACTGCATTAGAAATATTTTGATAATTTTTTTCAATGACTAAGACAAGATTTTAATTCCATTCTTGAGGCCATAAGTCAAATTTTTCTCCCTGATTTCTAAATAACTGCAATTGTTCTGCAGTGAAGCTGATTGTCCTGCGACATACGTTCCAAATTCTGACATTGTGCTTTGGGACAATGTGGGAATAAAAGTGCTTCATAACTGTAAAATTCATTGTTTTTGTTAGAGAGGTTTTGCGTTATATGGAGAATTGCATTATATAGGATTGCACTGCATTATAAAGATCTACTGCATAATGTATTTCATTCAATCTCTACATATAATAAAAGATGTGTGTGTGTGTGTCCATCACTTTGCAGGTAAAAGGCTGATAGCAGAGCCAGAGCTACAGAATTTTGCATGTGGTTCATTTTAACCTCTCCTGATGCACCATAAAGCCCAATTTCCAAATTTCTCATTAGTATTTTTTAGAGATAGGAATGGTCAGAAAAAAACTGATAACTACTGTTATCTTTTGTCCTCATTTTAATTAAAACATTTCTCTATTTCTTTCACATATATATTTAACTTAAAATATCTTTTACTCACTTTTGTTTGAAGGAATTTAACTATTTTGACATTTTAATCATCGTTTCCATATTTGAAACTTTTCTTCTTTACAACACACTACTTAACGGCAATTGCAGATCTTTGTTTACATTTCTATCGTTGCCATTCTCTGCATTTCTAATTTTACTCTATTTTCGTTGTTGTCATCGCATCATAAATGTTTAATTTAAATTATAAGAATGTTTTAGCTTTGGCCACAAGCAGAGCTGCCAACCTTGGTGGGAAAAAAAAACAGGAGATTTTACATAATTTCAAGGGAGAAAAAGGGAGATTTTACATAATTTCAAGGGAGAAAAAAGGAGATTTACGGTTTCGTGAAACAAAACAAAATTACTTTATTCAATACATGATACTTTTTTAACTAAAAAGACCTAATATAACTTTTGTTTGATAATTTATATTTTAAACTTATTGGGGAAAAACAAATAGTTAACAAGTTCATTAACAAAGTCTAAAAATAACTACATATGTAAAGAATTTTGAACCCCTATATCGCTTCAGTTGGTTCTAAAATCTAATAAAACAACTGGATCGATGTTTTTATGAACACTGATTCAGAGTTTTTCCCAGATAATTTAAGGAGGGTGCTGCACCTCGCCTCATCTTTATTTTGAAGAAAAAAAAGAAACACTTTGCCCCAATCTATTTCCTGCCCCCCCCCCCCCCCCCCCCATTACTGCATTTGTAGAAAATAACCTTGTAAATATAAATAAAACTATTGTGTGTGACAATCAGCACATTAACAACAAATAAAAGTACAGAAAAGTTTAAAAACAGACTTTTTTCTTTTTGTATGCATATTTATAACTAAATTTTTAAATTAAGTGTTTGGATTTTAAATGTCAAATGTGTCCTTCAAAATTCAAATCGCCCTCAAGAATCTAAAAAGTTTTTTTTTTTTTTTTTTTTTTTTTTAAACTAGCAGTACCCTACATTTTTTAAAACCAGGGGGAAAATGTTTGATTCTTTTGTTGTAGAATAAGAAAGCTAATAGGAGAAAGGGATTTTTTTTTTTTTTTTTTTTTTTTTTTGAGGGGGAGGGGGGGGGGGGAAGGTGGAATTGTTAAACTTTCTACTACTTTATAGGCTCTAGAATCTAATAAAGCAAGTTTAAAATGAATATTGACATTTTTGTTGTGGCTTGTAGATGGAGAAAGAATAAGAAACAAAAGAGTTCAAAAGAGCATTTGATCACCGATCACTAGTTGGAGATAGGAAAATATGGGGGGGGAGGGGGAGTTAAAAATAATTACGTAAGTGAGAAATATTGAAGGATTCCGTTTCTTTAGAGATTATTATATCTCATAAAGTAAGTTTTAAATGAATATCAACATTTATGTTTTTGATGCAGAAAGATTGTGAATTGGAAGGCCTTCGTAAATCTGGAAAGATGGCACCTACGAATTGTCAAAAATTAGCGTTTTTAGTTCGATTTTTCGAAAATATTAGAAAAACGGGAGAAATACACATTAAAACGTAAAAACGGGAGATAGGGTTAAAAAACGTGAGTCTCCCGTGAAAAACGGGAGAGTTGGCAGCACTGAACAAGGTAGCGTCGTTTTTAATGTTATTGATGATTGATAGGTTTATGCAAATATGACGTTTTGCCGAAGTAGAAAAGGACGCGACTTCTATCAAAATATGCAGTTGAGCAGTTGAATGGCAGCAAGAACTCTTGGTGTGTAGGGGATGAGCTGATTTTAAAATGACTTTTTTGTTAGCTCATTATAATTGAGGAGTTGGCTTCTTTCAAGAATTTAATATGTTTAAAGTTGAGTATAAGTTAAGTTTTGATCAGTTAGATTTTTCAAGAGTTAATATGTTTAAATTTTAATATGAGTCGTTTTGATCAGTTAGATTTTTCAAGAGTTAATATGTTTAAATTTTAGTATGAGTCGTTTTGATCAGTTAGATTTTTCAAGAGTTAATATGTTTAAAGTTTAGTATGAGTTAAGTTTTGGTCAATTAATATTTTCTGAGATGAAGGGAAACTGTTTTACGCTGTTTGAATGACTTTCATTTATCTCAATAGTCAACTCGGCGACCTTGAGATGATGCGTGATAGTTCATCAAATAGTTATATTTAAAGTTTTGTCTTTCTAATTCAATGGTCAACAGGGTAACTCTGAGGTGATATTAGTTCATCACTTGATTTATCGTTATCTGCAGTTTTCGTCTCTACTTCTATGAATATATAAAATCATCATTTAATTTTTCTTCCCTTAATGGTTAACTCAGCGACCTTGAGATGTTGTAGTTGTTTTGTCTTCAACAATTTCCTCAGTGGTCATTGTAGGTCTTGATGTATACGTGAAATCAAATAATATTTTTTTCTGTATTTTTCTAGTTTTTTCAAAAACTATTTTTCACAGAACTAGAATTTTTGTGTTAAATATTTTTTTAAAACAAATTTGTGTTTGATGATCAAGCTTAACGAATTACATTCCTTTGTGGAAGGTAAATATCAAATTAGTTTATACTATGTTCTTTTGAAATTAATGTAATAGTAAATCTACATATTGTTATCTATTGTTGAATATATATTAATGTTGTTTTTTTTATAAATAATTTTTTCTTAAGTTTAAATTTTTCTCGTCTTCACTTGAGTCAACACTTTTAGCTACTAGTCAAATCATTTTGTTTAAACTTAAAATTTAACGTTTTCATTGCACGATACTCTGCTTAATAAAAAGTTTAAAAAATTGACCTTATGTCAAAGGTCTTTATCAAAAACGGTTTTTTTCAGGGGGTTTTCCATGAAGGGGCTTATTTCCAATTGGAAAAATTAAAAAATTTGAAATTTCTAGTATAAAACAATATAATCAGAAATTTGTAATTTTTACATTTCGATGCTTTATCCTTTGAATATTTTTCCATGTTTAGCATTTCAAATGAAAACACTAACTTTGATAATGTTCATATTTCAAAAATAAATTTTTAACCAAATAATCAAATGGCAATCCTGAAATATTTTTAAGTATTATAATGACCTCCCTCCCATTACATGCATATGAAAGTACTTACTCTTTGGAAATTCTTTTATGCTTCTGTCTTTTGGTTGAGCATATATCCTTAGATTTGTCTAACTGTATTTTTTTAATGTGTGTATGTTTATACGCACACATATAAATATACAAATGTATAAAAAAAAAAACTAAGCAACTTTCTGTCCAAAAATTTATTCCACAATTTACAAAAATCACATCTGCAAAAACCCACTTGATTTATAAGCTTTACATCTGAGTTAATAACTTTTATATTAAACTTTTTAAAAATTAAATTAGTTAAATAAATTTAACATTAAACTTTATTTATTTATTTATTTATTTTTTGTAATTTACTTCATTCTAAGTCAGAATCTGAATTAGAGTCCTGCATCAGGTCGGGTTTGAGTCAAAATAACTACATTTTTTTCTCTTGTGGGTCAGATTCGGTTAGGGTTGATTGATTTATTTTTCTTGTGTTTTGAGTTTGTGTCAGGTTGAGTGAATTTTTTCCTGCAGTTCAAAAGTTTAGTTTTCAATGAATCGGATCAATTTGAAAACATCTTTCAAAAACTTTTATCAAAATAAGCAGAAATTTGTTTGATATAATTATAACTATTATAAACACTACAATATTCCCATAATTAAATATATGCATTATATACAACATACATAATGGAGAAAGGCAATAAACAAAGAAAATCAAATATATACATATATAGAATATAAGCTTTACACAATAAACTACAAAAACCAAACTTGAAGCATATTTTTGTACACTTGAAGTACACAACAAACATAAATGGTTAAAAAGTATTATCAATTCATTTTTCAGATTTTTAAATTTTTAATTTAGTGTCAGCAATTGCATTTTTTATTTTTTTTTCATAAATGATTTATCAACTCTGTGAAATTAAAAATTTATTTTATATGAAAAAAGTTTTGCATGTTTTTTAGATGAATTACTACATTTCATTAAATTTCCGGGTTTCAAGTAAAAAGAAGTCAAGTTCGGGTCGTCAAAATTCTCTATTGCAGGTTCCGGTCTCTGCTTGTTAGTGAAAATTTTTTTGTCTGGTCTGAGTCGGGTAAAACCTAACCTGTGCAGGACTTTAATCTGAATTCATTCCTACTTGAAGAAGAACATTCCATAGGAATGCACATCTTACCCAAAATTAATGGTTGAATAATGATTTGACTAGTTTTGGGTATTGTGTACAAGGAAAGGCACTGGCACTTATGAAATAGAAAGGCTAATTTCTTAATAGTAAAAATCTTTTTTATATTTCTGTTAAGAAGAAAAAATATGGATTGCATATATTTTTAAAAGTTTAACACTTTATATTTTCTATGATATTATAACCATTAAGAAACCTTATTTTTACTTGTAAAAAATCAATTTTTCCAGAAAAAAATAAAACTTTTTTTTTTTTTTTTCCACCGCCTCAAAATTTCCGTAAATTTTACATCCCTAGTAATTTTTTAAAATTAATTTAAAATATATAAATTTCTGAAAAGATCGACTCTGGAGATAGAAATGTAAATGGCAAAAGTCTTTCCATGGCCCATTAGCTCAGTTGGTTAGAGCATCATGCTAATAACACAAAGGTCATGAGTTCGATCCTCCAAGGACAATATGTTATTTTTTGCAGATAATTTATCAAAAAACTGTCAACTGATAAAAAAAAAAAAAACTTTCAGTGTCTTCATAGTATCCTAAATCATATGGATGATGAGAAAGTGAGAAAAAAACAAAGTTAAACTTAGAAGTGTGTTGGTCACTTTGTAGGCAAAGTGACTGATTGCAGAGCTACAGAATTTTGCATGGACGTCCGTTTTGACTTCTCCTAATGCACCAAAGCCTAATTTTTTAAATTTTCAATCAGTTTTTTTTTTTTTAATTAATTAAAATTTTTACAGCTGGGGAGACTGTCTAGTGCTGCCATCTGTTGTTATAGAGTGAAGATGATAATCTGTCAGAGAAATGTCTGCCTGAAAAACATAATTCTTGAATAATAGCAGTGCCATTTGTCGTTCAGTTAACACCTCAATTGAAATGTCCAGTTAAGGCGCAAATGCAAGCAGTACAAACCCAGAACTAGAGTCCTGCATCAGGTCAGGTAATCCGATTTTACCCGACCCATGGTACAGGTTCGAATACGGGTTTAGTTTTCAACGAATTGGGTCAACATGAGAGCATCTTACAAAAATTTTTATTCTAATAAAGCAGAAATTTGTTTGCTCTATGTACCCATGATAAATATATGCTTACCCAAATTATTATTGTAAAATAAACATTCATATCAGACTAAATCAATGAACAAAAAGACAAAAAAAAAAAACTTTTAGTATTTTTATTTAGAATATAAGCTGTTTTAAACGAACAGGCTATTTCTCTCACAGTAACTAAATGTGTGATTCATCTGTTTTGATTATTCATATAGATTGTGAACTTAAACTGATAATTAATATATTTTTTTTCTCTTGCAGATGTTTTAAAGAAGTTATAGGAATGTAGATTTAGATGAGTTAAGCAGATGTATAGTTGGCATCTGTAACTGTGTATCATTTTAATATTATTGTGTGTGTGATAAGCATTAAAAAATAAACTACAAACACTAAATGACTAAACTTGAAACCCATTTTGTACACTTGAATTTACACAACATACATAAATAGTTAAAAATTATTATTAATCCATTTTTTGAATTTTTAACTTAGTGTAATAGTAATTATATTTTTAATTCTTTTTAAAATGGCTTACCAAACTGTGTGACAATGAAAATTTACTTTATTGGATAAATTAAAAATATTTTACATGATTTTTAGAGGAATTGTTAATTTTCATTTAGATTTGGGTTTTGGGTGAAAAGAAGTCAGGTTCGGGCTGTCAAAATTCTCTACTGTGTGTTTGGGTTGATTAAAATTTTTTTGTTGGGTTCAGATTGATTTAAAATTCACCTGTAGGGTTCAGTTCGGGTAAAACCCGACCCATGCAGGACTCTACCCAGAACTGATATAGCACAGGCAAGAAACACTACCTAAGGCAGTGGGGACCCAAAATGAGGTTTTAAGCAATTTCAAAGGAATTCTTTTTTAGTTTTTATTTATAAAGCAGGGGTCGATCCAGGTTTTAATTTTTGGGTCCCTTTTTTGTGAAAAACAAAATATTTTTGTGAAATTTTTATTCATTTTTGTGAAATATAAAATATTTTTGTGAAAAAGTAAAATATTGTGTAAAATCTTCAGTTTTTACAATCACTTTATGTAATGTTTAGTATCAAGTTAATAGAGTTTCGTTGAGCCAAATTAAGCCATTAATTAAAATTAATACTGAAAATATGAAAACATTTAATAAAAGGATCATTTTTATAAAACAAAATCTTGTGAAGGGACTCATTTTATAAAATTTGTATTTTGTGAAGGGTCCCTTTTTATGGATTTGAATTTTGTGAAGGGTCCTTTTTATGAAGTTGAATTTTGTGAAAGGTCCCTTTCTATGAATTTGAATTTTGTGAAGGGTCCCTTTTTACTAAGTGTAATTTTGTGAAGGGGCCGCAAAAGGGACCCAAATTTTGCCTGAATCGACCCCTGTAAAGTGATTTAAAATATAACAATGAATATTTTTTGAAAATTCCTTTAAATAAAGTAACAAACAAAGCAGGCAAAGCCAGCTATTAATAAATGAAGGAAGGTGTCTATGTATGCTCTGGATCTCAAAAAGGCTACTGATTGCAGAACTACAAAACTTCGCAAAAAAGCAAGGGTCACACAGGGTGTGCTTCATGGAGACTTTTTCTAATTTTCAAATAATTTTTTTTTTTTTCCATTAATTTATATTTCTGGTTGAGATTGGTATGTCGTAGAAAGGATTAAACTTATTATATTTCAAATTTAATAAAAATTTTATCAATAAAGTTTATAATTTTTATAATATAATAATTAATAATTTAAGTTTTACTTGTAATTTTGTTATTATTACAGAGTGAGGAATAGAAAAACTATGTTACTGGATCTTGCTAATACGTAATGCCAAAGCTAACATGTTTAAAAGATGCTGAGATATAATAGCTAGCTATCTGTAGTATCATTTTATTTCTAGAGTAATAGAAGCTCCCCCTGTCGTTTGAGAAATACCCACAATGAAATGGCCAGTTAAGAATGCTGCCTTTGTGTGATTTTAATATATATATATATTTTTAGTTTATATTTTAAGGTGATATAAAAAAATGTTCATTCGATATTTTATTTTGGAAATTCATTTGAATATAGTGACTAGCGAAAGGTGACTAGGTAATAAGTAAACTTCCCCTGCATACTGAAGTCAAATAAAAAAAATAAAAAAAATTACCTAACAGAAAGAAATTTTCTATAATACAAATCTGACAGTCATCTTTTATAACCGAGAAATTTTAGTCAAAGATTAATAAACTGTAAACTTTGCGGAAGAGCTGATTTAATATTAGTCAAGTAATCAAAAATGCATTATGAATATTAAGCATACCTCCAACAATTAAATAAACTTCAGGAAAGGCATTTTTTGCTTGCATTAGCTGTCTGGCATGACCCTGGTGAAACAGATCATAAATACCATCAGCGTAAACCCTAACAGGTCTAGGAGCTGGAAAAAAAAAAAAAAAAGACTCATAGTTTTAATAACAGGAGACTTGGTGTTGAAATATTAAAACCCAAATAAACTACTACGTCAGAAACGCCAAAGAAAAATATTGGAAATGCATACAGCTGTTTCGGTAGCCTATAGCGTACCGTCTTCAGTGCAAAAATTCCTTTTTGCACTGAAGACTGTATGCTATAGGCAACCGAAACAGCTGTATGCATTTCCAATAATTTTCCTTGGCGTTTCTGACATAGTAGTTTATTCGGGTTTTATTTACTTTGAAGAATAGATTAACAATACATTACGATACATATAGCAAATATGGATACTTAATAATTGCAAACACATCAATAAATGAGTGCATTAACAAAAAAAAAAAAAAAAAAAAAAATCTGACTTAATAAGTATGAAGTTTTGAATAAAACTCCATAACATGCAATAAACTCACAACAATTGTTTCAGATAAAATAAAAACACATGACCTTTCATCAAGCGAACAAAGTAGGCACGAGTACTGCAGTTAGCCTACAGTATAATAATTATTATTTTTTAGAATACTCATTAAATTTTAACTTAAGCTACAAGTCTGTATATTTGCCTTTAAGCTTTAAAATTTAAAAGCTGCTAAACTAGACAGTAATGAAATTCTCCCTCTTACCTTGTTCAACATTCTGTCAGTTTAAATCCCAAATAAAAAGATTCTGTTTAAATAAACATAAAACGATTTTTTGATCTTGGAATGGTCTACACAATATGTTTCAATATACATACAAATTTAATTTAAAAGTATAAAATATAATAATCAGTTTATTGAAAGCATCAATTTGCTTTATAAAAGTGATACTTTTAAGAAATTTTTTCATTTTTTCAGTATTGTTACCAATGACTGCCTACAGCTGATGCAATAAAACATTATTTGATTTAAACATTGCGCAAAACATTGTACAGTGACTGCAAAAATAAAAGGTTTTACACTTAAAAAAAAAAAAAAAAAAAAATGGGCCCTAAATTTTAAACTTAAATCAACCCCTGAATAATCCTATTCAAGTTAATATCTGTCACCTATTGGAGTTTTCTTTAAATTAACCTGATAAAATAAGTGGGACAGTATTCAAATTCAAAGATAACATAAACAAGTAATATAAAAAGAAAAATTTTTAAGTCAATTCCTACTTACAAACACTATCTAAAAAGTTTTTTAAAAATAATTTTGAATTAGGAAATAAAAAGTGCACGTGAAAAATGAAATAAAAATAATTATACGATAAAAAAAACTTTTTATATACCATGTTTTAAATTTTCTGATGAATCACAGAGCTCTTATCAATGTGCATAAAATTTTTAAAGTGATAATGACATCAATTTTTATGAGATGCATAATTTAACTTTTAATGCTCACGTTTAATTTAAATGTATTTATTTTTATATCAAAAGAAAATGAACTAGTAATTTTTTTTGGCAACAATTAAATTATAGCTAATACTTTAATGGTTATTTTAACACCATTAGGATGTTATTTTTTTCATATTTCAATTAATTATAAGAAAACTAATAAAAAATTCGAAAATCGGACTTTGAAGTATCGTATTGTCACCGGGTTCCGAGCTACTGTGAAAATTTCAAATGCCTAGCTAGTCGGGAAGTTAGTTGCAAAATAGATTGCAAGATTTATACAAGATATAGGGACAGTGAGAACTAATAGTAGGAATTGAAAAATTAGAATATTGCTTTTGCAAGTCATATACATCCTACTGCTAAACATATTCTAATTATTTTTAGGAGGTACCACAGCAGCACTTTATTTAAAATCTTTTCACACACAAATTAATTAATTAAAAAACCCCAAGAAAGAAGTATAAACTACCAAATTGTCAATAAACGGCAATGTGATCCTACTAATTGGTGGTAAATGAGATAAAATTTTTATTTGTTGAAAATTTGAATATCAACATAAAGATATGTTTCAAGGACGTAAGTTTTACATTAAAAATATACCTGCCCCACTTTCTGCCATTTCTTTGGTTATTTTAATGGAATAGTCACATCTTTCTCTTGACGCAATGGCTTCAGGTTCATCACTAAAAGGAGCTGGCCTATAAAGAGCCTTAAAAAAAAAAAAAAAAAAAAAAAAAATTGAATTTGAAGCATTTGAAAACAATTTTATCAATGAAGAATTTTTAAAGAATATTAAATAAGCAATTTAAGCAATCAAAAAGTTCACACATTTCAAACATAAAAAATTATATAGATGCTGTCTGATCCGGGTAATCAACTCCTACAATATACAGTGACACATACAAATATAGTACAGTATAGGATCCATTATCCAGAAACCCGTTATCCAGAATGTTCCGAAAACCAGAATGCAAAATGCCAACTACCAAAATTTTTAAATAAGCAATTTAAGCAATCAAAAAGTTCACACATTTCAAACATAAAAATTTATATAGATGCTGTCTGATCCGGGTAATCAACTCCTACAATATAGATTGACATGTACAAATATAGTACAGTATAGGATCGGTTATCCAGAATGTTCCGAAAACCAGAATGCAAAATGCCAACTACCAAAATTTTTAATTATCATAAAATTTAAGA